>JAJMGM010000003.1:600000-987201 GCA_030568675.1 Suhomyces xylopsoci
AATCTAGGTCGGAAATCGCAACTTTTCCTCAGTCAATCTAGTTGGTCACGCATTTTGTCCACTAGAATTGTTTTGCAGGTTAGTTCCCAGCACAAAATACAGGTTGTGCCCGCTTTTCTCACCGAAAAACCCCCGTCCCCAGAACCAAAAATCGAAAGACTCCAATTCGATTTTACTTTCGATTGAGTAAGAAGAAAAGAACAAAGCTGTCACTTACCTATGATTTAGCTGATTGGCTCAATTCTAACATAACGTATCATCCAATCTCACCGTATCATCACAAATAAGAATTTCCCCAGATCCTTTAGCATTGATCTAACTGATTACTACTTGATTTGAATCTGTATCTGTACAAACTATATTTTTGTTAAAGATCTTTTCCAACTTTATTTCTCGCCTCAATTAAAGGACGAAGGGACCCACTTATCTGAATTCTATCTTGACTGACATTTTGAGCAAAGCAACCAAAATTCCGAAGGAACAACAATCAAGCAATCCTGTCGTCATACTGTATCAAATTCGAATTCATTTTTAACCCTCATCTTACTCAAAAAATACTTTCCTTTTCTAATCTTAAACTGTTCCACACTCATTAAGTTTATACTAACATGTCTAAAATAGAGGTTGTCACTGAAACTGTCAACAATGGTCACACTGGTGAAACACAAACAATCCAATATACCCAATCACAAATGGTGGGTCATGGATCATTTGGAGTGGTCTTTCAGACTCAAATCTTACCAACCAATGAGATAGCTGCTATGAAACGAGTTCTTCAAGATAAGAGATTCAAAAACAGAGAACTTCAAATTATGAAACTTGTCCACCATCGTAATATTGCTGATTTGAAGTATTACTTTTACACGAACAACGACAAGAATGAACTCTACTTGAATCTTATATTAGAATTCGTTCCTGAAACATTATACAAAGCATCTCATTACTATGTTTCTAAAAGATTGCTGATGCCTCCACTTGAGGTCAAATTATACACCTACCAAATGCTTCGCGCGCTCAATTATATCCACTCTCAAGGCATTTGTCACCGTGATATCAAACCTCAGAACTTGCTCATCAATCCTGAAACCGGAGAGTTGAAATTATGTGATTTTGGCTCTGCCAAGATCTTAAACCCTAACGAACCTAACGTGTCTTATATTTGCTCAAGATATTATCGTGCTCCTGAACTTATTTTTGGTGCCACCGATTATACCACCAAGATTGATGTTTGGTCTGCCGGATGTGTGATGGCAGAACTTATCCTTGGTCAGCCATTATTTCCTGGAGAATCTGGAATCGATCAATTGGTTGAAATCATCAAAATCTTGGGTACTCCATCGAAGGACCAAATCAAAAATATGAATCCTAATTACATGGAACACAAATTTCCTCAAATCAAACCCATTCCATTATCAAGAATTTTCAAGAAGATGTCTTCTGACTGTATACAATTTCTTGTTAGAATATTGCAATATTCTCCAATAGATAGAATTTCGTGTGTTGAGGCATTGATTGATCCTTATTTCGATGAGTTGAGAGATCCAAGCACCAAGCTTCCAAATTATCGTAAGATCTTTAGCCAACAATTCCATCACAATTCAACTTCGTCTGCATCTAGTCATCATTCAAACAACGCCAACTACCAGATCTATGCCAATCAGCCAGACCTCAAAGAGTTGCCTGAGTTGTTTGACTTTGATGATCGGGAATTGTCAGTCCAACCTCATTTGAATGATCGACTTGTACCTCATTTTGCATTCAATCAATTAAAGCTCAATCAACAAATTAATTCATTGAATGATTTTGTGCCTTTAACAAAAGAGCAATTGAAAGTTACCCTTGAATAGATCCATACAAAAAAAGATGCCGAAATAGCACTGTTGTTACATAATAGCAGCTGTTAATGAAGAATTACGAAAAAGAAGGGTCTCGTGCATTATACTATTTTTTTTATCATTTGTCTAGTTTTATTTCATGAAATAATGATGTTTATTTACAATCGAGGTTTATCGATTTTTTTCAAGTTATCAGTTGTAGGCTTTATAGGCGTAGTCTCCTTAGTCTTTGGCTTCCTCTTAAAAATATTGGTGAATGGAACAACCACCCAGCGGGAAAATGATGGCATCAAACTCAAACTGATCATCAACCTGAAGGGCAACAAGAATTTGACGATCACAAACGCATAAGCACCTTCCATGACAAAGTTGAATTTTTCATTCATGGAGAAACCTGAAAAATCAAAACTTGCCAATGAAGAATCGATGATTTTGGTACCTTTGTCGATTGCCCAGCTAGGAAGATCGAGTGGGACGCTCAAGTGATATTTGTGCAACACCCACCATATTCCCACCAACGGAACTATAGCGGTGAGTTCATGAAGAATGAGAAAGGCTGTTACGTGAGAAATAGGAGCATGAATGAATCTTGTGGCAAATGGTCTCAAAAATCGAGGAACTCTCTTTAAGATAGGATGCGAATCAACGTTAGTGTTGGTGGTCGACGGCGAAACCGGATTTTGGCGGGGTTGGGCCGAAGTGGGTGGTGCGGCTGACTTAGGCTTGGAATCGCTGAAAAGCGACCTTCTAGCACATATGCGAGAAACAGGGGACCCTAAATAGGCCGTAGAGGTACCGATAAAGGTCCATTTGCCTGATAAACGCGTGGAGGTGGACGAGTAGCTTGTGATCCCTTGGAGCGAAGCCTTGCGGCAGCTCCCTCCTACCGAGGAAGAAGCTAGGGAGCGAGTAGCCCCTATAGTGGGTATCTTGAACAGCAAATTCATCATGGCAGCTCTACGAAGTATACCTGTACCGCTAGTAGACGCCATTATTAATGCACAGAAACTTTATACGACTCGCTTTTGCACACTCAGTTTCTTTCACGTTGATTGTGGAACGACGGTTTTCGCTCGTATACGAAAAAAGTATATAAATCTCAAAAATCCGTACGCCGAGGAAGTATCGATCCTGAAATAGTCGTTTTCCTACGTTTAATACCCGCTATACAACATGCCAGCTTATATTGTTTCAGCATCTCGTACCCCAATTGGTGCCTTCCAAGGTTCCTTGTCCTCGTTGACCTACTCTGACTTGGGTTCTGCCGCCGTCAAGGGTGCTTTGGCCAAGGTCCCCCAGATCGCTCCTGAATCCGTTGAGGAAATTCTTTTTGGTGGTGTTTTACAAGCCAACTTGGGTCAAGCTCCAGCCAGACAGGTTGCTTTGAAAGCTGGATTACCTGAAAGTATCGTTGCCACCACCGTTAACAAGGTTTGTGCCTCTGGTATGAAGGCTGTGATCTTAGCCGCTCAAACTATCATCACCGGTACCGCCGACATTGTTGTTGCTGGTGGTGCCGAATCCATGTCTAACACCCCATACTACTTGCCTTCAGGTAGATCTGGTGCCAGATACGGAGATGCCTCTATCGTCGACGGTATCCAAAAAGACGGTTTGATCGATGCTTACGATGGCAAATTGATGGGTGTTGCTGCTGAAAAATGTGCCAAGGACCACAACATCTCAAGAGAACAACAAGACGACTTTGCTCTTGGCTCATACAAGAAGGCCGGTGAAGCCCAGAAATCCGGAAAGTTCAATTCTGAAATCACACCTGTCACCATCAAGGGTTTCAGAGGCAAGCCAGATGTTGTCGTCAGTGAAGATGAAGAAGTCAAGAACCTCAACGAGCAAAAACTCAGAACTGCCAGAACCGTTTTCCAAAAGGAAAATGGTACCGTCACCGCTCCAAACGCGTCCAGTCTTAACGACGGTGGTGCCGCTCTTATTTTGGTTTCCGAAAGAAAATTGGCCGAACTTGGCTTGAAACCTTTGGCCAAGATCACCGGTTGGGGTGAAGCTGCTAGAGCCCCTATTGATTTCACCATCGCTCCATCCTTGGCCATTCCAAAGGCCTTGAAGCACGCTAACATCTCTCAAGACAAAGTCGACTACTTTGAATTGAACGAAGCCTTCTCTGTTGTTGGATTGGCCAACTGCCAAAACCTCAACCTTCCAGCCGAAAAGGTTAACTACTACGGTGGTGCTGTTGCCTTGGGTCACCCATTGGGATGTTCCGGTGCTAGAATCATCGTCACTTTGTTGTCTGTGTTGGCTCAAGAAGGCGGAAAGACCGGTGTTGCTGCTGTTTGTAACGGTGGTGGTGGTGCGTCTGCCATTGTCATTGAAAGATTCACCGATGATTCCAAATTGTAAGCTATTAGAGTAGAGTAAATATATGTCAATACAAAATATGTTATATAAATCCCTGACTAGAGAAACACCGAGGGGGCTGACAAGAATTTCTTGCTGTTAGTGGTAGTGTAGATTGATTCTTTATTCGTGTTATTCAGATTTCTGGCGTAGCCCTCCAGGTTGCCCCACTATTTTTTAGATGCTCATCATTTAAATCTCATTAAGACTTTTGAGATGCGAAAGATCTGAGACGATAAAGACCTATGGACTCTGAGTACGTGTGGGACTTCCAACCACTCAATGAAGTGGAGATATACTCGCGGTTCCCCACCTCTACAACGACTTTCGTTCTTCTTAACACCCTGCTCCAAGATGTAGACCAATGGTTTGGTCCGTTCATACGATACTTCCCGTGGTCCCAATCAAGACCGAAGTACGAAAAGCACACCCACTCGTACTTAAACAAACAAGGCGAACCTCGCGTGGTAGAGTACGTCTATGGGGAGTTGGAGTTCGAGACGTTTTACCATGACGAACAATTGCTTTTGACGCTTCTCTTTGAGTACAGCCAGAGAAATCCCGAATGCTATATTCATGTATGGAACTCGCAAGAGTTTGAGAGTATATTCGTTTATGCAGCCGAATTGGCCGAACAATACGAAGGCGTGGCATCGTGTAATCGTCCATGGATCCACAATGGACTGGTGATTATACTCAATAACCACAACCATGATCAATTTCTTCCAATGGAACGAGCACTAGCACAGATCAAAAATAGAGATTACGCTATACATCCAAAGATTACCGAGGATTTCAAGCTGGCTCTCGATTTCAACTACTGTTTAGACAGTGTGTTTGATGTCCGTGTGGATATTCCGTCCGCCATGGCAAAGAATATTGGCCAACATCCATGGCTAGCTGGGCAAAGCGTGAGCAGCTGGCGACCAAATCTAGAGAATAAGGAGGGATCTACTATAGAAGCGACCATAGTCATGAGTCTCGCATCATATGCCCACTTGGCGTTGATAAATGATGGAAGCACCGATCCTAAACTGTTAGGAAGAATACTTTCTACCGGTTACGAGCAGCTCCAGTCAGAACAGCCTGAGCCGTTGCACAATAATGAATCCAGAAATACACGAGAGACGCTTCAAAGTATACTACTCTCTCAAGGACGGATCAGCGCCGCTGTTCCTGAAAACAAGAATCGGTTTCGTGAACTTATACTGGCGTCGGAACCAGACCCCAACGAGGACAAGAAGCAGAGTGAAGAAGACGCTGAGATTTTGAAGAAACACTTTGAAACGTTCTTAGAGGCAGAAACCCGAAAGATGACGTTGGACGTCGACCCCGAACTTGAGTCGGAACCGGAATCAGAAATACTAAACGATGCTGATCTTCAAGATTTTATTGATTTCTGCTACGAACAAAAGCTTGACTTGCTGAAGTACAACGACGACAGCGACTACACCAGTGACCTGGACGAAGTCGAGGCAGAGATAGGCGATCTACAGGACCAGATTATTGACGTTGACAACGAAGAAGATGTCATTGTGTATGATGATGAAAAAGAAGAGAAGGCTATGTTGGAAAAATATGAGCAGGTTCTCGATGAAGATTAAATAATGCAAAGAATTGAAGCGCTAAAAAGCTTAGTTGAAGATTTTGACTCCCCGTTCACTCAACTGATGTACCGTCCATATCCAGGTTCTGGCAGCATAGTCCATGTTGCGAGCGATTCGCGAGGGATTGGATTCGGTGCCGCCCGTGGCAAAGTACTTACCATTATCCTTCTCAAGTGTAAGTGTAGGATCGAGACAACACTTGATGGTTGCACTGGCGCCCTCTTCGTTGGTTACACCAAAGAAGTAACCAAAGATTTGGAACAAGCACCAGAACACAATCCCAATAATAGGCAATCTTGTCCAGTACGAGAACAAATTGGTGTTCATTACGAACCCTGGATGGACAGACATGCATAGTATTTTGGGGTTTCTCAATGCAAGAAGATTCATAAAATGGATCCCGGCCGTTTTGGCCATGGCGTACCTGAACCAAGTGAATATAAAGTTCGGTTTGTAGTGAAAAGTCGAGTTCATATCAAAATACTTGAACACGATTTTATGGCTGATGGAGCTGAGATGTACTACTCTCGGAGGCCCCTTTTCGGGGAACTCGTCTGCGGTTTTTTCAAGTAAGGGAATGAGCTTGGTGGTCAATAAAAAGGGTGATATGTAGTTTGTCTGGAGCTGGATCTCAAACCTGTCGACAGTTAGCGAATAAGGCAAGGCCATGGCACCGGCATTGTTTATCAACAAACTCAAGTATGCTTCCTGGGATTTAAACACCTCCACGGCCTGGAGCACAGAATTCAAACTGACTAAATTGATCTCCAACAAATGAAGTTCTCCCAAAAACCTTTCCGAGGCTGTTTGGGCCGAGTATTCTCGACGGATGGAGTTGACGGTTCTTTTTAGCTCCTTGAATGACTTGAGTACCCTCGACTTGTTTCGACTGGCTATATAGACCACATATCCATGTAAATATAAATGCAATACAGTGTAAAATCCTATCCCGTTGTTGCCTCCTGTGATTAAAGCAACCCTTCTGTCCACCGCTGGATTGAGGTAGGGGAGGTTTTCTGGATCAAATTGGGCCATCCTTGTGTTGGTATCACTTCTAAGACTAAAGTGACAGATATAACCCTATGTTATAACCCTGAATATATCATATACATAAATTAAAGTTTGGTAAACTATCTTGTTATCTGTATGCAGCACGCCTTGGCTTCTACTGAAGCACCACTTCCGGTATTTTGCATTACTTCTGGGCGCTGGCACTACCGAAAAGGGATCGCGCGCGACTTGCCAAAATATCGCCGGAAATATCGCCAATTTTAAGCTACAAGTTTCGGAGTACAGCTCTATAGTATTGCTTACATCTTCCAGTCAAATGTCGTTGTCTCTTCTAATATCTGATCAACGGACTTGTTGCTTACGTCAATGACCCAAGCATCTCCGCCGTTGGCTGTCAATTCGTCTCCTTGAGGAACCTCCATGATGTCAAATTGCGACTTCACCATATCGGCCTTCATAAAATGGCCGCCCCTTTTAGCGACTCTTTCCTCTATAACTTCGTAGGGCGAGGTTAAAAATACGAATTTGAACAGGGCATTAGAACTGGCTTTGATGTGTTCTCTATATACTTTCTTTAGCATTGAGCACGTAACTACCGCAGTCCTCGATGTGTTGTCAGGCTCTTGACTCTTACTGTAGGCAACTTGACTTACCTTTGCGAGCCAGTCCCATCTATCGTCATCGGTCAATGGTGTTCCGTGGGACATTTTGTCGATATTGGCCTGGGGGTGAAGTGCATCTCCTTCCACAAAAGGACACCCAAGATTCTTAGCAATACGCTCTCCAATGGTGGATTTTCCCGTTCCTGCTGGTCCGCCCACCACTATAACCGTACTTTTGTCAGACATTGAACGCTTAATCTGATTCTAGGCTGCTGCTTCGGTTTATATAGCTAGAGCGTGGGGGAGAATGTGGGGGAGGGTCCAACATTTCAGTCGCTCACAACGATTTTTTTCCCCACCATAACCCCCGCAGATCGATCCACAAATTCCCGAAGCTGGTGGACTGAAAAGTTCGCTCAAGTTGAAGTTAATCAGCTTAGCAGCCTCTACATTAATATTTTCAGTTGATCTAAGGCTGAAATCACTAAATTATTGTTTATACTAACGCAGTTTCTGTTTGTTCTATTTTTCTATGTACACTATTTACATCACTGTTTGTTTAATCTCCGCAAATTGTTGAGCTCTTGACTGATTCTCTTTTCAATCAACGACTTGATATCCATTGCACCTTCTTTGTCTACGAACAAAGTGGGCCATCTTTGACTTAGCCAAAGAAATAATAGCACCACCCGGTGATTATCCTCCAACAACCTCAATGTTTCCACTGTATCTGAGATAGTGGTCTTGATCTTTGGAGTTCTCTTTATGATGGGTGCATGCAAAAATCCAAAGTCAAAGATATTGCTGGTGGTGCATTCGGTGATGTTTCGTAAAAACTTGAATGCGGTTTCAATCACTTCGGCCGAATTCATTTGGACATTCACCGGTGCCAAACTCAATACTAACTGGTCCTCTATGCTAGTTCTTTTGTAAAGATCCTCTCTAAGAAACAACTTGAGCATCTCGTTTCTTGAATCCAAATCACTGATAAAGTAATTTTTCATGTTGAGCGAGCTGGCTTCCCTCTCAAACTGGCTCAAGATTTCGTGGAATGGAACGTCTTCTGGAAATTTGGCCATATAATGCTTCCACACAAGATCTGTGGGCCACACACATGCCTTCTTAAGGTCTTTCGTAGGGGTTTCCATCATTTGCCTGATGAAATCCAAGTCTTTCTTCATAAATGCAGTAACAAACCCTTCCAGTTCTCCTTTATCCTTACTGAACCGGCCTGCTCTACCGGCAATTTGTTTGACCGATGAAACGGTCAAATGCTTCATTTCATTACCGTTGAACTTTTTCACTCCATGGAAGATTATTCTTTTGATACGAAGATTTAACCCCATCCCAACAGCATCTGATGCAACCAAGACATCATATTTACCTTCGTTGAATCCATTGGCTTCTTGTGATCTAATCTCAGGAGGGAGAGCACCGTAAATTATACCTACTTTCAACTTGGTAGACTGCTCTATCTTACACTTCAACTCAAGAATCTTTCTTTTCGAGAATGCAATCAAGCAATCGCCTCGCTGTAAGTTCTTGACATCTTGTAATGCCTTGTCAGAAACCGTCAATTTACCGAGTCTTTCATACTTTTTCACAATCAATTCATCCCCTGTGATTTTGGCAAGTCTTCTGATGAGCGGAACGGCACTTTCCTCTCCACATAAATGAATATCTTTGGCCAATACCCCCAAAACAGCATTGGTCCATGCTGCACCTCTGTGTACATCTGAGATCATCTGGATCTCATCAATGATACAAATATCCATTTTTTTGTGCAAGGGGATCATTTCAATAGTTCCAGACGATATTTCACTGATTTTACCAAACTTATCGAGAGACGGTATAACTTCCTCTCCGGTGATCAAGTTACAATTGACATTTTCTTCGTTGAATGTCTCGAAAATCTCTCTGGCCAATAGTCTCAAGGGACCAGCGTAGTATCCAGATCTTGACTTACGAAGTTTCTGTAATGAGTTGTAGGTTTTACCACTATTGGTGGGCCCCACATGCATGGTGATCCTTCTCTTCATCTTTCTGGCCTCAGGAAACCATTCTGCTGGGTTGGAAAGGTCGATCATCTCACTTTCAGGCCGCGTCTCCGTGATCTTGAGTCTGTTGTATTCCTTATAGAGTAGCTTGGTTAAGACTGAGGTCACAAATTCCTGCTGTGACTTGATGTTGTAAAACTTGGTGAACTCTTGCGGATACAATTTTTGGTCGATCAGCAATATTATCTGGGAAACATCACATATCTGTGGGTTCATAAAGTCTATAAGTTTGATATCGGTGATCTTGCGGCTTTTGGTGCCTTTGGAAGTGTGCTTGGAAAATTCTTGTCGGAGACGTTGTTCAAACTTCTTCAAAAGAGTGTCGATTTCTCGATCGTCGAGTTTATTGAGCAGCTGAAATGGTGACTCAAATCGTTTATTCTCCAAATTGTATCTGAGTGTGCCTACAGGTTCCTTTATGAGCGAGACCAACCTCTCTATATGATGATCACTTGACTGTGGGTCGGTGGTCTGCTTGTCCAGGGTGCTTATACCTCGAAAACTTAATCTAGGTATAGCGGTTTGGGACAACAACGAGCGCCTGAAGCTTCCCAAAGAGCTTCGAAGCCCCAAACAGGCTATTCGCAGGTATATTGCTCTGCTAATCATATACTGTCAAACTGGTACCATCTGCTCAGTCTGCAAATGTAGCGATGCCCATGGGTCACGTGCCAGGTACACCTTGCAAGTAGATGGTACCTTTTAGGGGACCAGCGTACTGCTAGTTCGAAGACTCTAACCCCTCTACTGGCTATCATTAAGTAGATACCGTCTTCTGTCTTAGGTTTCTAAGATTACCCGAAGCCTGGGCATGACTTGATGACGTGATGCTGGTTATCAGATTACCTCACGTGACTGGACCACTAGTCCACGCTGGTGGTTACATTTGAACAGAATGGTGCTTGAAGAAACCAGTAATTAGCGCAGCAAATCAAGGTCCAAAAGGTTTACTAAACCCTTACTGAGTAATATCCAAGTCATTATTCAACTCGTGATTTCGGCTAACAAAGAGGGTCAATACCTTGTGAATATCCTGCCTAATTAGGCGTGACAGTGTATCAGTAAGGATTGGCAGATAGAATAAGCGAACAAAATAGAAGTTCGGCCACAACCTCAAAACCTCAAAACCTGTACATTCATTTAGCAATACCACACCCACACTTTCCTTTCCATTAAGCATTTGACCACTTCGTCCCAGCCTCTCTCCATATCAGTTGTGAATTGACTATCGGCATGAGCTCGTCAAAGTTAATTAGTGAACAGAACCATAAAGCACAATTGGCGACTCAGTTTAACCTATTTTATACCCAGATAACATCGCCTAATGTCAGTCAAATCGGTAACTACAAAATTATCCATGAGATAGGCGAAGGAGCTTTTGGCAAGGTATACTTGGCCAGCCACGTACTATTGAACGTTAAAGTGGTGTTGAAATGTGGGCTTATAAACGATCCGAATATAGTGCGAGAAATCTACTACCACAAGCAATTGAAGCACAAGAACATTGTCAGCTTGTATGAAGTCATTAAGACCGAAAACCATCTCTGGATTGTGCTCGAATACTGTGAAGGAAGTGAATTGTTCTACCATATATATGAAAAGAAAAGATTGGATCTTCGAGAATGTCAGTCTCTATTCTTCCAAATCGTCATGGCGTTGAAATATGTCCATTCGCTCAACCTCAGTCATCGGGACTTGAAGCTTGAAAACATTTTATTGGCAGATAAGAAGAAAACCATCGTTAAATTAACAGACTTTGGCTTTGTCAGAGAGTATAATCCCCAGACAAGAAAGTTTTTATCCACTTTGTGTGGCACTACTGTATATATGGCCCCAGAGTTGTTAAAGAGCGAAAAGTATTCGGGGTTTCATATCGATATATGGTCCTTGGGAGTCATCTTGTTCACCATGGTGTATGGAGAAATGCCGTTTGATGAAGACGATGACCTTAAAACGAAGTATAAGATCATAAATGAAGAGCCCAGGTATCGAGATACGATACCGGCAGATTTAATTGAGCTCATACAATCTATGTTGTCTAAAGATCCCACCAAGCGGCCCAATTTGAATCAGATTTTGAACTCGTCCTTTCTCATTGATCGCCACAACAAATACTTGGACAAAGCATCTAGACACACCAGCAATGATGCAGAATCCATCCTTTCAATTAACCAACATTACCATGTGAATATCTCGCCTTTCCAGACCAAAATAGAGAAAGATTTGGTCAAAAAGCTACACAAGCTTAACTTTAACGTTGACGAGTTACAGAACAATGTTTCAAATAATCAAATGAACTCGCTCACTGCATTTTATGAGTTGCTTCTTACAAGAGAATTCTCCAGAAAGAAAAAAAGATACTATCGGGAGAAGTCCAAAACATATTATGAAGCAAAAAAGTCACTTCAGAGATCCAAAAACAGAGTCAGAAGTGCTTTGTCTCTTACTGACCTTGCTGCTGGTCAGGGCACTTCTCAGCCGTTGGAGAAAATCAAGTCAAGCTTGAGTATTGCTTCGATGAAGAACTCATCCAAAACAAACATTCACCGTTTATCTGATCCTAAACGCCTAACGAGCAATGATTTTGATGCAAGTGACGACTCAAAAAGACATCCAAGTGATCGCAACCTTCACAGTGACACAGAACAGCTGATATCGAGAAAGTTTCCATCTGATCATGAGCAGAGACGAATCGACTCGTATCTGTCGAGAAACTCTTGGTCAAACAGTTTAAACAAGGGTGAACCAGCCATCGGAGGCTCTAATGTCACCCCTTCCTCACCTACTTCCCTAAGAATGAATAGCTTAATTCAGCCAGAATCTCCCAAAGATTCCCCAAGAGCACACGCATCGTCGGCCAGCCATATTGATTCTTCTCAAAATATGGGAAACAATACGCCAGACTCAAGAAGAAACATTCAGATTTTGGCCAGAAGTTCGGTCGATGGCCCTCCTTTGGAAAGAACAGTATCGTTTTATCCCGAGGAGTCTAATATTCAACGAGTCAGTGTACCTGACACCAAGCACTGGAAAGCATCAGAATTGAATGGAAAGAAGTCCAAGAATGCAAAATTCTTGAAGAAGCTCAAGTTTTGGAAAAGCTCTAAGCGTAATAACGATGACAATGAAAGTCTGTATAGTCACGCTCGTACTTATGGAAGTACCGAAAGCGAAGTGCACGATTCAACAGCTGACGAGATCGAAAGATCGCTTGAAAATCTATCAAAGAGAAATACTTCTAATTCAAGCAATGCCAAATTACAAGAGAGTTTAACTGCCATTCCCGATAGCGTTCGTTTTAAAGATGCTAAAGGGGATGGAGACTTAAGAGAAAGTCCAAAGATATTCGACAAGTCTGACGATAAAAACCTTTCGCCTCCCATTACAGAAGGATCTACCACCAGAAGCAACAGGCCCAGACCTACCTCGATGATTTCTCAACTCAGTCAAATAAGTCAGTTCAGTCAAATGTCAACTATGTTATCAGAATCAGAGTTAGATCACTTGGACGAAACAGATACAATGGAAGAAGACTATGATGACGATGATGGAATATACGAAGCTAGCTTGAACACATCGCAGGACTTCCACCGAAACCTGAGTAGCGGTATTTCAGGAACAACAGGTCTCTCGAAACTGCAATCGTTGTCGACATCGATGATTAAACGGCCAAGTTACAGAAGAACCACATCATCTGAACAATCTATAAAATCAAACTCAACCTCAGCAACTAATTATAAACACCAGAAGAAGTTTTCTTTGTCGCAGCTTTCCAGCAATTCGTCTGAAGAAAGCTCTATTAAGTCCAATAACAATGGATTTGGAATGCCTATTCCAACGAAGCCAATACAACCAGGAGAACTTGATGCTACGTTGTCGCAAGTTCAAAATCAACGCCCTAATTCTCCTGAGCTTGTCAAGATAGAAAAACGGTTACGCGGTCCATGGTTCGGCCCAAATAATTCGCCATCTCCATCAAATGGAAAACCTACCTCCAATGTCGCTGGTGGAACGAGTGCTTTTGGTGGGCAAATGGGTCTGTCGTCTACATCAGAGAATAATAATCCCGCTACCAATACGTTTGTAGCCGGGCCCTACAAGTCAGATATTCCATATTTCAGGTCCCACTCACCACCAGTCCCCAAGAAATACACCAAAAATGAAAAGACTAAAGCACAGAAATCAAACGATTCCAGTGCAACCTCCAAAAATTCTTCAAAGACCACGGCTGAACCGAAGAAAGTATATGAGCCAGTGATTAATGAGGAGGAGGAGAATGACTAAACAAAGAAACTACAGCACCATATATACCGTAACCTTATAGACTTAGCATGTATAGATATCGATAATCTCATAAACTACTAGATACATTTTTGTCGTGGCCGCACCGAAGAAAAATTTTGTGCAGAGGGCCTGAAAAAAAAACGACGAGATCACAGTGCTATCTAGCAGTATCAAACTATAGAATATGGCCTCCGTTATAGTAGTCGACAATGACTTAAAAGACTCCGTCAAGGAATACGGTCAAATAATTGACGCCGTCAACCAAAACAAAGAATTAAGTCAAAAATTGACCGGGTTCTTCAAAGAAGGAAGTGAAGAAGTTATCAATAAAGACCAATTGGTCAAATTGCTTTATAAAGAATCTCCAGCAGAAGTTTTATCCAAATTATCAGACAAGGAATTTGAACCAACCTTCAATCTTTTGATTTACCTCGTGAGAGAACTTTCTGGTAAAAACGCCTTAGATGACCCTAAATCGCCATTGTTCCAAATCTTGTTCAACACCAACCCAAAGCAACAACCATCATTAAGAGACAGAAGATCCATTAAGACCTCGACCATCTTGTCTGTTTTCAACACTATTTTCAACCTTTTACCAGAAACTTCTAGCACTAGAACGTTTATATTAAACATGATTTTAGATGTTACTCAAGTATCTAAATTCGACTTTTCCATCGTCGAAGAAAATATCGGTAATAACCTTATTCAATGGGGTAAGGCTGCCCAGGTCTCTGACTCCGAAATCAGAAACTTGTTCTGGAAATTCATCAAGTTAGACACCAAGTTCACCGAAAAATCATTGCAACTTATCAATAAATTCACCCAAGCTTATCCATTAGATTCTGCCGAATTGAAGGAGTTAATCATATTTGCATTCTCATCCGAAGTTGTCGATATCTCATTTTTGGTTAACAACAACGTTGCTCAAGCTGTTGCTGCCAACGGTAAAGAGCCATTAGTCGAAGTCTTCCAACATTACATCTCCGGTCAAGTTGTTGAAAAGTCCAAGATCTCTCAAACCGGCTTGGAATTACCAGCTGATTTCATTTACAACAAGTCCAGAATCTTATCATTAGCCAGATTTTTCAGTCAAGAAGCCTCAGCTAACCCATCCAAAATCATCTTTAAATACAGTGAAATACCTAACATCGAATCATCGTTTGAGTTGGAATCCTTGTTGGTGACTGCTATAAAAACTGGTGTTATCGAAGGTAAATTGAACCAATTGCAAGAAACGTTTACCTTATCAAGAGTTAACAGACTTGTTGTCGCTGGAAATGATGCAGAAAACGCCAAGAGCTGGAACGATGCTAAGAAAGCTTTGTTGGAATGGAAATCATCATTGACCAACATCAAAGATATCGTCAAGTCTTCCAGAGAAAATATTGTTAATGCTGGTTCAAATTAGTCAAATAATGTATAATATAGATCTATTAAACCCATAACTAAGGCGTAGTTCGAAAAAATGTAATCATCTCTAATCTCTTTCATTATCAAGCACAACCAAAAATCCTCCGACTAAGTGCAATGAGCCACTTACGAACACATCTACTTCGTTATTGGCGTAGTCGTTTGAGGTGGACAAACTCTTGATGAAATTGACGGCAGTCTCTATGTCGTGGAAGATATGCTTTCTAGAACTGTTTTTGGACTTCAAATCTAAATCCGCCCAGGTTTGGGCCAAATGCTTTTGAACTTCTAATGAGTCTACTGTGTCTTTAGAGTTGTTTAATGAAAGTAAATCTGGGTTGTAGTTACCATCTGACCAGGTGACATTCGTTGGGAATATGACGTGGTCAAATCGGAAGTCGTCACCGGTGACATTGTCATACAATTTTTTCAACATCACGTCGGCATTTTCTCTACTTTGTTGATTGAATAAAAGTATCTTTAAGTTCTTGGACTGGTTGGTTTTGTTTAATTGTTCCAGTTTAAACCATTTCGATGAGACGTTAATCGACTCCAAAGTGTGAGCTCCATCGACGTACCAGTTGATCTTTTCAAAGCCTGGTTTGTCTTTGATGATTTGACATCTCCCGTCCCAGTTCAATTTTGCCAAACCATTGAGGAACTTTTCTGGTAACTCTTCGACTGTTCCGTTTTCAGCATACTTGGGTAACTCATCAGGGTTCTTCAATCCCAAGGATTTCAAGTGAATTTCACTGATTTTGACTGCCAACGCAGCATTCTGTTTTTGAAAGTCTCCAGCCAACCCAAGTTTAGTGCCCTTAGGAATAATATCTCTCTGAGATACGATCTCTAAGCTCGACACGTTCTTTTCAGTAGCTCTCGATTTGATCACCTCGATAGATTCAGGATACTCAAGTTGTTCGCTAACAACGGCTGGGGCACCTGCTTTGAAGATACCGGTTTTGTTCCAGGTGATGGACTCGATGGTGTTTCCAAGCATGAAAGTATGATCAATTCCCATACTGGATATCGCAGCAACAGTCGGTTTGTCAATAATATTGGTGGAATCATACTGTCCACCGACACCAACTTCAAAAATAGCAGAGTTTACTCCTTCTTGCATGAACACATGGAATGACATGATGGTAAGATACTTGAAGTACATTGGCTTGACAGTATCTGAAGGCTGTAAAGAAGGAAATTCCAGCACGGAAGAAGTAGTGGAGGAAAGCTTGTCCCAAACTTCGAAGAAATACTTCGTAAATTTGGTTTCAGTGATAGGAGAGCCATTGATTCTGATTCTTTCTCTAACCGATTTGAGGTGTGGAGAAGTGTATAAACCCACTTTTGAAATTATTCCACTATCACTTTCCTTATCAATATACTGTTTTAATATAGACTCAGTGAAAGCACAGGTTGAGCCTTTACCCTTGGTACCGGTGACATGAATAATGTTTAGACGATTGAAATCTTTAGGGGAGTAACCTAAACGTCTGGTGTATTCATAGACCTCCATGATCGAAAGCTCGTTACGGTTGACATTGGGTCCCAACTTTTTGGCTGCTTGGATCGAGGCAAAGTTGGATTGTAATGTATTCAAAGCATTGATCGCATCCTTATAGGTTCTCTTCATAGTGCTTGATGGTGCCGTTTTTTGAGAGGCTAAAGGATCAATTGTACCGCTAGAAGGATCTGCTGTGTAGTCTTTGTTGGTTTCAGCTGGTTTAGCGCCTGGATCTTCAGGTTTTTGGCTCATTCGACTACTTAGTGGCTATGACAGAAAAGTTTAATCGGTGGAAAATTTTGATTTCAGGGAGGTCTGATAAACAATACCTGACGATACTGGTGACGTTATAGCGGTATTGCTAGAATTGGCGATGTATATAGAATGTGGAAAGTCACAAGAGTGTAAATCTCAATGTAGATACAGCGCCGTGTTATAGTATCTACTGTAGGTTAGGGCCACCCCAAGTATTAGTAACAGATCACTAGTGACATAGCACAGTAAGCCAAAGTGCGTGAATGTAAATTAGTTTGAGCAGGTGGAAACATCTATCACTACATGATGGTTTCTACAGTGCGCGGCCTTGGTTGCTCCAGTGCTAGGGCCCATCTCACGGACTTCCTTGGCCAGGTGATGATTTTCTTCGCTTTTGACCCGAATTTTGTTCTGACTCATTTTGCGTCACAAAGTCATCGAATCGACTAAGAAAAAATCCTGGGAACAAATGAAATAAGAAACATCATCACCAAATCGACCACCAGTACCAAAATTTCTTAACAGTTACTAACTAGTTCTTTTCAACACAAAGCTAGGTAACACGACTAATTCAACAACAGTTTCGAATCCTCCAATTTCAACAATCTATCACTCATCCATACAAGTGGATTAATAACTCAGCAGTTTAGCAAACAGCACCAGTAGTCAGAAAGCTTTCGCCAATCTAACCATAACAAAAAAGCAATAAAAGAACGAAGTTACTCACCGCTTCGCTACCCAGTCAACAATAAAATTTAATTAAAGTCTCTATATCTTGTCCACAATGATGTACAAGAGAATTTGAGGTATCCCATCGTATTATCGATTTTATAATACTACTGTTACTGCTACTGACTATTACTGAACCCCCACATCCACTCAACAACCCCCGGCTTACTTTAATTCCCCCTGTACATTACTATTATACTTAAAACTTAAGGACTTATCAATATTTATATATTGAATTGCAATGGTTGCGCTTGGTTATGGTGAATATCCATCTTCAAGACACATCACACAATCTCAAAACTCTAAAGGTACCGTTGTGCCTTCTCCACCAACACCCGCTGATTCCCCACAAACTCTGGAATCGTCAAGCTCCACATCTTCCCAAGCTCCATTTACGTCTTCAGGTGTCTCGTCACATGACACCTTACTTACTGATCACCTTATGATGGCAAAAACAGTACATCCAAGCCCATCCTCGAGCTTAGGAACCAGAAATAATGATAATGACCCAATGATTGAAGACATGCCTCTTTTAGTATCTGATCACGAGGTTTCCGACAACGAGAGCAGCTACTCTGGAGTGTCCAGTCTTTCGCACAAATCACAAAGACGTCCAGCTAATGAATCAATACAACCAATCTCCAGATCGCCCACAGTAGCTACTCGTCAATTACAGCGCCAACTCCAGCCTGGAGTAGTTGCTAGACAAGTCACTCGTTCCAGAAGCCCCTCGGTGAAACCATCAGAAACTGCTGAGCAGGTCAAGAAATCATTAAAGTCTAACAACCCTGTACCTAACGCAACAGTTGATTCACAGGGCCAGCTTTCTCCTGAACAGTTCAAGCATGAAAGAAACCAGCTTATGACGATTATTGTCAAATATATCGCAACCAAAATTCACAACTCGTTTCCTCCAGAATCTCCTAGGCTTGTGAATCCTGATGAGCTTCCTTTGGACAAATTCTTATTGCTCTTGACGAGTAGATTACAATTATCATTACCGATGTTCATGAAGGGTATTATATATCTTTTTCGGTACATGGATATTATCTACTTGTTGAGGTATCTCAATCAGTCTAATAATTTCGCCAATTACACTGATATGGGATTCGAGTTGAAAAAATTGATTATTGGTTGTTTTAAACTCGCGATAATGAGAGAGAAAAGACTTTCGGCCCTTAAATCTACTGAGGGCAAAGTGAATCAACCAGGACCAAACTACAACCATAACTGGTCGGTCATTACTGGACTCCCCAGTAAAGAACTTAGCTTGGTTGTCAAGCAAATTGTTTCCAGAATGAATGGAAAGTTGAACATCAAGAATATTGAATTAATCAAAATGAAGTCAGAGATATTCAGATTTGTCAAAATGGTTGCAACTGAAGTGTAACAAACTTATATAGGTGTATAGTGTTTTGTTAATGTCATGTGATAAAATGAACCAACGATCGTAACTGACGGTTAGGTGATTTGAGCTCGTTTCACAATAGAAACTATTATGTAATCGAGAACCTCTTTTTCCTAGAGAACTATTATGTAATGGAGCATCTCATGTCACGATCGCAATGATTATGTAATCGATGGGCAACTCCGCGTGCCGACATCGCTGCACTCCGCCGGCCCGCACTGTGAATTTGGCTGCGGAAACATGACGGGCACTACCGACTCATGACTCATTGCGATAATGCCCTTCGATTTCTGGGGTTCGCATTGACCTAGACTTACTGTAGGCCCTTGACTAATTGATGAAGGAAGGTGAGACCAGCTTACTCATAAGCAATATGACACTTACGCATGCCTAACCATTCTGGAACAACAATTAGTCAAAAAAAAGGCGGCGATTCCAGCGCTTATATCAAACCTCTGACTCATATATGATCTTTGTGTCATCTGATAGCGCACCGCTGCCGCTTAAGATATTACTCATTCTGCGCCCAAAAGCGGCAATATAACCTTTAGTCATAATGGAGAAGAAAAAATTTCAGCTGAATCAATGTGACAGCTTGAAAATTTTTCGTATAAAGGGTAAAGATATTCCGTTAGCATATCGAAGCAGTTATATCATAATCCTAAACTACCAAGAACACTTTAAAAATGGCAGGACAAACTAATCCATATGGACCAAATCCATCTGATTTCTTATCAAATGTTAACAAATTCGAAGTTATAGAATCTACTTTGAGAGAAGGTGAGCAATTTGCCAATGCATTTTTCACCACTGAAAAAAAAATCGAGATCGCCAAAGCTTTGGACGACTTTGGAGTTGACTACATTGAATTGACTTCTCCAGTTGCTTCTGAACAATCTCGTAAAGATTGTGAAGCCATTTGTAAATTAGGATTAAAAGCCAAAATCTTGACCCACATCAGATGTCACATGGACGATGCTAGAGTTGCCGTTGAGACCGGTGTTGACGGTGTCGATGTTGTGATTGGTACCTCTCAATTCCTTAGACAATACTCCCACGGTAAGGACATGAACTACATTGCCGAATCTGCTGTGGAGGTGATTGAATTCGTCAAATCCAAAGGTATTGAAATTAGATTTTCCTCCGAAGATTCTTTCAGATCTGACATTGTTGACTTGTTGAACATCTACAGAACCGTTGACAAAATCGGTGTGAATAGAGTTGGTATTGCCGACACTGTTGGATGTGCCAACCCTAGACAAGTTTACGAGTTAGTCAAGACTCTTAAATCTGTTGTTTCATGTGACATTGAATGTCATTTCCATGACGATACCGGATGTTCCGTTGCCAACGCATATACTGCTTTGGAAGCCGGTGCCAAATTGATCGATGTTTCCGTTTTGGGTATCGGTGAAAGAAACGGTATTACTCCATTGGGTGCTTTGATGGCAAGAATGATCACTGCCGACAGAGACTACGTCTTATCTAAATACAAGTTGCACAAATTACGTGATTTGGAAAACTTGGTTGCCGATGCCGTGCAAGTGAATGTCCCATTCAACAACCCAATCACTGGTTTCTGTGCTTTCACCCACAAAGCCGGTATTCACGCTAAAGCTATCTTGGCCAACCCATCCACCTATGAAATCTTGAACCCATCTGATTTCGGTTTGACCAGATACATCCATTTTGCCAACAGATTGACCGGTTGGAACGCCATCAAATCTAGAGTTGACCAATTGAACTTGAACTTGACCGACGATCAATGTAAAGAGGTCACTGCCAAGATCAAATTATTGGGTGATGTTAGACAATTGAACATTGACGATGTTGATTCTATCATCAAGGATTACCACACCGAACAAACCACCCCAGCACTTAAGGCTCAAAACACCGACGAAAGAGAAGTCAGTGAAGCCCCAGTTGCCAAAAAACCAAAGACAGAATAAATGCATGATGGGTCAGCATCAAAAAAAGCCCTTGTTTGAGTTAAACCATCTTTAACTCAAATTCGGGACCTTCAATTCTTTACCACGTATATCTTCAATAAATTTTATTTATATTTTTCACAGCTGTATTTTGTTACCCCACTACTGTATTGTTCTCATCTGAGCCTTTTTTTCTTTTCTCCTTCGTGCTCTGATAATAGACCCTAGAATTAATCTTCTTACTTCGCACCGAAATTCCACTACTGCCATTACTAGCCAAATATCACATTTCGCATGCTCGCGATTATAATTACCCCATAATTTAAGTTTCAAATCCCCGCATCGTGCATATGCTCCTCAGTAGTTTAATCAGAGCCGCATAGGGTAAGCCCGTGTCCTTATATAAATGGAGACCAGTTCCCATGGAATTGCTGGCCAAACAAGACAACATGTCCATTCCCAAAGTTCAAACAGGCTATGGATTCAAAGCCGGTGAGGATAAGATCACCAAATTCCTGAGCCTTGCAGTACCCACTCCAAAAGAAAATGAAATATTGCTCAAAGTGGAAGCCGCGGGTCTTTGCATGAGCGATCCGCATCTTATCCATTCACAATCCCCTATTATTTCCAAGGATGGTAGAGACCCACCTGAGGAGTTTGTCATGGGCCATGAAATTGCCGGCCTGGTGGTCGAGGCAGGCTCGAACTTAAAAAACGATCCCTTGTACGCGAAAGGTGCGCGCTTCGCATTGTCAATTGCAATCACATGTGGGGTATGCGAGAGTTGTCGCAAGGGTTTCGATAATGCATGCGAAGTTTCTAGTCAGGCATATGGATTGAATGAGCACGGAGGATTCCAAGCATATTTATTGGTTAGAAACTTGAGAACTTTATTGCCTATTCCTGATGGTGTAACTTTTGAGGCTGCAGCCATCTCTACAGACTCCGTTTTGACTCCATTTCATGCGATCCAAAAAGTCAAGCAGTACTTTGAACCTACTACAAAGGTTTTGGTTGTGGGTCTAGGCGGTCTTGGTATGAACGCCTTGCAAATTCTTAGAGTGTATGGTGTTAAAATAGTAGGTGTAGATATCAAAGCCAGTGCAGAAAAAGCTGCGCTTCAAAGTGGTGCGCATGAATTTTATACCGACTTGGACGATTCGGACCATGCATACGAGAGTTTCGACTTTTGTTTCGACTTTGTTGGCAATCAAGCATCGTCTGAGATTTGTCAATATTTCGTCAAGACCAGAGGTAAGATTGTAAGTATCGGGCTTGGTAGATCCAAATTGCTCATCAGAAACTTTGACTTGGCAAGACGCGAAGTCGACTACATTTTCTGTTTTGGAGGCACTACTGCAGAGCAAATGGAATGTATGAAATGGGTTCAAGCAGGAAAAATACTGCCACTATACTCGGTATATGATTTCAACAAGCTTCCTCAATACCTAGACAAATTGGTGAAGGGTGAAATAGAAGGCAGAGCTGTATTTAGACCCTCTAAATTATAAATGTCATCGTTATTGAGTTACCTATCCAATGTAGACCCTTTGCTGCAATTTGCAACTCCACGATCGGAGAAGTCACGTGATAAGACTGAAAAAGTTTAACAGTTCATGTGAGTTGACTGAGCAGTGGAGAGTAGAGTAATACAAGCAAAATGGCCAAGAAAGGAGGAGAAAATTCAAAGAAAGCAGCAGGAAACGCTAAGAAAGCTGAAAATGCCAATAAGAAGAAACAAGCACAAGACGCTATAGCCGAAGCCAATGAAGCTTCCAAATGGGACGAAGGTTCCAAAAAGGGTAACAAAAAGAAGGAAGAAGAACAGTTCAAGAAGGAAGAGGCTGCACGTAAAAAGGCCGAGAGAGACTTGTTGTTAAAGGCCGAAGAAAGCGCATTGCCATCAAAACCATTGAAGGCCAAACAAAGAGGAGCCGAAAAGGTTGCGTCAAGAAGAGCAGGTAAGATAGATGATTTCTTGGACTTCAACAAGGACGCACCTGAGTTGAACGCCAGTGGTCTTGACAATGCGTTGGATGCATTGGCATTGACCTCCAGAGACGGAGGTGTTCAATCCAAGGACATTGACAAGCACCCTGAAAGAAGAGTCAAGGCCGCCTACGCCGCATTTGAAGAAAAGAGAATGCCTATATTGAAGGCAGAAAATCCCGGCTTGAGATCACAGCAAATCAAACAATTGATTCACAAGGAATTCCAAAAGTCCCCGGAAAACCCAATGAACCAAGACACAAACGTTCTGTACAATGCTTCTAGAGAAGAAGTCGAGGCCAAGAAGAAAGAGGTCAGAGCTGCCAGAGAGAGCAAGTTCAATTAGCTTGTGAAGAATATTTAGTCTGGAAATGGAAATGATATAATGAGTGGCGGGGTTACCCGGATTTGCGGCAGAATATATATGCGATCGTGCCAGATCGATGCATTTCTGTTTGCTCAACGGATCTCGTCAGGGATCTCCAAATCGACGATGTAGTGTTCTCTAAATACTAGAGTAACGAAGTAGATGTGTTCTGTAGTAGTGGCCCCGCGCGACGCCTCGATTTTTACTATGCCTATCAACTGTAAATATGTCCCGATCCAGCTGTCGATGGCAATCTATGCAATCTACACGTTTACAAAAAAAAAAAACATGACATTCGGAAATAAAATGCACATCAGACTAAGCCTACCCGATAGACTCCATAGTACAGAGTCCTCGTAACTGCCCTTTGCCTCTCTATGCTTCTCTACAACGTATATCCGGTGCAAGCCTCGCCCCTTTAGCTGTCATTTTCTCAGCTTATATAGAGAAAAACAGCGAAGGGTCGTGTACAACGGGCAAAATATGTTTGCAGCTTCAAAAGTATAAATACATCAAGAAATCTCCCAAACCAATCCGAACAATCACAATTTAAAAGCGAAATTATAGAAGTCAAGGGCTTCTTTTTTATATAGCCTAGACCGTCAGCGACAGCACTTCAGATTCCCGGCTGTAATTACATCTGTGGTACTATAGAACAACAACAAACACGACAGTGGGTACTTTGGGTGTTAAATTTCGCATTCCATCAAAATATCGATCGGCCTACACTAAAGAATTAAACACATAGATATAGCCAACCAATAATGTCGAGATTAGAAAGGTTGGTTATACTATTGGAAACGGGATCCACTGCGTTCATCCGAAATACAGCTGCTGATCAATTGTCAGATTTAGCAAAGGGCCATCCAGAAGAAATCATCAATTTGGTTGGAAGAGTATATCCATATTTGAAATCGAACAAATGGGAGACCAGAATAGCAGCCGCGAGAGCGTTCGGTGGAATAGTCAACCATGCGGAGTTGTGGGATCCCAATGAGAATATGTCAATTGACACCGAAAATCCAACTACCAATGGCAATGGAGTGAAGAAGGAAGAATTGCCCGCAATAAAAACAGAAGAGCAAGTGAATAGTGACAGCAATGGCTCGGAAGTCAAAGTAAAGCTTGAAGACGATATACAAATAAAGTTTGAACAAGACGAAGAATTGAAAAAATTGGACGATAGTCTTTTAAATCTCGTAAACTTCGAACAGTTCAATTTAGTCGAGCTTTTGAAAAGTGGCAAACGCTTCCTCGCTTCGAAGTCTGATGACGATGTCGCCATAGAATCAAATATACCTGACGACTCTTTAATTGGAAAACTAAAGAAACATAAAGCATCTATTAATGAACAAATTGAAGAGGAGGAGGAAGAAAATAAAGACGTAGATAGAGTGAAAAACGAATCACACCAGTCATCTGTTTCACCGTCTTCAACCCCACCTTTCAAGTCAGAAACTTCTCCATCCCCGAGCGAAACTACAAGACCGGGGTTGCCTAGTAAGTCTGTTTCGAGTGCTAGATTGAAGGCTATGCAAAAGAGACGTGCTAAGGCAAACGCAAAATCAAACGCTAATAAAATAAAACAAGTCGACATTTCTCAAAGCTCAATTTCTCGGAAATTGGTCGAAAATGGAGAGGACAATTCCGCTGAAGATGTCAACAACACACCGCAATTTGATGTTACGTCTCAGGGTGGAGGTGAAAAGCTTGTGGTTGAAACCAAGGTCCCTGAATTGTCACCACTCTTGTCCCAGCATGCTAAAGTAGCCGGTCTTGTCTGGCAATTCCAAGGAGTGTATGAATTACTATTGGCCGATTTATTTGACGACAAGTGGGAAATCAGGCATGGTGCTGCCTTGGGCTTAAGAGAACTCATAAAAAAGCATGGAAAAGGTGTAGGACGGGTGATGAAAAAGTCGCAGGAAGAAAATGATAGAAACAACGCTGCTACTTTAGAGGATTTGGCAGTCAGATTATGCACCCTTTTCTCCCTCGATAGATTTGGGGACTATGTTAGTGATACTGTTGTTGCACCTGTTAGAGAGTCAGGTGCCCAAACTTTAGCTGCTTTGTTCATACATTTAAGTGAGGAAGTTGTCATAAGAACATTCAATTGCTTATATGACATGGTTTTACAAAAGGACTTGGTTGTCAAATGTTGGGAAGCAAAGCATGGTGGTATGTTGGGAGTCAGGTATTTTGTGAGTGTGAGAACCGATGTGCTACTTTCCAACCCACACTTGTTAGACATGGTAGTATCAATGGTTTTACATGGATTACAAGAGAGTGACGACGATGTGCAATCGGTCGCCGCATTAATTTTAGCTCCAATCGCCAACCAATTCGTCAGCACCCGTAAGAGTCTCATTCACACTTTG
Organism: Suhomyces xylopsoci; assembly: GCA_030568675.1. NCBI lineage: Eukaryota > Fungi > Ascomycota > Pichiomycetes > Serinales > Debaryomycetaceae > Suhomyces > Suhomyces xylopsoci. The sequence goes on from JAJMGM010000003.1 coordinate 625,741, forward strand.
TTGAACGCAATCTGGGACTCGCTCATCAATTTAAGAGACGACCTTTCAGCTTCCATCGGTTCAGTTATGGACTTATTAGCCAAGTTATGTACACATCACGAAGTCATCAAAATCATGCAAAAGAATGCCGAAGAAAACGAAGCAACTTCGTTTGAAAAATTGATTCCTAGATTATATCCATTCTTAAGACACTCAATCACGAATGTGAGAAAGGCTGTTTTGAGAACTATTGTCGAATTCTTATCTATAGAGGATGCCAACACCAAAGCTTGGATCGATTCAAGGACAGTCAGATTGATATTCCAAAACTTGTTGGTGGAACAAAACCAGGAAGTTTTGAAGTTGTCGGCCAAGGTTTATGATACATTGCTCGAACAGATCGAAGCTCACAAAGATATCTTGCCTTCGATCGAGTCAATATTCGGCTCTAATTTTAAGCCGTTATTATCATTACTTATGACACCAATTGGTATTTCCAGACACAACTATCAAATGGATACCAGTTTGATTCTCCGTCCATCTGGGCACAATTTTGGGTCAATTGACTTGGACGAAGACAAGAAAGGGCGCAAAAGAACGGCGAGCCAGTCTGAAAACAAATTGATTGACGAATTGCCCTTTGGTGCTGAAGATTTGAAAGTCAATATTGACGCTCCGATCTTCAAAGGTGACGTTATGTTAGTTGGCTACGACAAATTCATCGCCACCAGAAGTGCAGCATCTCATGCTATTGGTAACACACTTTCATTCATCTCAGATGATAAGATACTTAATGAAGTCTTCAAACTCATTGTGACGTATCTCAACTCACCTCATGCAACGCCCAGATTGTTTGCTGCTTTGGTAATCCAAGAGTATGCCATAAATGTCAAAAAGAGAGGAAAGCAGCCTTCTCCACAAGCAGTCGAACTGTTTAGCGATCTCATTTCTAACTTTATTCAAGCACCAGATCAAGTGCCTCACTTCCGTGAATTAGTCCCTACTTTGAAATCAGTACGGACTGCATGCCTACAGTTGTTTGATGTCTTTATCACCACCGCAAAACTACCACCTAACAAAGTGCCGCATCTTCCAGTAGTTGTACAGGGCGAAGCCGAAGCAGGGCCTGGGGCTTTCGGCCTAGAAAATGCCGAAACCATCATCAATGAGACCTTTACCAAGTTAAAGAAACATCTTTCTTCAACCTATCGTATGACTGCTAATCAAGCATTGGAGGATGTCAAGCACAGAATAAAGATTGCCATTGCAGAAGCAAGAGCGATAAAGACCCATCGGGTCACTGGAATCTTGGCTGCTTATGCTGCATCAATCTTAGCCTTGACGGGTATCCCTAAAAAATTAAACCCTATCATCAGGTCTTTGATGGATAGTGTCAAGCAAGAAGAAACTGTGATTTTGCAAGAAAAGTCTGCTAATGCTATTGCCCATCTTATTCAAAAATTGTGTATTGCAGGCAAGAAGGGTGCAGCTGATAAGATAGTCAAGAATTTGTGTGCCTTCTTATGTGTCGACACTTCAGAAGTTCCGGAATTCCATCATAATGTCAGGTTCAAGGATATCATTCTTTCATTGAGGAAGGAAGAGGCTAAGACGGACCCGACTGATATAGCTGAGCACGAAAAAGCTATTCACGACGCCAAAATTAAGCGTCACGGTGCAATTTTATCTTTAGAAGCCCTTTTGGGCATATACGACGCAGATTTGTTCAAAGAGGTTCCCAAATTAAAGGAGATAATGTTGGAGCCATTGAACAGTTTCGAGTTGAAGGAGGAAGACTTGAAAAGTGAAGTCGGAGGAAAAGGACAGAGCATTATCGACGCATTGGGAGTCCTTCGGGCTTTATTACCAAAACTACACACATCTATTCGTGATGAGATTACTGATAAATTGGATTTATTTTTACCTGGATTGAGTTCAGAATATTCAGTTTTCAGATATTCGGCTGCCAAGTGTCTTGCCACGGTTTGTTTAGTAGCACCAACCAAAGCTTTTACGTTTTTGGTCAAGAACATTCTTCCAATGTTGAACAATGCTGGTCAAGTTAGAGAAAGACAAGGAGCCATAGAAACGATATATCACATCTCCACCACTATGGGACCCGATATTTTACCATACATTGTTTTCCTTATTGTACCAGTTTTGGGAAGAATGAGTGATTCCGACCAAGATGTCAGAGTTTTGGCCACAACAACATTTGCAGCTATCATCAAGTTGGTACCATTGGAAGCAGGGATTCCGGATCCAGCTGACATGCCTCAAGAGTTATTAGAAGGAAGGGATAGAGAAAGAGACTTTATCCAGCAGATGATGGATCCATCAAAAATCAAGCCATTCGCCTTACCTGTTACTATCAAAGCTACTTTGAGAAAGTATCAGCAAGAAGGTGTTAATTGGTTGGCCTTCTTGAACAAGTATCACTTACACGGAATATTGTGTGACGATATGGGTCTTGGTAAGACCTTACAAACCATTTGCATAGTTTCATCTGATCACTACATTAGAGAAGAAAAGTTCAAGGAAACAGGATCGGCTGAGTACAGAAAATTGCCCTCTTTGATCATTTGTCCTCCTTCTTTAACGGGACATTGGGAACAAGAAATCAACCAGTATGCGCCATTCCTCAAGGTGTTGGTTTATGCTGGAGGACCTAGTATCAGAACTCCACTTCGGTCGCAAATCCCCGAAGCTGATGTGGTGGTCACCTCGTATGATGTGTCGAGAAACGATGTAGAGTATATTTCAGCACATGATTACAATTACTGTGTGTTGGATGAAGGGCACATTATCAAGAATGCAGTATCGAAACTCACGAAATCTGTCAAGAGAGTAAGAGCTGAGCACAGATTGATTTTGTCTGGTACGCCTATTCAAAACAACGTGCTTGAATTGTGGTCGCTCTTTGATTTCTTGATGCCTGGATTTTTGGGTACCGAAAAAGTGTTCCATGAAAAGTTTGCCAAGCCGATTGCTGCCAGTAGAAATAGTAAGACCTCGTCAAAGGAGCAAGAAGCTGGAGCATTGGCTTTAGAGTCATTACATAAACAGGTATTACCATTTATGTTGCGTCGTCTTAAGGAAGATGTGTTGAGTGACTTACCCCCAAAGATCATTCAAGATTATTACTGTGAATTGAGTGATTTACAGAAGGAGTTGTACAAGGATTTCGCCAAGAAACAAAAGTTGACGGTACAAGAAGAAGTGGGCAAAAGCAATGGTGCTGCCGGAGAAGCGGTGACTGAAACCAAGACACACGTATTCCAAGCATTACAGTATATGAGAAAGTTATGTAACCATCCAGCATTGGTGTTGACGCCAGAACACCCCAAGTTTGCTGAGGTTGGCCGGTACTTACAGTCGCACAAATCAGATATAAGGAGTATTGACCATTCGCCCAAGTTGTTGTCATTGAAGACATTGTTGCTCGAGTGTGGTATTGGTGTTAATGACAGTAATTATTCGTCAGCCAAATTCCAACAGAAGCAAAAGCAACAGATGATAACTACTGAAGGAGTTATTTCTGAACATCGTGCCCTTATCTTTTGTCAATTGAAAGACATGTTGGATATTGTGGAGAACGAACTTTTCAGAAAACATCTTCCCTCGGTGACATTCATGAGACTTGATGGTAGTACCGATCCAAGAGAAAGACAATCGATTGTAAGAAAGTTTAATGAAGATCCATCGATTGATGTATTATTGCTCACGACCAAGGTTGGAGGATTGGGACTCAACTTGACTGGGGCGGACACAGTCATATTTGTGGAACACGATTGGAACCCAATGAATGATTTGCAAGCGATGGACAGAGCACATAGACTAGGACAAAAGAAGGTGGTTAATGTGTACCGGTTGATCACCAAAAACACGTTGGAAGAAAAGATTATGGGGCTTCAAAAGTTCAAAATGAACATCGCATCGACCATTGTCAACCAACAAAACGCCGGGTTGACGTCGATGGATACCAACCAATTGTTGGATCTTTTCGACGTGGATGAAAGTGCCAACAAGTTGACAGAGGAGCACGTTCCAGAAAAGGAAACCAACATGCCCGACGATGTGGCAGGTGGCCTTACAGGTAAGGCGGCCGGTGCGGTAGGAGAGTTGGCAGACTTGTGGGACGAGTCTCAGTATGAGGAAGAGTACAACCTTGACAATTTCATCAAGACCCTCAAGTAGCGCCTCTGGAATAACTCAGGGGCCACACATTATTATATTTATAGAAAATGTACATTATCTAGCATTATCTTGTTTCCAAATAATGGTTTCTAAAACCGTTAGATGGTTGCGCAGCCTCGAATAAATTTTTTTTCAGCTACACAGAAAAGAGTGGCTAATCTACCACACTAGACATATCCACGCAGGCCAACCACCACTACTAGACATACACGGTCCATGAAGCAAGAGAAGTTTGAGAAAATCACAGAAGACGTAGAGTCTTCTTTCCGATATCTTGCCTCGGACGAGAAGTCATCCACACTCCGAAACGCAGAGCCAGTGCCTTTGCAACAGACAGAACAGGCACCCGTACAGCCCAAAAAATGGGTCAACTTCATAGCTGGGGGCTTCGGTGGTATGGTGGGAGCCATCGTGACGTGTCCTTTGGACGTGGTCAAAACTAGATTGCAGTCGGATGTGTACCACACGCTATACAACCGTACGCCGAAGTCATCGAATCCAATCATACAAACAGCACAGCACCTCAAAGAAACAGTGCAAGTAATAAAGGGCATTTATGTCAACGAAGGAACCAGAGCCTTGTTCAAAGGGTTGGGTCCAAACTTGGTGGGTGTCATTCCCGCCAGATCCATCAACTTCTTCACCTATGGCTCTACCAAAGAAGTGCTCGCACGCAACTTTACGGACGGGAAAGAGGCCGCATGGATCCATTTGGTGGCTGGATTGAACGCAGGGTTTGTGACTTCGACTGCCACCAACCCTATATGGCTTGTCAAGACCCGTTTGCAGCTAGACAAAACCAAGGGCAAGCACTACAAAAACTCGTGGGATTGCTTGAAACACATCATAAAAAACGAGGGCTTCACCAGTTTGTACAAAGGTTTGAGTGCTTCATACTTGGGCGGAATCGAGTCTACATTACAATGGGTGTTGTATGAACAAATGAGAATGTTTATTAACAAGAGATCTATCGAACTCCATGGTGAACATGGCTCCAACAAAACAACCAAAGACTACATATTTGAATGGTGCGCCAGGTCAGGTGCGGCCGGTGCCGCCAAGTTCATCGCATCCTTGATAACCTATCCTCACGAAGTGGTGCGTACTCGTTTGAGACAGGCTCCATTGGAAGCTACAGGAAAGCCAAAGTACACGGGATTGATCCAATGTTTCAAGTTGGTGGTCAAGGAAGAGGGATTGGCTAGTATGTATGGAGGTTTGACTCCTCACATGTTGAGAACCGTCCCCAACTCTATCATCATGTTTGGTACATGGGAAATCGTCGTCAGATTGTTGTCATAGATACGGGAGAATTGCCTTGTAAATAGTTTGTGTCCTCACGGTTTTTTGGGTCTCTTTTGTAAATATTCTTCTTCTTCCGGTGCTAGTGTAGATAATTGATTATATTCACTTTGATTTTCACTTTGATCATCAGTTTGACTCTCGTGGTCGGGCTCAGGCTTCTTTCGTTTTTGAAGTGCTCTAGGGGCCATCAACAACGATGGTTGTGCTTCTGATTCGATTTTGGTGGCGTTTCGTTTCGTGTTAAGGATTATTTTGTAAAACTTGGGTGGTTCTCCCTCCGGCATCACCACTCCCAAACTGCTAATTGTGGGGTCTATATCGTGCTTGTGGTAATTGCGGCCCTTGAGAGGCTTGGTGAGATTGGGTAGGTTGGCTGGCACTTTTCCTAGTGGGTTGAGTTCGGGGTTGAAATATATGGACTGTTTTCCCCAGAGCTTGTTGCGAGTTGCTTCTTTTTGGGCAGCTTCCCGCTCCACCTTCTCCAAAAACGGCTTGAGTTTCTCTTGGTGTAACTTGTTCTTGTCTATAAACTCCCAGTCCTCTTTCAATCCTTTCAAGTACTTTGCATCTCTATCTGGTAATTCCTTTTCCTTTTCTAGTTTTTGTATTTGATAGTATAGACGAATAGGATCTATGGTAGCCAACTTTTTGAGCTTGTGTTGGTGCTTTTGTCGCTGCTGTACCTTATTCTGTTGTTTCCTTTCATTGTTTCGTACTTCTGCAGCCAAGCTCCAGTTTCCTCGTATCATTGTGAGTTAAGTGTCTGGCGATGACTACCCCAGCCTTTTATCAATAAAGAGTCGTGCGCGAAATTCTTAGATTTAAAGTATCATTAAATCACTTTAGCATATTTACTAGTTTATCCAATAATGAGTGTGTTAAACCAAGGAAATGGTAATGGGTTCGGAAGCCAGTTCGACAATTCACAAATACCTATAGACTCGTTGGAATCGATCCGAAATAGATTAAATCAGGCCCATGTGTCACTTCGTAAACTCTCCGATCAACTCAACCATCACAATAGACATCCCACCAAAGTAAAACTTCCCAACTATGCATATTTTCAAAACCAGTTCCAGATCCTTATAACACAACTACACTCTATAGCGTCCAACTTGAGTACCAATGATGATTTGCTTTCGAATACCAATGTATTTCCATTACCTACATTTCCCACCACCCAGCAAGAAGGACTAGTTACCACATTACTTCGAAAAAAGGTGTTGCCAGAAGTGGAAGACTGGATAAACAAGGCACTTGAGCAAAACGATGGCCGTGTCAAAAACGATGAGTTTGCGCAGTGGTGCTTTTCCAAAGTACAGGATTTGCGAGACGAGTTCCAGTTCTACGGGTTCAACACAGTTGAAGAGTTGGATTACATGGAAACCGAAGAAGGAAAAAAGGAACAAGAAGAAAAAAAGAGATTGGAAAAGGAGAGGGATGATAAAGAGTTGGTAATCACTGGAGGTGGTAAGGGACTTACTCCCAACCAGGTACAAAAGTTCATGTGTCAAGGTGTAGTATAGGTAGAAATTTCGAACGTAACATATATACATACTCAGTGTAGATTTATGTAAATATAGTGTGTTGTAACAGTATTTTCCCTGATATGATATATGCTCACTAATATGCTCACTATACACCTATAGACTTCATAATGCTCTAGTGATATAGCTTATTTTCTAATCTTGATTCTCGATTCTATTCGAGATCATACCAAGCGCTGTAGAAATACAACACCGCAAAGATCAAAAACGCAATAGCACCTCCCAAAGTAACGTTTCTCATGGAAATCTTCTTGGCCAATAACTTACCTCCAAGACATGCAGCACCAGTACAGATAAAGTGACCGATGATAGCCCCCAAGATGACCCACCAGTATTCCGATCCAGCGGCCATGGCTATGGTAGCGATCTGGGATCTATCACCCCATTCACCCAAAAATGTCATGACAAATACTTGGATCCAGGTTGGTGACAACACAAAGGATGCCAAGTCTTTGATTTGGCCAAGTGCTTCTTCCCACCACTTCTTTTGCAGCTGGAAGTTTTGGCCCGATTCTAAGTCGGCAGTGCCTGTGCGTTTGGAAAACTCGATTTCCTCCTCGACTTCAGCCAACTCTTCTTCCACACCCATATCCTTAGGCATTTCCATACCTTCTTTGGCCAATTTGTATCCAAACACCAAAAACAAGCCCGAAGCGAGGAACTGGGTGAGTCTTCTTGACAACAAAGTAGGTAATGCATGGCCCACGAGTCCGGACAAGATGGTCATGACGGCCAACGAAACAAAGGCCGACGAGAATACCACGTATCTCGAGTGTTTCATGGCCATCAAAGCAGCAATCAAAAATGTTTTGTCACCAATTTCCGACACCACAATCATGGAAATCGACATGATGAAAGAGTTGTACGAAGCAGACTCAGGGGGAGTGTCGTTGGGCAAGGCAGTGTCGTCCTTTGGAGGAGACAACGGCTTTTTGGCATGCAGTGGTGTAGGATGGTTATCTTCATCAGTGAGAGGCATCACATTGAGCCTACCCAGCTTGGGCTTGGCGTAGCCATCGTTGGTGGCAGTGTATGAGTCCACCTCGCCAGCTGCAACTGCGGGCTGTGCGGCCCCACCAGCGGCCACACCAGGAGCTGCCACAACAGCAGCAGCCGCGTCGGCCAACTCTCCCACGGCAACACTGGCTAACACAGCGGCACTGAGAACCAGAGATATCTTCATTGTGTCGGTTCGATCCACTTGACGTGTAGAGAAATCGTACCTCTCGATTGTGCCTTGAAAAATTCAACTCCGACTCCGTTATGGTAGGCGGACTACGAGTACCGCGCAGTCTCCGGTCTGTGCAGACTGGTGCCGACGCGCTGTGGATTACCTAATTCTACTACATGATTCGCTTACGTGGGTGAACAGTTTATTATGGTACCGTATGTATATGGAGAGGGAATATGAAATGCAGAGCTATGTTTTGTATATAAGCTTAATGGTGGGCAGCAGGCAATGGGTTGTCGACAACAACACCTTCCTTGACCTTACCACCTTTGACCCAGCCACCGACTCCAACAGTCAGCTCGTGTTCTTTGTATTGGTTAATTCTTTCCACCATGAGAGGTCTGAAAGATTTGATCAAACCTTGCACTGGCCAAGCAGCAGCATCACCCAAAGCACAAATGGTGTGACCTTCGATCTCCTTGGTCAATTCGAAGATCATGTCGATTTCCTTTTCGGTGGCTTGGCCCTTGACAAATCTGTCCATCATCTTTTGTAACCAGGTGGTACCTTCACGACATGGAGTACATTGACCACATGATTCGTGCTTGTAGAATGCGGAAAATCTTTGGATGGCTCTGATCATGTCGGTTTCCTTGTTCATAACAATGACGGCGGCAGTACCCAAACCAGATCCAACGTCTCTCAAGGCATCGTAGTCCATCAAGATATCGGTACAAACATCCTTGGTCATCACTGGAACAGAAGATCCTCCTGGAATGACTCCCAACAAGTTGTCCCATCCACCTTTGACACCACCACAGTGCTTTTCCAACAACTCCTTCAAAGGAATGGACATTTCTTCTTCAACGGTACATGGTTCGTTGACGTGTCCGGAAATACAGAACAACTTGGTACCAGAGTTTCTTTCACGACCTAAAGCATCGAACCAAGCACCACCTCTTCTCAAAATGGTTGGTGCGACAGACACAGTTTCCACGTTGGCAACGGTGGTTGGTCTACCGAACAAACCAACACCGGCTGGGAAAGGAGGCTTAAGTCTTGGCTTACCGGCCTTACCTTCGATGGATTCGATCAATGCGGTTTCTTCACCACAAATGTAAGCACCCATTCCTCTGTGGATGTAGACATCGAAGTCGTAACCAGAACCACAGGCGTTCTTACCGAGGAAACCGGCCTTGTAAGCCTCGTTGATGGCGTTTTGTAAAATAACGGTTTCGTTGTAGAATTCACCTCTGATATAGATGTAGGCAGCAGTGGCGTTCATGGCACGACCGGCCAACAAACATCCTTCCACCAACTTGTGAGGATCCTTTCTAATGATTTCTCTATCTTTACAGGTACCTGGTTCACCTTCATCGGCATTGACCACCAAGTAACGAGGTCCCACGTTCTTTTCCCATCCTGGAGGGTTCATGAATGACCACTTAAGACCAGAGGGGAATCCTGCACCTCCTCTTCCTCTCAATCCAGACTTTTTCATTTCATCGATAATCCATTTGTCTCCCTTCAATATGATCTCTTTGGTCTTGTACCAGTCACCCATCTTCTGGGCGGACTTCAAGTCATGTCCATACTTACCGTAAAGATTCTGGAAAATACGGTCTTGGTCTTTTAAGCCTCCGTGCACACGGTTTGGAGTGGCAGCTGGATCGGCACTGGTAGCCAATCTTCTGATTGGTATCCTCAAATTACGAAGAAGTCTTTGATTGGACAACATAGTGAATTTCAAGAGCTATGATGACGTCTGTTTATGTGATGAGATTGTCAAACTAATCTGATCTCCTACCCCAGTTATCTTCAATGCTAGTTTCTTACCAAACACAACTTCAAAAAAATTTCCGTCTCTTCACTTTGTATGTAATTGCATTTGCTGGGTTGTTATTGGATGGATATTTTGCGCGAAGTCACGTTGTGTGTCACGTGTACGGTATACGCTTATTTATTCCCATTTTGCACCCATTACTCTGTATATTGCAATAGAGTTGGCGAAGGTTGGCTTTTGATCAGCTGAAATATCTATCATCTCTCGTAGTGTGTTCTTATTATTTGACTTTGTATGAAAGAAATAATCAAGACAAAACTTTCTGAAGCTTGTCAATGCAAATTTTTCAATTATTTTACAATGTTGGGAAAAATTAGAGATTGGGACTTCCTGAAATCCAGTACTATTACAGAATGCCATGGAAAGCAGTTATAATATCAGTTGGGTTGCAAGAATTGATTATTGAGAGTTAAAAGAATGTCAAGGATGTAAGCGCTGGTGCAAATGAGCTTGTTCCTCTGCTGTAAGCCGTATTTACCAACTGTTTGAAATATTTCTCTTTCCGCGACACTTTTAAAATGCGAAATAAGTAATTGAGAAAGCAGCATGATATAATGATTAGCCGACAACACTTGCTACCAATTCTTGTATTACTAGTCTCAGTATACATTGCATTTGGCAAAAGATTAAGTTCTCCTGATCTATACTATGGCGATACACCTTTTGAATATAATCCCCTCAAAAAGGGCCATCCTAAGCTAGCATCAAATTCATATCTAGACAAGAAATTGCCTCCACGAGATCGTAGCCAAATCGGAGTGGAAAATGCCACCTTGGTTATGTTAGCACGTAACCTGGATCTTAAGGGAGCACTTCAATCAATGAGATCGCTAGAAGACCGGTTTAATAGAAACTACAGGTATCCATGGGTATTCATGAATGAGGTTCCATTTGACGATGCTTTTATCGAGCAAACAACTTTAATGGCAAGTGGCGAGACGTTCTATGAGTTAATACCAGAAAGTGATTGGGAACCGCCTCTGTTCATAAAAGAAGAAAAGCTTCAGCAAAGCCTCAGAGATGCAGAGGATAATAATGTTATTTATGGAGGTAGTAGATCTTATCGAAACATGTGCCATTTCAACTCAGGGTACTTCTATAAGCAAAAAAGATTGCTAGATTACGAGTGGTACTTTAGAGTTGAGCCTGATGTCGAGTACATGTGTGATTTCCAATACGATCCGTTTACCTATCTTCGCCAAAATGACAAAACTTACGGCTTTATCATAGCTATTCATGAATACGAAAACACAATTCCAACCCTCTGGCAAACAGTCGAAAAGTTCATGGAAGAATACCCCCATCTCGTGCATCCCAACAACTCTATTGATTTCATTACCACCAACGAATCGTCCTTGAACCACTGGATACCTACTATTGAGTCAAACACATCATACAATCTCTGTCATTTCTGGTCCAATTTTGAAATCGCCAACCTCAATTTCTTCAGAGGAGAAGCCTACAATACCTACTTTGACTACTTGGACAAAGCTGGTGGATTTTACTACGAAAGATGGGGCGATGCTCCAGTTCATTCAATAGGATTGAATATCCTTCTTGACAAAGATCAGATACATCATTTCGAAGACATAGGCTATTACCATGCCCCGTATTTGGCGTGCCCTTCATCGCTCGATGTAATAGCATCCAAAAGATGCGTATGCCGAGCAATGGATGACGGAAAATTTATAGAGCAAGCAGTTGATACAAACGTGTACAGCTGTCTAAGTAGGTGGTGGCGCTACGGTTCTGGCAAGACATTCATGAACGGTATTGACTACCTGTGGAATTCATAGCATATGTTGTAATGTATGGTACTTTTATATTTTGTCGTGCGCGAGACCCAAAATGGCCCCATCGGCCCCATCGCGAGGAGCCTAAATTTTTCAGATATACCAGATGAGTAGCCGTAGATAGAAGGAAACGAATATCAAGATGGCTAAAGGGGGTTTATTGAAGAACCAATTGAAGAACCATAAATTGGCCGAGTCCAGTGAGAAGGACAAAACCAAACCGGTTAAGGAAAAGAAACAGCCAAAGCAAAAAGTGATAGTGCCAGAAGCCAAAGCCCCAGCTGTAGAAGTCCAACAACCAAAAAAGGCCGAAGAGGAAGAATATCAGAGCACCAGCTTGTCTAAAAAAGAAAAGAGACAGTTAAAGAAGTTGAGTGAAAAGAAGAAAGCCGTCGAGCCATTAGTCGAGGAAGAAGCCGAAGAGGAAGATGAAGACGACGAAGAGTTAGATTTAGAAAGATTAGCTGCTAGTGACAGCGAAAGTGACATAAACGGAGAAGACAGCGATGAAGACTCAGACGAAGAAGATTCAGATGAGGAAGAAGCTGAAGACGTGGAAGGTGAAGAAGTAGAAGAGGAGGAGGAAGAAGAGGAAGATCCTGAAGCTGAGGCTGAAGACGTTGCATTCTCCGATGTCGAGCTCGATTCCGACGCAGATGTCGTACCTCATACCAAATTGACCATAAATAACATGGCAGCCTTGAAGAACTGTCTTGCTCGTGTGGAATTACCATGGTCCAACCACGCTTTCACTGAACATCAATCTGTAGTGAGTGACCAAAAGACCGAAACTGAAATCAAGGACATTTACGATGATACCGAAAGAGAATTAGCATTCTATAAGCAAGGTTTAGATGCTGTCAAGCAAGCTAGAACCACTTTACTCAAATTGAAAGTTCCATTTTCCAGACCTATGGATTACTTTGCTGAAATGGTCAAGAGTGATGAGCACATGGATAAATTAAAGACCAAGTTATTGGGAGAAGCTGCCGACAAGAAAGCATCCGAAGATGCCAAGAAACAAAGACAATTAAAGAAGTTCGGTAAGCAAGTTCAACATGCTACCTTACAAGAAAGAGCTAAACAAAAGAGAGATACCTTGGAAAAGATCAAGTCCTTGAAGAAGAGAGGTGCTAACGAATTAAGCAACGACGATGATTTCCAAATTGCCCTCGAAGAAGCCACGCGTGACGAAAGAGAAGGCGGTAGCAGAGGCGGAGATAATAAGAGAAGAAAGCCAAATGCCAAAAGACTCGGTAAGGATGCCAAGTATGGTTACGGTGGTATGAAGAGAGGTAAGAGAGCCAACGATGCGAAATCCTCGGCCGACATTAGCGATTTCAGCGTCTCCAGAATGAAGGGCAAGTCCAAGGGTAACTCCAGACCTGGAAAGAGCAAGCGTTCTAGAAGGTAAGTCATTTGTATTTATAGATCAATATATGTTGTCAAGGTATAATTGGGTACGATGTAGTTATCGAGAAGAGCGATGCGGGTATCAATATTTCCTGCACACAGCCATACTCGTCGTTTAGATCTCGCCGCGCGTCGGTCGCCATAAAAGTCTTCCACCTGCAAAGAGATTGAAGTGTAAAGAGAGATAAAAGCAGCAGAAATGTCAAAGGAAAGATTTGTAGCGGTATTTGATGAATTGGTCGAAGATTTAAAGGCCATTTTGGTTGGCTACGACATGCCAGAAGAAGCCATCCAATGGTACGACCGTAACTTGATCTACAACACCAAAGGTGGTAAATTGAACCGTGGTTTATCTGTCGTTGATACCTACAGCATTCTCAACAACACCACCGCCGACAAATTGAGCGACGAAGTTTACAAAAAGGTGGCTGTCTTGGGTTGGTGCATTGAGTTGTTACAAGCCTACTTCCTTGTTGCCGACGATATGATGGATCAATCCAAAACCAGAAGAGACCAACCATGTTGGTACTTGGTTGAAGGTGTTGGAAACATCGCCATCAACGATGCATTCATGTTGGAAGGAGCCTTATACTCTTTATTGAAGAAATATTTCCGTGGTGAAAAGTACTACGTTGACTTATTGGAATTGTTCCACGATGTCACTTTCCAAACTGAGTTGGGTCAATTGTTGGATTTGGTTACAGCTGACGAAAACGTCGTCGATTTAGACAAGTTTTCTTTGGAAAAGCACTCATTCATTGTCACTTTCAAGACCGCTTACTACTCGTTCTACTTACCAGTTGCCTTGGCCATGCACATGGCTGGTGTCAACAAGGAATCTGACTTGAAACAAGCACAGGATATCTTGATTCCATTGGGTAAATACTTCCAGATCCAAGACGATTTCTTAGATTGTTTTGGTACCCCAGAACAAATCGGTAAGATCGGTACTGATATCAAGGACAACAAGTGTTCTTGGGTTGTCAACGAAGCTTTATTGCTTTGTACTCCAGAACAAAGAAAGGTTTTGGATGAAAACTACGGTAAGAAGGACGACCAATCCGAGGCTGTCTGTAAGAAGTTATTCAAGGACTTGGGTATCGAAAAGGTCTACCAAGATTACGAAGAGTCTGTTGTCGGTGAAATCAAGTCTAAAATTGCCGAGATTGACGAGTCCAACGGTTTAAAGAAGGATGTCTTAACCGCTTTCTTGAACAAGGTGTACAAGAGAAGTAAGTAAATCATACCTACTCAATATAATTCTTAATCATATCTTAATTCTATTTTTATCATAGTCTTCCACTGGTTTAATAGCACCGCTAGTTCTTTGTGATTGAATTCAATCAACTTTGCTCTACTTTGTTCATCGACAATTTTATTTGTTTTATTGATTTATATATGCTAGAAGTGAACTAAGCTGGTGTAAGCTTACTATAGATATACACCAACTATTGAAACACAAGTATATTACTTAGACATTGACTCTTTCTAATTCTTCTCTACCAGCTTTGGTGTACAAGTATTCGTTGTAGTCTCTAGCTTGAGCCCAGACGTTCCAGACGATAACAGCTGGAATGATGATATAAAGAGCTTGGTTCTTAGTTCTTCTGAAGGTGTTGAAAACAGAGTTGTATAAAGCACCCTTCAATGGCTTGGTAGCATATGGAGAAACAGTGTACGAAGTGATGTACTTTTGCTTTGGAGAGCCGAGGTGTCCCCACCATCCGAGATATGTTTTTGGACCTTGACCACCCATTGTATTATCGATATGTAGTTAGAGTATCAACTGTTGGTTTTTAAAATTTGATGTTCTTATTTCCTTGATTTTTCGCTCCATCCATTGGCTGGAACTATATGCAGGAGGTAATTGGGCAAAAGGTTGATGGACGGCCTGAGACACGTACGAAATGTTGAAGGATAGAGTTCAGTAGAGACAAGTCAGGTGTTTATATAGTCTCTTTATCAGATATTGTCGCTGCTAATTCTCAACGAAAATTAGGGTGGCGCTTGCTACCCAAAGAACAAGGTATCCGAATACGCTCACGATACATTCACGTGACCATATAGGCCCGGCGTTGATGAGTAGCCATAAATAAAACTGGACAGCGTACAAGGCTACATTAAATTACCGATAGAGTATATATTAAATGTACACAACAGAAATCCTCTGCCTAACTAGTCCCTACCAATGTAGAGTATTAGATATCCACCGAATATTGGAGGAGATAGTTCCCAAATTAGTTCTCGTTGACTTTGTGTTTATTACTTATCTAGATATTCACACATTTAGGCAGCGGTTAAACGCTTTTGTTGGGTGGCCAATCTACCCTTTTGTCTGGAGTTTAATCTGACCTTCTTGGTTTCTTCGGCCTTTTCAACACCTTCATCTTCTTCAGTCAAGAATAATTCAATGTGAGATGGGAAAGATTGGTAAGCGTTAATTCTACCGTGAGCTCTGTAAGTTCTTCTTCTTTGCTTTGGAGCTTGGTTGACTTGGATGTGAGAAATCTTCAATTTGGAGACATCTAAACCTTTAGCTTCAGCGTTGGATGCGGCGTTTCTTAATAAGTCCTTGATGTAGTTAACGGACTTGACTGGCCATCTGGCTTTGGTGACACCGAATTCCTTACCTTGAGCGGTACGACCGATAGAGGAAGCGTATCTTCTGAATGGAATAGCTCTTTGGTGGTCCAAGACTTGGTCTAAGTATTTTTGAGCTCTGTCTAATTTCCAACCGTTGATGGCTTGAGCGGTTTCTCTGGTGTTCTTGTAAGAAACTCTCAAGTAAGAACCACGGGCAGAAGCAGACTTGGCTGGGTTAGATGGGGTAGCAGCGTAACGAACCATTTTTGCTGTTGTTGATCTTGATAAAAAAGAAGAGACAGAAGAACTTTTCACTTGTAGGTTTGAAAATTTTTAATTCCCATACCAAATTGGGTGCGACTTTCGGAGAGAGCGCGCACATTGGGTGCAGATGCATTTTTGTGTTGCGGTTGGGATGTTATGATTGAGGCTCGCTGAGGGCGCGAGCCCTAATCAAAGCACGTGGAAAAATGCGTACCGTGATTGGAACATGAGGCTGCGCTTTGCCTCATCGGATTGTGAATGTAGAGAGGTAGAGAAGGGGTTGAACTGAGATTTGAAATAGAATGCGGAGACGGCTCACAAATAGACTCCCTAAAACCTTAAGAATCACCAGGTGGCCCTAGTTTGAGCTGGAACACCCAAGCCGGTACACCGAGGAGTTGCAACTATCCACACGTGACACTTTATTTCGTTATGTGCAATTTGTCCCCTTTGATGCAAGAAATATGAATACCGTTACATTTTCTTGTGTATACTTGTAGAACTATATTCTCTATATCCAGCACATAGTATAGAAACGACAGCGTGTTTTATGTCTCGCAATCTTCTCCTGAAAACCCGTTTCTTTTTAATTATTGTTGAAAGATAGAAAAAAGAAATAGCTCCTTAGGATAACCCACATTGGAGCTACCCATATATGTTTACCTAAAATGAAACGGAAGCAATTATCGGGATAGTTTTGTGGTTATTTAACGAGCATTTTAGTTTAAAAATATCGGATTTCACAGTCTAATTATACGATCGGGTGATCACAATACAAAACTTCTCACAGGTACTATTTTAGTGCGAAGTAATGCTTAATTGTAGTTGAGAGAAGTGGCGTTAGGGTTAAAAATATGATAAAGGAACTTGAATAAGGCTCTCATCAACTCAAACCTTTGCCCGTTAATACTGTTTTGCATACCCACAACGCTCGTAAAATCTCATCTGCTCAAGGAGATTTGATTACGAGCCACTATATCGGAGAGCAAAAAATATTGTGCAGCCGGACTGACCTGTCAATGGTTGGGGTCTGAACAATAAAGTTACATAATTGCATACTCATATCTGTAGTAGAGCGAAGAGTTCACAAAGGTGAATCAGACAACGTAATGCTTGGCTGAATTGGGCACGAAACCATTTCGGACCTATAAACTTACTAATTGTGACCAAACCTTAATGACGAGTAAGCATGGCTCCATAAGTATCATCATAACGCTTTGTATTTGTCATGTGTAGTTTGCCACTCTCCTATTCACAACCCGGAATTTCATCTACACTGTCCGCTTATACATCTGACTTGTCCTTACAACGCACATCGGTGTAGCTAAATAATTTTGACAAGCCTTTCACTAATCGGGAAAGTTTAAATGATCTTGACCAGGCGTAATCCCCTTACTGATATGTTTTCGGTTGGTTAGTTTATATAACCAGTGACCGAACCATTTTGTTCTCACTTCTTCTTCTGCGCTGTGTATTCTTCTCCTCATCACCTACAGGTTTTTCGTTTGGTGCTCTTACAAACTATATAAGATTTAATGATGGCACCATAATATGCTAGTAGTATACTAGAGAAGAGGTAACATGCTACCACAACTTGTTGAGCCAATATTTACTGGAAAACACTGCTTTTAACTCAAGCCACTAGTCATCAAACGATTACAAGGTAATAAAGACCTTGCTGGCCTAACGAGTGCCTCAGACTTCGATCATACTAATCATGACACGATGACCTTGTTGTTAAGATGGGGCCCTTACAAATTCATTGACTATCAAATGTATTACAACTACAATAATCGTTATTTATGGGGAAGAAAATCGCTTTCTCTTGTTTACGATCCCTAGAGGGGTCTATGTTCAGTAGGTGCTCAACGCTGGCTCTTTACTATACCTTACACGAACTTCCCTATTCCACCAATCTCATTACTTACTAGGTCGCGCCACCAGCCCCTCGAACGAGCTCTCGAGACGAGTCGTGCACGGCACAACTAAATTGAACAAAAAAAGGACAACAATCCGTACAGCCTTGTCTACAGCATAGCGGCAAACCTGGCAATACTGTAACATTCATCGTGGTATAACTACATCATAAGAGTAAACTTCTTAGAGTACCATCAACTATTCACAATTGTTTAATCTAAGGGGTTTTTGAACAGGTTTGTAAAGCAACCCAGATTGCGGTGAACCAGTGCAATAGTTTTTTTTTGAATTATTACGTGTTTTAGTATTATAGAAAGCAACTAAACAGTGACAATCGTTCTCCAATACCTTCTTGTCGGGCATAAAGGGTGGAAGTAATTGAAATCTGGACTCAAAATACCAGAAAACTTTATCCAACCAGAAACTTTAAAGGGATTATTCTTCAATTGAATCCCGGTGCGTCCACGGTCCCTTTGACTACAAAGAGCTTTTAATCAGACGACCAAGATACATTATCACAACAACAAATCATCCGATAACTTAAACCATGAGTATAAATAGTCCGAACGAGAACGAGTTTTTGACGGACAATCCAGAACAAGAATTAGGGCTTAGCCCCACGAAAGACGATAATCAAGAAATCAACCTTGATGGAAACGAAGTCGGCGATACCAATGAGGCAGAATCGAATATCGATGGAGACGAAAACAACGATGCAAATCAAGATGATCTCGGGCTAAATGAAGTCGAGGAGCCACTTGAAGATGAAAGTGTGGGCCAAAGCTTAGAAGACAATGCTTCAGAACCCACTGAAAAGAATGATCAAGACCCAGTCCAAGATGAGGACCAAAAGAGCCGTGCAGAAGACCAATCGGCTGGGAACTCAAACGATGCTAAGTCCGATAGTAAAGAAATGAACAACGAAGGGGAAGATTTGGCTGACAAGGAAGGTGAAAACGTACCTGAGAAAGAAATCGAAGTTGGGGATGAAGATCTTTTAGCAGGTTTTCTCGATGATGGCCACTCCAATGATGATCAAAACACACAAAATCCTGATGACCCAAACGATGAGTTGGGCCTTATAAGTGGCTTTCAAGACGATCAGGATGATATGCAAATTGACTCTGCGAACGAAATTTCAAATGAGAACAAAGCAGAGATACCAGAACATAGTGAGCCTCAAGACGTAAAAGAGAAGCTGCCTGAGGATATTGATATGGAAGAGCAAAATGATAATGAAGTAGACCCATCGACAAACGCAACTAATTTGAATCAGGATGAAGCCAAAGTCTTTGAAAGCTCAAGCGATGTTCAAAATAACATCGAGGAACCATCTATCGAAGATCAACAGGCGGGAGTAGATAGTGAAATCGAAAAAATACCCGAAGTCAAGGATGAATCTTTTATTGAAGAAGAGAAGTCTGAGATTGATACTGATTCAAAAATCGAAGAAGTCAAGACGGAGGATGCAACTCAATCAAACCTTTCCACTGGAATAACTAATACTGGTTCTTCTGAAGAGATCAAAACTGGAGCCATTGGTGAAAGTCTGGAAAATAAACCTCAAAGTGACGAGGAAGATCAAGGAGATGTGGAGTCTAGTGATGATGAAGCTTTGAACCATACCGCAAAGCAGACACACACAATTGTTATTCCTTCCTATTCTGCATGGTTCAATATGAAGAAAATTCATCAGATCGAAAAAGAATCATTGCCCGAGTTCTTCAATACAAACCATCCTTCAAAATCACCAAAGATCTATGTCAATTATCGTAACTTCATGATCAATGCTTACAGGCTTAATCCTAATGAATGTTTGACTCTTACTTCATGTCGCCGCAATTTGGTGGGTGACGTCGGAACGTTGATGAGAGTGCATCGGTTTTTGAATAAATGGGGTTTGATAAATTACCAGGTCAGACCTCAATTCAAGCCAGGCTATGCTGTGGAGAAGATGCCTAATGGGCAACTGGTTGGATTACCGTATACTGGAGATTATAATGTGAAGTACGACTCTCCTCGTGGTTTATTTCCTTTTGATACCTTTCAAACTGCCCCTGATAGAGTTGATCTTTCTAAATTGAAGAAACTATTGAATATTAAAGAAAACATTTCAATAAGCACAGGGGATGATAGGACAAATTCAGTTGACAACGGTAATGCTTCAACAAACAAAAAGCACTCATTGAATGATATACCCGATAACCTACCAGCCAATAAAAAGAGAAACGATGGATGGACCGAAGAAGAGGTCTCCAGATTGATCTTGGCAGTTAAGAAATACAAAAACGATTGGTATAAAATAGCAGAAGAAGTCGGAAACAAAAAAACTCCTCAGCAGTGTACATTAAAATTTCTCAAAGTTCCTATTGAAGATAAATTCAATCCATTCGGTGACTCCAACAATGAGGGGGTTCTCAAATTATTGAAATATGCACCAAATTTCCCAGTAAGTGCATCTGATAATCCAGTTTTGAGCAATTTAAGTCTCATGGCTCAATTGGTCGATAATGACGTAGCTAAAGCTGCTAGCGTTAGAGCTTCCAAGGTTATGGATGAAAAAATTAATGAGAAGATCAATGAGGTGTATGGCAAAAAATCTGAAGTTAAGGGAGTCGAAGAGAAGAAAGAATCGAGTGTGTCCAAAAATACCGAAGACAGCAAGGAATCAGTAGTCGCTTCAGATTCATCTGACGCCAATGGCAACAAACAGTCACCAAAAGAAAATGGAAGCCATAATGGTTCCGAGAGTGCCGCTCCTTCCAATGCCGACAGTAAAGATGACTCGGGACCTTCATCTGTTAACGATGTAGTTGCCAGTACCTTGGGAATAGTAGGTGCAAGAAGTCACTTATTTGCTACCTATGAAGAGAGAGAAATGCACAAGCTAAGCTCTACGATAGTGAATCATGAATTGTCTAAGATTGACTTAAAATTGAGTAAGGTCGATGAATTAGAAAGAATCTATGAACACGAAAGAAAGCATTTGGCAAAGCAACAGGAAGAAGTGTTTATTGATAGATTAGCATTGGCTAGATCAACCATTAACATAAGCAAAAAACTCGACGAGGCTATTTCATTGATCGAGAACTCAGTTAAATCGGAGGATAAGACAGACAATATTTCAAGCTTGCTAGCAGAGGCAAAATCATTATTATACAAACCTACAAGACATTCCTTGGCTCAATTGTCTTCTGATTCAACTAATGGAGTTGCAGAAGAACCTGCAAGCTCTGAAGAAAAGAAAGAAGCTTCAGCTTCTGCTAGTCACGATGATGACGATTTAAAACCTCTTTCATTAAAGACCGCACAAGCTTTCAAAGTGTGGGCTCCATAATACTGTTTCTGCTGTCGATTAGCAACATATTTTTGTATGTATATAAAGGTGTATAATAGATAATATTGAATTATCATGAAGTATAAGATAGCTAAATTCTCTTTCATGCATAGCGTTGTTGTGTAAATTTAAACGACACGGTATTGACAGTGCCAAATCATACCAACTGATCCAGGGCCACTCGATGAATTTCTCAAATAACAACCCCTTTTTCTTTCAACTTCTCGTACAATTCCCCGTCAATATACTTCTTCAAGGTGATGTCTCCCGTCAAGCCCTTTCTCTTTCTTGTCTTCAATACAAAGTCTCTAGCCAACGACTCGGTTGGAGCTGGTTTCAAAGTTGGCAAATATACGTCTTCATCTAGTGGATCACCTGGAACAATGTCCCACCTCTCAAAATCAAGGAAGCACATGGCCTGGCCCTGGGTATGAAGCCTTATATCAGACTCGAGACCAACAGAATCGATAACGGGCACAGACGCTTTAACCTCGAACAAAGAAGTGGCTGGAATAGGGGATTCTGACTTCAAATAGCCCCTTCTTGACTTCAAAAGATTCCTAAGAATGGGGAAGCATCTCTCAGTGCAAGTGATATGTATGGTGTAAATAGGCTCCATTAATCGAGGAGTAGCAGTCAAGAAACCAGTGTAGCAAGCTCGTCTTGTCATTGGGATAATTTGAGCACTCGATCTTTGGATCTCAGATCCATTTATCACAGCATCAAGAATCTTGAACTTGGTGCCTCTGATAGGTTCATTACACAATGGACCCTCATTGACACTCCATTTAAAGCCTGAAGTTATTGAGTCCCTGACAGAGTAGAGCAACTTCTTATCGGTTTCAGATTCCAAAGTGTCGTCCATTAAAATATTAGGATGCTTCAAATCGTCAGGTCCAAAAGTCCAAACGGATCTGGCCGCCAAAGCATCCCAACCGAACTCACTCTTGAGTATTTTCGACGTGGTTTTGACAGGCTGGCTAAGATTTATATTGCCGAGCTCAATGTACTTAAGAAGCTTGCTATCATTGACTGGTTCAGCCGTAACAGATATCAGATTGAATTTGGTTGTAATACCGATCTTCGCCGAGGACCTATCGATACACGTTTCACTGAACTTTGCCATTGGGTCACTGACCTTAATCTCCAAGTCGTCTGTGAAAAAGTATCGTAAGTCATGCAAAATGCAGTCAAGATAGAGTTCCCCAGGTCCATATAATACAATCTCTCCACTATCTTCCACATTAATATTGCATGAAACGTATGACTTGTTGACTTTTCGTATTCCCTGTAAGAGTTTGGGAAGCTCTGATGGGTTTGCAGGTTCTATGGCCACCTTGAATACTGATTTCTCATAGAATTTTGTAGTACTATTGTTCAAATGGAAATCTTGAATCTGTTCATTTTCAAAATGTTCATTGAATATGGTTGCATTTTTAGTTATGATTGAGTCGACACCTTCTACTATTACCAACGATCCGGGACCTGCTTCTTGTGTAGGCAATTTGTAGCCACCAAATGGTATGAAAATTCCATCGACGGTTTCTATCTTGTAGTTTTCGTCGTCTTCCAAAAAGTTGTCACCAACTACCTTAACTCTCTGGCCCATTATTATTGAGCCTTTGTAGATTCTGACCAAAGAGTAGAATTTTTGTGTGTCGGGAGATTCGAGCAAAGCTATCACTTTTGCATATAGTGGGCAGTCAAATGCGAGAGTGTCGTTGTTGGACTCGGCATCAGGCAATTCTTTGGCACACTCGACAAAGCCACTAAACTCACCAAAGATGGCATTAAAGATGTCTTTCAATAGGTCCTGGTGATCCTGTTTGTATTGTTTTTTGGAGAGCTTGACCCCAAAATTGTCCCACAACAACTTTGAAAGTTTATTGTCTTCTAAATCCATAGTCAAGGTGTAGGTAATTATTTTGTATATGGGATCAAGAACAAAGGTCTCAAATGCTGATGGTAGGGTTGAGTTTTTGGTGAATGTGTTTTTATTGCTGTCGTAGTAGTCAGACCAGAGTCTCTTCGAGAACATAACTGGGTCTACATGTTCAATATTGTTCTGCAGAAGGTAAAGTTCAGCAAAGGTCAAGAGGCTGAAGTTGAACAGGAACATACTTGACGCAAACAATACGTTGTTTTGTGCTGGTGATATTATTTGGTCCTTATACCGATACTGGGAATGGAACTCGTGATTTTGAATGTAGTCGTTGACGTCGTCTATAATATATTTCAACTTGTGAAATGAATCTGAAACAGGCAAGTTTAGTTCCAATATCAATCGGTCGATCTTATTGATAACTAAAATGAGTGGTTTGTTCTTTTGTAGTACGGTGGTCACTATTTGCTTGTCTCTGGAGGTAAACCCTTCCACACAATCAACTAGTAGTACTATACCATCTGAGTGGTCAATAGATATGTTGGACTCGTTGAAAAAGTTAAAGTGTCCAGGAGTATCGACAATGTTGAATATATATGATTTCTGTTTTAAGTCTGGTAGTAACAATGTTATTGGAGAAGCCTTGAGTGTCATTCCTCTTTCGACCTCCAACTTGTGGTTGTCCAATATTCTTTGGGACTTATGTGACTGACCTTTGTGCTGAGTTTCGGATGCCGAATATGTACTAAGTATCAAATTATCTAGGAATGTCGTTTTTCCTGAGTGTAAATTTCCGACTACAGCCAAATTACGGGTTCGTGAAGGTACATCTTTGCTTAACTGAGTCAAGTATTCGTACGAGTACTTCAAGTTAGGATACTTGTCGGACTGGTCTTCTGAAAGCTCGATTTTGATTTTCCTATCATCAACTGGCTTTATAACAGGTTCGTCCACTGGTTGAGATGTCACATAGGTTATTGGAAGAACACTGGAAGGCTCTGCTTTGATCAAGTCTGTTGAGGAAGCTGGGCCCGAACCATTACCTAAGTCTTCTCCATCGCTATGTCCATTTCTAGTCCCATTTTCCGATTCAAAATGAACTCGTTTCTTGGAGTTGTTCTCTGTATTTGACTCTTGATCAGATTCATCATCGCTGTCTGGGGCATCACGATATCCTAATTCTTCTTGCACGATTGAGTTGTCCAGACTTTCGGCATCGGAGTCGGAGTCAAAAGCATCCCCGATCAAGTTTCCGAACTCATCGTACTCTTCATCGCTCATCGTTGGCCTAATGTATATATACTGTTGCCTACAGTCGACTTTCGAAACTGAGATGAGTGAAGATGGCGTACTGCATATAACCAGATGCATATCCATACCCACTTAGTCGCTATTAGAGAGTATGCTACGAGTTTTTAGAGGCGATTTGCAAGCTGACGTTGGCATATCTCCATCTCTGACGTGGAGAGTATAGTACATTAGATTTATAGACATGATACAAGTTTTTTGACAGACTTTTGCACTGGGGTTGACTCACGATAATGTTTGATATTTTCTTAATTCAGTCAACAATGATTGCAACTGGACGTCTGACACTTTATTGGCCAAGCTTGGTATCAAACTCTTAGCTTCTTCGGCATCTTCGCATTCAAGAGTTCCCAACTGTGCCAACTCGAATGGATGTAAAGGTTCTGACACCAGGAGACTGAAGTCATTCAACAACTTTTCGACAGTTTCGGTGGACGAAGAGTTCTTATATCTAGCAAAGTTCGACAAATAATTCAATGTCTTGTGCATTATTTCATTAGAATTAGGTCCTGCTAAATCCATATTGGCTATTTCATCTTCCTTTTCATTTTCGTCTTCGTCTTCGTCGAATTCTCTGTTCTTAGAGTTCTTGTTCTTTCTTTCCTTGAGAGCTGCTCTGATCAAAAGTCTTGCTTCTGACAAATTCAAAGCAATTAACTGTTCTTCTTCACCATTATTCGTTATTTGTTTAAGTTGGAACTCTGGTCCCAATTTTAATGTGGCAGAGTTTTCCTCGTCATCTATGTTTTGCGTGGTGGCCTTTCTTCTTCTGACTCCAAGGGCACTGGTACTGACGTTCATAGTGTATAATATACGTTCCCAGTTACTCTCCTCTGTCCGTCTCATTTTTGGATGTTGATGAAAAGTTGGATTGGCCCGCGCACGACCTCTTCCAGAGTCCAAATGTAGTACTAGCTACAATTATGGGGTAGTATTCAGATGTATTAATTAGTTGTACTTGTATTAGTCTTTATTATACAGTGTTGTCTCTCACATCGTTCACGAAAGGATGTTTCAATGCTTCCTGAGGAGTAAGTCTTTCCAAGGGATTCAAGTTCAATACTTTTGTCAAAAAGTCTATCAACAATAATCTCTCTTGACATTCTTTTTCAATCATAGAATTGGTCATTTTTTTGGACGGCAATTTGTAGTTTAGTATAATGTCTTTCAATAGCCTGTGCTCAAAATAGTTCTTGTTTGGTTGTTCTTTTTGTTGAGACTCTTTCCCCTTTGTTTTCTCTAAGAAACTGACATAGTCCTCGTACTTTTTGATTTCGTATCTAGGCTTTTGGTCTGCTCCAAAGCTATGAGGGGGTAGCTTATCAAAGAAATTAAGTGAGTTTCTGCCCACCTCTATCATGTGTCTGGGAGGATATCCCAACATATCGATGATCTTCCATATTTGATTATATTCTGAAACACCAGGGAACATGGGCAATCCTAAAAAGAGCTCTCCAACAATACACCCCAAAGACCACATATCAATAGACTCTGTGTATGGCAACCCAAGGATTACCTCAGGAGATCTGTAGAATCTTGACTGAATATACGTGTAAATGGTCTGTCTTGCGAAACACGCCGAGCCAAAGTCTATCACTTTAATATCGGGCTTGTCAGGCTGACAAAGTAGAATGTTTTCTGGTTTTAGGTCACAATGAATCATTTGGAATCCCTTGAGCTGTGCCATGGCCTCCAATAATTGGCGGGTCAACAACTTGACCAACTTGATGTTCAATCCTTGGAATTGGTTCTGCTTAATGAGCTCGTAAAGATTCGATGCAAGTAACTCAAACACCAAACAAAGATGCTCCTTGTGCATAAATGTATCCAACAAGCGAATGAAGTTCTTACCATCGCTGTTGGCATTCAAAAATTCCAACAACCGAACTTCCGTCAACGACTGGTTCATGTATGCTGGTTTCGACTTGATGACCTTAACAGCACACACTGACTGGTTCGACAAGTTCTGGCATTTGACCACCTGGCCAAAGGTACCCGATCCCAAAAGATCTAACACGATGTACTTTCTGCCTTCTTCGGCCCCCAAGATATCGTTCACATAAAGAATGTAGTCACTGTCTTCGTTGTCAAAGCCGTTATTGAATTTGGGCTCTGAAGGTTTGGTTAATACTCGTTTCGGATTGGTTGTTTTGGAGTACTGGAACTTTCTTGGCTGGCAGATGCTGTAGGATTCAGTCAAATATACCGATAATGCATTGACAGGAGAGATGTGGATGGAATTGACCGAACACCGACGATACTTTGGTTGTTGATGTATTTTGGGTTTCAATTCGTGCTTGCTATGGATCTTGGTAACTTTTGGAGCCGGCCTCCTTTGCTTGCTTCCCAGTCTTTGACCCTGGAGAACTTGTTGATATTGCTGGTACTGCACTATTGATGGTGAACGTCCAAGCCTTTGAGATTGCTGTAGATAGTAGGCGTCACGGGCATCCATACCACTTCCGCCTGGAGTATTTGGAGCAAACGCACCCACTGCAACCGAAGATCTTCTGCTGAGGTTGCCGATGGGAGGCCCCAAATGCGGTGGGGCCTGGAGGTACTGGCCGTTGTAGGCATTGGTGGTATTGGAAGGAGGGCCGTAAGCATTGTATGTATTGTAAAAGGGACCGTCGACTGCCGCCGACATTCTTCTATCGTTTGCAGCGCCAAGACTCACTTCTTGGTTGGTATAGTATTGGTTGAAGGGATTGTCTGCTCTGGTGGGAGGATGTATGTATGGAGGAGCAATCAGTTGACGTTGCTGGCCATCGTACTCATAGGTGGTGGGTAATTGGTTTGTGAATGAAAGTCTCTTTGATTGCTGCTGCTGGAGTTGTAAAAGTGGTATGGGTGCTTGGCCTTGTTTCGTGGGAGATTGCGACATGGCAGTACCATTAGCAACACCTCCGCCGGAGCCGCCTGGCGAGTACCACGGATTCCTGAATCCAGGCATCTGTGATGGTTTTTGTGCATGTTGTTGATACTGCTGCGGGTGTTGCTGCTGGGAGAGTTGTGGGTGATGCTGCTGCTGTAAGTTCGGGTCTTGGTTGGGTTCATTGGGCTGGTTATTGAGACCCTGTATGGGAGGAGGCAAGTGCCAGTTTCCTCCTATGGAATTGTGGCGATTGAAGTTGTAGTTATATGACATGGTATTGATCCATCTAGTGGAGTGGGGCGCTGAAACGTTTCGCTGTCACACGTGTATTGATGGTGTTGTAGCTGACGTCTCCTTGGCTAACTTGGTAGTTTCAGTTTCTCCTCTCCCGCACTTCCGTGGGTGAGTGCCCTCGGGTCGGGAAAGAAAAAATATCGAAAATGCCTACACAGATTACCTCTGAGATCTCATTGAATAACCACCGAATCTGGAGTATATGGGATTACTACAGCCCATTGCGTATT
Organism: Suhomyces xylopsoci; assembly: GCA_030568675.1. Taxonomy (NCBI): domain Eukaryota; kingdom Fungi; phylum Ascomycota; class Pichiomycetes; order Serinales; family Debaryomycetaceae; genus Suhomyces; species Suhomyces xylopsoci. The sequence goes on from JAJMGM010000003.1 coordinate 653,679, forward strand.
TGGATCTCCAACTACTTTGATAGGGTGTTCTCCATTTTTAATCTACTTTTGGTTTTTTTTATAATTTACTTCTGATTGACTTTCAATTACTTTTAAATACTTTTAATTTACTTCTATTTTCCAATGTCTACCAACACCGGGATATGTGTATGAAATATATATATATACAAGGCTTGTAATGAGATGGGAAATTGAATTATGCAGCTAATTGAGCTGGCTCATCTGCATAGATTGGTTGTACTGGTGGTGGGGCCATTACTCTCGACATCATCATACCCACACCTTCGAAAACACCTAACAAACATGCACAGGTAATAGCCGAGTTTCTGGTGTGTCTCCATCCTCCTCTGAAAGCCAAGGCACCACCGGTAAAGAAACCAGCAATGACGGCGTTCCAGGCATCTTCTCTCTTTCTCACAGCCTTTACGGTACAGTCAAAGGTAGAAAACAAACCACCCCAAACACCGAAATTACCACCTAACACAGGGGCTCTGGCCTTGATGGCTTGTATGGCTCCATATCTTCTTTCTCCGTATGGCGAGTTTCTGAACCCTTTGATACCGTGCCAGATGGATCCACCGATAACACCCATCGAGAAGGCTCCTCCGAAATCGTTCACAATCACCAAAGGACATGGATCTCTTGCGTGATCTGCTGACATTATGTGTTATGTAGTATGTATTATTAAATGTGGCTTGACACTGTTAGCTGTTGCCGTTCCTTTAGTCACCGCTTTCTCAAAGGCAACAGGCTAATTTTTTTAAAATTTTCCAGTCCCACACTTACGCGTGCGCTGGTAAATGTGAAGCCTGCACTACCAGCTATGATAAGGAAGAGAGTATGAAGTGAAGTATATGTACATGTCTATAATCTATGTAGTGTTCTTGTGGTCGTTATGGTCTGTATCGGCGTGAAATGCCTCGCTGTCAAATATTACCTCGTTTTGGTCGGCATTGTTCTCCGATATGGGGACTTCTTGATCAATGGACTGTTCTTGAGCCAAATGGTCCCCTGTAGTATTTGTAGTTTTGTGCATAGAAGTGAAGTCATCATAGCCAGCTGGGTCATTTTCGTCATCGTTTTCAATCTCATTCTCGTTTTCGTTGTCAATTTCAAAGATCGAGGCATCTTCAGCAGTTTCGTCTGGATTCAAATTGCTCAACTCAAAGTAGTCGTTATCGATTTGAGGACCCTGGAAACTTCCCACTCCCCACATTCTGTAGCCTATACTGGCAAAAGCTACAAATAACAAGATGACCAATAACGAATAGTTCATGGAAAACCAGGTCAAGTTTCGTATTACAGGTGGAAGACACAACACCACAAACAGAAACGCTATCCAAGCAAGGGAGACGATATTGACTACCCAACCGAAACCACGAAGTTTGAACAGTGCTCCTCTGATCTTCTGGCGTTTGTTCAAAATCAAACATAATATGGGTATTCCATTGGCCAACGCCAAAGAAATCACCGACGCTCCCATAAAAGAATTGAATGCAGATGCCGATACAAGAGACAACAATGAAAGAACTCCACACACCACCATAGAAAGAAATAATGCGTTTTTCGGCACGGTGGAGTCGTCAACAGAATCCACAGTTACCCAGTAGTCTTTGTAGGGAAACCCACCGTCACGAGCAAATGCGTAGGTGGTTCTTGAAGCGGTTGTTAGAGATCCAATGGATTGAAAAAATACCGTTCCTATCAATAACAAAACCAATAAAAATGAGATAAGATACGACTCGGTGGATGTTTTGAAGACCATGTCAATTGGCATGATTTCTGGAGTTTTGTCAAGAATGACGGTGAGCTCGGGCAAAATCGTCAAAATAGGCAAGATGAAAATTATTCCCATAACGGTTGACAATAAAATGGAGCTCAAGGCACCTTTGGGCATGTTCCTCTCTGGGTTTTTGACCTCGTCTGTCATGGAAAATATCATGCCGTAACCAGTCAATGTAAATGAAGAGCTTTGTAAGCCCACCATAAACGACAAGGCGCTTGGCCAACCAGACCGGGAGTTGTCGAAATTGGTCAAGATATCTTTGATGGAGTTTGTCTTTTTGGAGAAGAAAATAAGGAGTACATCTATCACCAAGACGGTATAGATGGACCAAACTATGCATAATTTGTTGATCTTTTCAAGGTATTTGGAGAATCTGAAGTTGATAAAACCACAAACTGTCAACAAAATGAAGTATACTCCTAAGACTTCAAGAACATCCTGTTTGTAGTAGGCATTCTTCAATCCAAACACTGAGAGTATAAATTGAGATCCTGAAAACATGATACTTATAGTATAAGTCCAGTTCCCTATCAATAATAACCATCCTGTGAACCACGAGCTGATAAGCGAGTACTTGTCATTGCTTAGTATAGCAGAGAAGTGGTAAACTCCTCCAGAAGTTGGATACTTGGATATGATTTCACAAAGACTTAGCCCCACGCAGAATGAGAAGAATCCTACCACAATCCACCCATACAAGATCGTCACATTTGAACCATTCACTAGCGAGATCCAAAGGGTCGAGGAAATTCCAAATGGAACTCCCATTAAAGTCACTCCTAGCCCAATAATGGATGTCACTGTGAAATGTCTCTTCAAGTCCTGCTTATACTTGAAATGCTCTATCTGTTCAGTGTTGTCATCCTCCAAATCATTGAGAAATGAGCTAATAAATCCATGGATAGGCATGGCTAGATTTGGGTGCGAGCCCGCTCTTTCTTCACTTCCTCTCGGCTCAACACCACCACCGTCTCCATGGCTATCAACAGCAGCGGCAACGCCACTGTTGCTTTCACTTGACCCTTCCATTGGCACGAAATGTATCGGTAGTCTTGCTAAGCCCTTGGCTTGAGTTGATCGGCTGCGATAAATGCCGAGTCACGTGTGTAACATCGGCTATGCAAAAAGCAGTGTTTGCAACTATTGCATAGCATGAAGCTGGTATCGCTCGGTCAAAGGCATTATGTTTTGTAGATGTTTCCATATGAGTGCTTGGATATAATTTATGGTGATCAAGCAACTTTGCAGTTTTGTTTTCCAAAGTTATCTTGTTGAAGTATTTTATGAATTTTGCAATAATTCTACATATTATGGTAAATACGTGGATTGTCTACGATATCTCTAGGAATACCGCTCTTCACTGTCTATTAATTAGCTATTAAAAGTCGAATTCACTATAATCACCTTCGTCCTTAACATTTTCAGCTGCTTGCAAAATAGGTAAACTGATACTGTCACTGGTCTTGATGTAGACTCCCCCGATATTCTCTGTACTCTTCAAGATTCCTCCTACCGGCTTGAATTTCTCGTCAACCAAGTATTTCAAGACACTATGAGCGTTTTCGAGAATTTGGGTCTCGCTCCAGGATGTATATGCAATTTTAATAGTTAAACAGTTGCCTCCAACTGGCACCAAGAACGAAGTATTACCAATTATAGACTTCATCTGATTTCTCACGTACTTTGGTTCGCACCTTTCGTCCTTGAGTTTGGTGGATTTCTTACCCTTCGTCAATTGCGCCTCAGGATCTGGCATGGCCATCTGAATCATAAAGGGTACTTTCTTGTTCTTCATGTAAAAAGTGGAACCCAAGATTCCAGGTAAAAACTTGTGGATTCTATGGTCCGCCACCACAATATCAAACTCTTTGAACAATTTGTATAGGTTTTTCGGCTGTTTGGATATAGATTTTATCTTGGTCAAGGTATATATTTGGTTGAAGATATCTTCAGTTGGAGAGTCTTTCTTTTGTAACTCTTTACGGTAAGGTGTAGATGGATCCTTTGTTATTAATAGCACCGACTTGGAGTCGAGTTTGTTGAGCTTGTGAGGAATGGGGATGATTCTGGGTGTATAGTCTTTGGATTTGGCAAGCTGGATCTTGACATTTATGATCAAGAAAACGGCGTCCTCGGCATCTGGTCCTTTTTCTGCCAAGCTATGAGACTTCAAGCTTGTTACAGACTTTCTCCCTACCTTGTACGCATCTGGCCCTAATATAAACTCGCTTGACATGTCTGGTTATAAGATGGTGATTCTACTGATTTAGACTTTTTCATCGCGATGAGCGCGGCCCAAAAAGTTGGGGCGATTGAGAGAATTTGGTGATGCGGTTATTCATACATATTAGACCAAGACTGCAATATATATCTATATATATCTATCTTAGACGTTGTATCGGTGTTTTGAATTATAGACTACACTGTTGCCCTACTAAATGTATACTTTTTTAATCCCCTCTCAATGCTCTTATAACCGCTGGCCTTCTCATCATGTACTTGGTCCACTTGTAAACCTCTGGAAATTCCACCTTCAAGTTGATACCTATCCTATCAACGACGTTATTCCATGGCACAAATGACAAATCTGCCACTGTAGCACGATCTCCGACAAGCCACACTGGGTAGTCGAAGTATCTTGATTGTGATAACGGAGTGGTTCCGGCACTGTATGCAGCGGCATTTTCAACATCCAAGTCCATGATTAAAGCTTCTCTTCTTTCAGCTAATGCCATTTCAATAACACCGTAGACTCTCCTCACTTCGTCAGTATATCTTTCGACCGCACTTGGAACGGGACATGAGTGGAAGTACCTAAAGTGCAATGCTTGGCCAATCATTGGAGCATGCCCAGAGGTTTGGAAGAATAACCAGGATGAGATTTGTGATTGTTCGACGAGATTGTCCGACCACAATGGACATTCTCCATTTTCTTTGAGGAATTTGGAAACAAGATAGAGGATTATGGCACCTGATTCCCAAATAGATGTGTTTTCATTAAAGTGGTCGATTAAAGCTGGAACTCTCGCATTGGGATTTATGGTCACAAACTCTGGGGCACGTTGTTCACCGTTATTAAAGTCCAAAAAGATGGTATTGAAAGGGAGGTTTAATTCGGATAAAATGATGGCAACTTTGAAGCCGTTAGGGGCCGATCTATGTGAGAATAATGTATAGCCTTCTGGAGGTTGGTTTTGGAAGAAGTGGGTGATTCTGGATTGCTGTTGTTGGCTGCCAGCTTCGTTTTGAAGTTGTTGCTGTAGTAAATTCAAATTCACTTCATTTTGTTGTTGGTCACTTAAGGATACCGACTTCAATCCAGCCGACAAGTTCGAAATGGTCTGTGGATTTGAATTCTGGGATGTGTTGGTTCCTCCTGTATTATTTCCGGACATGGTAATTTTAAGCTAATATTAGATGAAAAAGATAGGAACAGAGTAACGGTACTATGCTAAGCTTTTGATCTCAAACAAAAGGTGTCGTATGTAATTGTAAGATATTATGTTAATGATACAGGTTCCTACTTAATGGTTATTGTGTGTGCCGTTTCTCCGATTTCACTATGTTCCTTATCAAATTTTGGTGAGTCTCAGTCAAGTTTTTTTTCCTCATTTTTTTGACTATTCGAGCAGGGCACACCATTTTTGTGTTATAGGAGAGACCCCAGCCCAGACAGTGGGATACGGAACGACACAGGGGAACAGGAAGTCAGTAGACTGACGGCCAAAGTAAGGACAATTGCAGAGCTCCAGTCTATTCCCAGTCTATTTCTTCATCCAGGGATTCCCATCTTTGGGAGGATTGCCCATTGAATATTGCAACCATGAAGATCGGTCTCACTTACTGTGGTGGCTAGCTGTGGTGTGTCAATATGCGGTTGGTGTTCCAATGCTTTATGGCGTCCCCAACATGCTTTTTCACTGCAGCAGGACGCTGTGAGGTGCGGCCCGAAATAGAATTATTTGCCCGCGCGGTGTGGCCCTAGGCTGCAAATGGTACGCAAGTCAGGCCATATATGTAGCCAATCTCCTACATTTTCGTATCTTAGGTATAGTAGACCTGTGCCTCGTATAATGTATATATAAATATGTACTGTTGTAAACCGTGAATGTAATTACTGAACTCCCCACTTTTCTATATAACTTAATCGTCAAACATTTTCTTGATCGGAGACACGATGGTAAATCCATTTAGTTTACCTCCTTTTGGTGCACTGAACATGGCGGAGGGTTCTGGCGATTCCTCAGAATGATTCAACCTCCGACTTAACTTATCATTAATTATTTTCATGTCACTCAATTTTGCCTCCAAAGCTTTGATTTTATCATTACAGTTCTTGAGTTCAAAGTTGTGACTCGAAGTCAACTTACTGACAACCTCTCTGAGCTCTTCTCTTTGGCTCTTTAACGTCACAATAGCCTCCTGAGATTCGTCATATGATTCGTCGTATCCGTCACTGACCAAGGATAATTGACGATTAGAACCCATCTTCGACGGCGTATTGTTTTGCGACAGCACGCTTTGCGCTGCCAACCTCTTTTCCAAATCAGGAATGACGGTAAATTTCAATTCTGCATTTTCTTTGAGAAGTTCATTGTATTTATCCAAAAGATTGCGGTCAGTTTTGGTATTTTTGTCGTTTTCTTGCAACTTGTCTTCAAGTTGATTTATCAAGTCGTTTTTGACCAAAAGTTGTTGGTATATCTCAGTCTTTTCGTAATTTAATTTGAGAGGACTAGGTGCTTGTCCGTTTTCCAAAAGCAATGCATGCTCTTCACTGATGAAACGGAGACGGCGTTCCTTGTTTAATTTTTCTTGAAGATCAGCTATTATCTTCAGACTGTTCAATTGCTTGAGATCATCATCGTTGTTAAGGAAGTCTGAATCCTGGGTATTATTAGATCCGTTCTTGAGTTTGGTCTCCAATTTCAATTCTCTCTTAATTGATGATGCTAACTCAGTGGTTACGAGCTGCAACTCATTGAGTAACTCGCTATTACTGTTCATTATACCCAACTCTTCTTTAGTAAAGTGGAGAGTAGGCTTAGGTGTTGATGCGGGAACGGTTGATTGTCCAGAGGACTGCGCGGGTATTTTTGTAGTGAATGACGCGCTCGAAGATCTGCGTCCAGACTGAGAATTGATTTCATCGTCGTCTTCGCCGTTTTGCGATATGCTACTTCTCTTTCCTGATTTTGAAAGACGCTTGAACAAGTTTTTGGATTTTCCTGTTAATGAAAAGTGTCTAGTTTTATCCTTTTTGCTGCCGCTTGACTTCAAATCTTCGTTGAATGCAGACCCGGTTTCATCATATGGAACATTCACAAGATTGGAACTACTTGCTTGTCTTACGTCGTCGCTGCCATATGGGTTTTGGAATGTCGATGCATTTGACGTGTTGTCTGTAGAAGGAGACGAACCCTCGAAGTTATCTCTATAAGTCGAGCTCTTGTCAGACGAAGGATGCGAAAGTTTACCGGTATTGTCATTGTCTTCCAAGTCTTCTTTATGTATGGAACTAGATTCGCCATTTCTAAAGTTGCTGAAAGCAGTATTGGCCACTAAAGACTGGATAGAGACCAGTCTTTTCTTGAGACTCCACGCCTCATTCTTTTCAGGAGATCCTCTCTCTTTGGCAGAATAGCCTTCATTATATGGAGATTTGGAGCTCGCTTTGGACGAGGACTCGTTTTTATGAGGGGTATGGAAGTTTGGTGCTGTTACAAATACTTCTTTGTTGGCGGAAGCTCCTAGACTCTTGAATTTCTCACCATCACTTTGTTCGTCATCTTCATTCATCATTGATTCCCTATTATTGTTCGTTTGTCTTATATTGAACGATGGCGAGGTATTATCGTCATTGTTCGGTCTGACAGGAGATTCCACCGGAGTATTGTCATCTTCCTCTTTGACCTCATCATTGCTGAAAAGATTGATTTTCCGTAACTTGACAGAATTTGACTTTTTGAGGGTAGACTTTCTTGAAAGCGACGCATCGTCCTCGGAGTATTGGTACTTGGCCACTTCATCAGTCAGAGCTTCAGATGAAGCATTTGGTTGTGGTTGCCTATTTGGCGCTTGTGCTAATTTCACCAGCGGACTACTAGAAAGACCTTCCTCCTCTTCTTCAACAACGTTCATCAAGGAGTCGTTATAGTTTTGCTGTTGATAAGGCATTTGGCCAGCAGGAGCAGCAGGACCCGGAGGAGTAGGCGATTGACCATTAGCGTATCCGTATTCGTTTCCTCTATTTTGACCGAATTGGTTATTGTTGAATTGGTTTGCCTGAGGAGAAAGCGAAGGATGTGGAGGCCCCGCTCTTAAATTATTGGGGAACAGCTGCACCTGAGGAATCTGTGGACCTTTTGGATGTTGTTGAGGGAAATAAGAGTTTTGGGAGTTGGTATTAAGTGACATTGCTCTTGGGCCATTTCCGTTAGGAGCGTATCCATTTGGAGCAGGAAACATAGGATTGCCACCTGCTCTCATCGACCCAGCTCTGGGAGCATTGGGTCCCATGGGACCACCCATATGCATTCCATAGCCCATTGGCGGAGGACCTCCTTGGTATCCAGGGCCAGGAGGAGGGAAATTAGAGCCTCTGTTGTTCAAAGACATGGTTCTTGGACCGTTGGGATTGGAGTTGAGCGACATGGCTCGATAGCCCGGAGCCGTCATGGACATTGCACGAGGGTCACCGCCTTGAAACTGCTGCTGCGGTTGCATAGGGTTCCCACCTGTAGCTAAAGACATTGCTCTTGCTCCAGAAGCCAAAGCCGCTTTCTTTTGGTGGTTCATTTGCTTTCTGTATTGCACATTATTGAGTTTGGCAGGGTTTGAAAGACCGGCTCCTAATGTGGGTATTATGGGAGTAGTATCAATAGGTTTTGAAGAGTGAACATAAGGCCCCTGGTCTCTTATGTGGGTTATATCATCGAAAGACACGTTGCCGATGGTGAGGTCCAGAATATCCGCACCAGTATCATCATCGAACGTAGCACCACCTTTATTTCTACGAAAGAGTCTGAGGGCTGATTGTGAAGTAAGGGAACCTTTACGGGACGAAGGACCTCCTGGGGCAGGCAAAGGAGTCATCAAGTCATAGTTAGATTGCTGGAACTGGGGGTCGTACTGAGGCCCGTTTTGAAATTGTCCTCCATATTGGTAACCTTGTGGGCTGAACTGCTGTTGCTTGCCGCTTAGGGCTTCGATATCCTGTTCACCATCAAGAATTTGTTGTCTTAGCCTGGCCTTGTGTGACACAGCCGTAGCACCTTCCATCTTGTAGTGACCAAAAGAATGAACTGGTCTACTCAGATTATTGTAATAGCTAAAAAAGTAAAAATAAATTTACCGGCTGGTACAAAATTTGTTACCGTCCCGAAGAGTTCAATATAGCCGAATAGAGCAAAAATGGGCAGCGCGAAGAAGCCACTAAAAACCCAAGCCACCTGCAGAGAACGCTCGAAACAGCAGTGGTGCGAACTAATTGGTACGAGACAACTTAGCTACCGGGTAAAAATAGAGTAATACCTGATAGCGCTGATCGGGCCATGCGGTTCGATGTGTGTTCATGTGGCGAAGGTGTTCGTAGGAGGAAACGATGGAAACTGGACGAGTGCTGGTGGTTGTCACTGACGCGGCGGTACTGTGCCCGGGGACGAAGCTGGCAACATTCTTTGCTCTGACCGCGAAACACCCAGAAGGTTAGGGTAATTTGATAAGCGCGACTCTCCTAGCTAACCGTGCGACACACGTTGGCACTAGTCCAAACTGGTGTGTAATACAGCCACTTCCAGTTCTGGGACTGGAACGTGTAGGGGTACAATCTCATGATTATTCTACGATCTACAAGGGATCTTCGCTTGCAAATGGGCTCAGTGTTCTTGGCACAAACTGGATTGTCTTTTCTTCGTGGGGATGTATCTGTTTGTACCTGAGACGCAGTTGCATGCCAGATTGTTATTTTTTTGGTTCCGTTACATTCTTACACCGAATTATTTAAGCTTTACGTATTGTGATTTAATTGGCTATATAACACGCGCATTGACATAGATGGTTCACACATTTTGATTTCCGCTACTCACAATGACAATTCGTGATCCACAACTAGCCCCACTATGTAGTACCGTTTACGGAAAAACCCGACCCAATTATCTACCGCCTGGTTTTGTTTGGTGTCAAAGTCTCCTGTGTACCATGTATTTTCATCCAGCTCGTCACCCAACACGAGACGATTGAGTCCCAATAACCGTGAAACGTCTTTCCCGGTCAATTTGTGGTAGCCTTTGCCCGGACCGTAGTTCTTGGAGTTTTCGGTTACATCGTATATTAATCCTCTGATAGCAACGTAGATCTTATCGCTGCCAATTCCATCGTACTGCGAGAGCTGCGTCCGCGTGTATATAGGAAGTGTGTGGATATCAACCTTGTTGTTGAACTCTTCGAACTCATTGGGCTGTACTGCACTAGCCTCCTCACTCATCTTGATATCCCTTTACTCAACATCCTGGCTTTCAAACTCCACTGCTTGCATCCCCAGAGTCGTGCGCCACCACCGTGGCATCACTACGAAGTTCCTAAATTTTTCGCAGTTATCGGTCAAACAGATAGGCACAGTAAAATGGTAAGTCAATAAATCAGCCTGTGATTATCAAGCGTATATACTAACATATGCAGAGTGAGAGTGTCAAGTACCCTCCCAATATTCAGAAGCTTTTTGCTCCGAAACCCCCACTACCGTACATTCCACCCACCGATTACCCCAGCGAGGCCAGGAAAACAAGCACCATCTCGCCAGTGTCATCGTTGAAAAACCAAATAGAAAACTGTATCAAAGAGATCTCGGAGTACGAGCAAAAGAACCCTCGTCTACAACCTTCAACGCAACAAGTGCAGTACAACAATGGTAAAATCAGAAAGCAAAAATTGAAGGAATCGCTCGCAAGACAGATCCAAGAATGGAATGATCCCGAGTTGTTGCAGAAAAACGAGAAACAATTCATGAAAGACCCTTACCACACAGTGTTCATATCGCGATTGGATTACGAATTGACTGAACTTGAATTGTCCAAGCATTTCAGCAAGTATGGCGTGATCGACTCCATACGAATAATCAGAGACAAGCAAGGCAAATCTCGAGGCTACGGGTTTGTGGTGTTTGAGAAAGACCTGGATGCTGCCAATTGCGTCAATGATTTAGCCAGATCTGGATTAAAGATAACGCTCGGCGCTCGCACCACCAGGCCCATATTGGTAGACATAGAGAGAGGAAGAATAATACGTAACTGGAAACCCAGAAGACTCGGCGGTGGGTTGGGTGGAAGACACTACACGAAGCCCGATGTGCGAGGCGCAAACACAGCATCGGCAGCTGCCAGCGGAAGGAGAATCCACGTGGCCAACAATCCACACTTTGCGCCTGCTAATGGCTCGTCTAACTACACACCACCACCTGGCCATGGCCCAAGTCATCACGCATCACCATCTTATAGAGCTCCAGTCAACAAACCTGCATATAGCGGCATACCGATGTCGCTAGCTTCGTCCACCAGTGTCGAAGAAAAATCGCTCCGAGACAAGTATGCCAAGTACTCATCGAACCTGTATGAGAGTAGCCTGGCCAGGCGCCTGGACGACTCTCGCTCCATCAGAAACATCCGTAGACGTGAATAGTATATAGGCTAAGTGTATGCTCACGTGAGACCAATCCCTCCCATAACCTGTAATCGAGCACTTCGCGGGTTAGCCCTCGCTGGCTCACGCCAGCTCAAACAAGTGTGGAATGAAATTGTATGAACTATCGTAGCTATGTCACAAGAAACTGAAGCGACCAAGAGAAGTGCTGACGACCAACAGGAGCATTCCATTAAACGAACAAAAGTCGAAACGACCATTTCGGATCTGGAGAAAAGCAAGTATGAGGCAAGGATCCTGGAGTTGGAAAATGAGGTAAAGGCATTGAAACAAGTGATTGAACAATTGAAATCAGAAAAAGCATCCACCGAAGAATCAAGCGCGGGTACCAGTTCTGCGACCAGTGCACGTAAGGTTGTGCTTGGGAAATCGGATGCTTCCGAGAAAGATTCCAAACCCAAACCCAAAGCAACTTTTGGAGCCAGTCTGTTCACAATCAAGCCTGTAGTGACGCCCTTGAGCTCATTCACATCATCTTCCAACACAAATGTCAGCCCTGCAGAAACACCCACAGCCCCAAACACAGCTGGAAGCTCGCCCAAACCCACATTTGGAGTGGTGAGCTCACCCAAACCATTGTTTGGCGCTACCACATCATTTGACAAGAGCATACAAAATAAAAGCGGAGCCAAAAACGTCTTTGATTCCATTCCGTGGCTGAGCGAGAAGAATGCTGCGAAGGAATCTGCTGGTGCAACCGAAACTGCAGCTCTGACAAGCTCATTTGGCTCAGCCGCGACCAGTTCGTTCGGAGCCAATTCTAAATTCGGAAATGCGTTCCAAGAGTCATTGAAGAAAAAGTCATTCCTTGATCAGGCAGACGACGAGAAGGAAACCAAGGAAGAACTCACACCAACATCGTCGACTCCACAACAATTCAAGCAGGTGGAGCTTGAAAAAGTGCAGAATATTCAGACAGGTGAAGAAAATGAAGAGTCCGTCTTTTCTACCACCGCCAAACTCTTTGAGCTCGATCTCACCAAAGTGTCAGATGGCTGGAAAGAGAGAGGATTGGGGCCGGTGCATGTAAATCAATCCAAGTTGGACAAGAAGGATTCGCGAATTGTGATGAGATCGCATGGATTATTGAGAGTGATTTTGAACTACAAAATAACGCCAGAATCGAAGTTGTTTACTGGGTATGATGCCAGTTTAACTCCCGGCAAATTTCTTCGTATCAACTCTCTCAGTGCAGAAGGCTCCCCAATACAGTACTTGTTGAAGTTTGGGTCAGAAGCTACAAGAGACCAGATCTACGAGACTGTCGAAGAGATCAAAAAGGAAATTGCCGAATCCAAGAGCAGCTAAGTAGTCACCGGGCTTTAACGGCTAGAAAATAGATGAGCCATGTAATTGTTAGTACTAGCCACAATAACGTCTTGGCGCTCATATGGGAACGTCCAATGCACAATTGGTGTCTCGCATGCAAAACTTCTAATGTGTATAGATAATAATACAACAAGTCTTGGAAAAAGGTTATTTCCGTAGGTATACTCCGTTTATTATTTACGCATAAATAAGGTATATCCAGGCGGCACTTAGCCTAAAAAAGCTCCGGTTGACGGAAGAAAATATTCGGATTTTGGGGCGCGGCGAATAAAGTTTAAGTAGAGTGGATAAATTGGTCGACAGTCGGATCCAGAGTACGCCCTGAAACCGTTGATAAGAATTCATAGCAACATCCTGCAGTGGGATTTCAGCAGGGTGCTTTATGGGAGAGATGTAAATAAACAGCCGGGGACCAAATGTAGATACAAGTTCAAGCGCTAGTGAACTATATGACAGAGAAAAGTCGCGTCAAATTGTTAATCCACGCGAACATTTGTTGCAACTACAACTTAAATACGGTAGTTGTGCGCAATTATGACGGCTGTTGGGGCCACGCACGATAAGGTGGGACGTACGACGGGTTATTATCTACTATGTACTGCGACGCATTCTTATTGACGTATGGATATTATTCATTACTACTTCTTGATGAAAGCTATACTGCATATAGTAGAGCCCTGGGCCCCGCCAAACTGGAAGCTGGGATACTTGATTTTGTCCCATACCGCGAGACTCAGGTCTCCTCCAGTTATTATCTTGATCAATTCTTCCTCGGTAAAGTTACAGGATGTTATGAGCAAGATCGAGTCGGTGTGCATCAACTTGGCTACTTGCCCAGCATAAACGTCCATGCCGATTTTGTCACCGAATTCAGAAATTGGGTCTTGATTCAATGCGATGGCATCTAAGGTGCCCTTATCCAAAAGGATATCATAGGTCTGTTCGTGGAGAAATGGGTTGTCCTTGAGTAACAAGTCCACCTGTTTGAACTCAAAGGTAGTGTCGGGGTACTTTGTTTTTGCTATGTCTTGGGAAAATGCGACTGAGTCTGGAGAGTAGTCTACGCCTGTCAATCTCAAGTTGATGTCTGACCCTTCATACTCCTCTTCGAAGTCTTCATGTAATTGGAATAGTAAATGCCCGTTCCCCGTGCCCAAGTCCAATACTTTGATATCGTTGCTTGTGAATGGGAATTCTTGGTCGTTGAACTTGCCAATAATGAACTGTATCATTTTGTTTTCGGCATCGGAGTCATCGAACCAGCACTCGCCAGTATCTTCTTCATTCTGTTTGAAGTTGTCGATCTCTCTTTTATAGAACGAATTCCAGCTATAAGTTAGTAGGGTCTAAAAAGGAATATAGAGCTACTTACTAGTCCTGGGTGCCTAGCTTGGACGAGTTCAACCTTATCTCGTCTGTCATTTTGCCTAGTTGAGAATAGTAGATTCAGATTTTTCACTTATAGACCGCGCACGTGATCTGGGGAACCATCACCAGAAGACTAGTACCGTCTACGACACGAGGAAAAGGTGATGTCGGGGATCGGAAAACTGTAGTTCGTATAGAGCGCAGTCCACTCAACACAGCGACACTCTATCACTTATATGGAGATAAATATTTAGCTGTTCTCTCAGAATCACCTTCCCTTCCTGACGCGCGAAATTTATATCGAAATCAAGAACGCATCCTAGCTAACTTAAACAAAAACACCTATAGAAATAAAACCACAAGAGATATGGAGGAGGACACTATACTAGAGGAGCAAACCATAGACACACAGATTCAAAAAGATTACCGAATATGGAAAAAGAACTCGCCGTTTCTATACGACTACTTGAGTACCAACACCTTGTTGTGGCCGTCATTGACAGTACAGTTCTTTCCTGATCTTGGCAAGCCATTGCCCACTGAAACCGGCGACCAAGTACTACAGCAACGACTTCTTTTAGGCACGTTTACATTGGGCCAATCCATCGATAGTATATCGATCGTGCAGCACCTGTACTACCAAGACTTGAACCAAAACCTCAAGATTAATAGGTTGGATTACAGCCAAGACAAACAGGAATTCGAGCTTTCGGTGCCGTCAGTGAGCAAACTCAAGGTGCTTCAGAAAATCAACCATTATGGAGATGTCAACAAAGTGCAGTACATGCCCCAAAAACCCAATGTGCTTGCGAGTGCCAACAGCCACGGCGACTTGGTGATCTACGAGCGAACCAAACACTCCAATTTCCAGAGCGACTTGACGTCGCTGAGTGCCAACAAGGTCCAGTTGACCCTCAAGGGAAAGCTGTCAACGGCCCTGGAAGCTTTTGCGTTGGACTGGAACCGCCAGAAAGAAGGCACGTTGGTTGCAGCCAACGTGGCTGGCGATATCAACATTTTTGATATCAAGAACAATTTTAGTTCAGACACAACCACACTAAGCCAAAGCCAGTATTACGCCAACGAAACGGGCGTAAATGATATCGAGTGGTTTCCTAACCACGACAGCTTGTTTGCAGCTGTGGACGAAGCAGGAGAAGCCAAGGTGTACGACACGCGTCTAGAACAGGCTGTAGTTTCGCTGTTCAAAGTAGGCACCTGTGGTGTCAATAGTGTTTCGATCAATAAGCAAAATCCCCTCATACTTGGTGCTGGAGATAGTGAGGGAACCATCAAGGTATGGGACTTGAGAAGTGACGAGGCCACGAAAAGCATAGAGGCACACAAAGAAGCTATCATCCAATTAAAATGGCACCGCACGTTTGGTGGGATTTTGGGGTCCAGTTCCAGCGACAGCACTATGAAGCTCCACAACACCAACAAAGACGATACCTTGTTGTTCGTGCATAGTGGACATATGTTGGGAGTAAACGACTTTGACTGGTCGTGCCACGATGATTGGATGGTAGCTTCGGTTGCCGATGACAATTCGCTCCATGTGTGGAAACCCAATCATGAGGTCCAAAAGAGTATATAAATCTATACTTTGACATTTTAAAATAGTCACTAGGACTTGTACTTCTACGAAATAGACAACAAAACCAGACTTTGAGTTTATTTCATTGTCTACTGTACTATACTGAATATACATTTACATCTACAATATTGTACTTTATATCTTATATCTTGTATTCGTATATCTAGTTCTTGGCGAACAACTTTTCGATATCGGAGACGGCTTCAGCCAAAACCTTTTCTTGGAACTTAGGGTTTTCGATTTCCTTGTTGACCTTGTCCAAAACAGACTTGACCAATTGTTCTTGTTCCAATTGTCTTTGTTGTTGTTCGAATCTGACCCAAGAGTCCAAAGTGGCCTTGGCTTCAGTAGCAACGGCGATCTTTTGCTTCAATTCGAAAGATTCGGCTTCCAATTGAGCGGTTTCCTTGGAAATGGCGAATAATTGTTGGGTGGTGGAGACAACGTCCTTTAATTGAGAAACAGATTCAATTCTGCCCTTGACAGCATCGACGTGCTTGGTTCTGGATTCGTTTAACAAGTCGTTGACTTTCTTGATTTCACCATCGGCCCATTCGGTGTATAATGGAGCAACGAACTTGGCAACTAAGGCAGCGAAGGCAGTGAAAGAAGCAAGCAAAATGGTTTCGTCGTGGATGATAACCAATTCGTTGGAGATACCGTAGATGGCGGCAGCGGCACTGGTGGCCAAGATACCGGTTTTAGATAAGTAGTTGTTACCTGGTAAGGCATCGATGATGGAGTTAGCCTTTTGCTTTGGTTCAACTGGAGTTGAAAGGTAACGTAAACCAATTCTAAATGTTAGTATGTACCATTAAATTAATGACAGCAGCCACAGATGAAACTTAGCCAGTTGGGATCGAGCGTCTAATGCTTTCTTGGAAGTGATGTTTTCTCGTATTTTGATATTTCTCAGGGTTGATTTCTTTTAGGGTGATCTTTGAATCTTCGAGGAATTCTGCTCGTACTTGTTCTTTCTCTGGCACTTTCTAGCCCGGTTTTCTATCTACATCAAAATCTGCATTTTTGGATTATTTTTGGGACTGTTCGTGGGTAATTTGTTGGTGAGTCTTCACGGCGTTGTACTGTAGCTTTTGAGGTTGCCATCATTGCTTTCTAGGATTCAATACTTACGGAGTTGGACGGAGGGCCATTCCAATAGCTGGACGACCGGCCTTCAAAGCAATTCTACTAATCATGGACATTGTTCAATTAACCTTGTTCTTGGTAAGAAGATTTTCTAATTTCTTCAAACTATTTTCGTTATGCGGACGAGGTTCGGGCTGAAAAATCCAATTTGATTGGAAGATGGCCGACTTCCGCATTGGGCAGTCTGTGCAAAAGACCAGGTGCGCGCAAAAAATTAGTGAGTACAATAAAGCTACAATGCTATAGGGCAACATTGAGTTGTCTATTAGTCTAAACTACCTATTCTACACATTACCCACCGAGCCACCTCTATTCATTACTAGGAGATGCTTCGTATTTCTCTTGGATAATTTGGTATATTGCCTTATTGGTCCGAAGCTCTGCTTCTCGCAAGTATGGCTCAATGTCACTCCGGAGATCCTCTGTGTACTTGGGCTTGACATTCTCTTGTTTCTGCTCGCCTTCTATAAGCTGGTTCGCCTCTTGCCGTGCTGCCAGTAGTATCTTGTGCTGGATACTTCCTGACAACGCCTCCACCGTATCGTCCTTCGTTATCTCTAGCCTTGGAGCTTCGGATACTATCTCTGGTCTTGGATCTTCGGATATGTCGACGTTCTGGGGCTTTTCATCATCTTTTTGAGGCGCGACTACTGGTGCAGAATCTTGCGGCAGTTGTCTTCTTTTTCTGAGCGCACTCAACCGCGCTTTACGCTCTTCCAGTGTCTCGTTCGCTGCCATGCTGCTGCTTCTTGTTGTTGATGTCTTCGCGCACGACATATCTGCAACAAAATGGCTGCCAAATTTCTATTTCGGTTGTAAAACTTATTTGCTAATTCGTATTGTAATAGCTTTACTACTGATACTTATTATGAATGGTTGCTAAATACCTTAACATACTAGATAGCTCTTTCAAGACAAACTAACATTTTAGAATCTCATGCAAACCCCAATTCCAAGCATGGATCTGACCTCACCGGTAAGTGTGGGCTGACTTCTTGCAACCTACTGGTTCAAAACAGGATTCTGGCTCTACGTAGCAGTTCGCTCAAACCAAAAGGTTCCATAATAGACTCTTCCTTATTTTCTAAAGATTCACAATGCTTGCATACCTGCCCCGACAAAACTGGCTGCAAACACTTGTGTTGTATGAGATCAAAGCCACTTGTGGTGAAATTGATCAGCAAACGCAGCCACACACACGAAAAACCAGAGCCAGAGGATTCATCCTCTGAAGACGAATACTGGGACTCTAAAACTCCGCTGCTCAAAAGAAGAAGGACTAACAAGTCCAGTATTTTTAGCAGCGAAATGGATTTTGATTTTAACACTAATAGTAGGATGAGTTCAAGATCTACCATTGTATTGCAGACTAAATACCTACAATCTGTTTCTAGCCTGCAGGCCGAGTTCGCTTTTAGCTCATGTATTGACGTTTCTCATACGACGGAGGATATTTCGATGTTTTCCTATAAACACCCATCTAGTGATCCCCAAAGCGAAGATACCAGCCTTGACCTGGTGTTTACTTCGGGCTACAATATAAAATAGCTTAATTTACCATTTACCGAGGTACTTTATAGCAGTATCTCTCAACAATTGCTCAGTCAAATTCATGTGAACATCGTCGATCTCCAAAAACTCAACCTTACCGTCAAGGTGCAATTGCTTCAATCCTATAAGATCCTGTAGGTAGAGCCTCGACTGATCGAATGGAATAGGATGTCCTTGACTATCGTAGTCAATAAACCATGATGAATCTTTGGGCACAACCGTGGTATCCCTGAGAAATTTTACGAGAACTAGCTTGTTGAGCAGCTTGAAATTGCTCTTGTAGGTTTGGTTGAGTTCATATGGCTTTTCATTGTTGATGTGCACTAAGAAGTTGGAATGCAAAATGTACTTGCTATATTGTGAAGGATCGCGGAAATACTGTGCTGGAATAATCCGTTTTTGAACATCATCTTTCCAAACCTGCCGCTTCAATAACTGGTTTCTTCTCTGACATACCCAATCTTTGGGGTTTTCACATATTGGAAGTTCCAGAACCCCCAAATGTGGCGACCCAAATGTAATGAGATTGTGTACCGAGATCTCCGAACACCGTTCCACCAACGCCCTCAGGAATAGTCCGCCCTGAGAGAGCCCCATCAAGTCAAAACCATCTCTGAGTTCGGGAATTGCCTTGAGCTGTTCGCATACTATGTTCAACTCATCGTTTGCATCTCCAAACATGGAAACTCGCTGGTCTATGGCCGGATCTAAGCTGAGGTAAACCGAGTGCACAAATATCCCCGGATAAAGCTCATTGAAGAGCTCGGCCGCCTGTAATATTCCCGTAGAATTGTACTGATCGCCAAGTCCATGCCATATCACGACCGGCCTAGGTCTCCCAATTTCTGTGGGGATATGGTGATGCAGATCACCAAACGTGTCTATCATATCTTCGCTAAACAGAATGGCTTGGCTGGAAGTAGTCCAGCTACTCCATATGCCAGAAAGGGAGGTAACCCCGTTAATTATACCAGATAACTGCATTAGTTACTTACTATGAACCACATTAACCAGGATTAGTTAAATGGGGTTGAGTCACGTGGAGCCACAAATGGGGTGGCCTCGATGCCCCCCAAGCTAGGTTACCCTAATATGTTACTTTGCTTTACTTGTAGTTTATATTTTTATGGAAGCTAACTATTCAATTGTATTGTAGAAGATGGGGAACTTGGCCTTGATTTCTTCAATCACATCGTTCCAGCCACTAAGCAAGTTGTCAGGACTGCTCAGGTCAGTTATAGATCTGATAACTTGACTTACAAGCTTACTCAATCTTATGATCGATTTCACTCTCTCTTCGTAGCTTTCGACATCTTGACTGGAAGCCTTAGCTGAAAGTTTTTTGCCAAGTTGAACTCTGATGTTTTGGATCATTTGGTGTGAAACCGAACTATCGTTCTCCACCAAAAATTCACGGAACTTGTTCTCATGGTTGGTGATAAGATTAATCAAGTTCAAACTTGCCAAAACAATAATATCATTCTGCTCGTCAACAAGTCCTTGGTTCACGATATTAATCAATATTTCCTTCAAATCAACATCATGATCCTCAAGAACAAACGATTCTGACGAGATTAAGGTGAACAAAAATTCATAAGTAAGCTTTCTTATTTCGAGCCCTTCGTCAATAACAAACTTGTAAGGTCCCATAGGAATTACTTTTTTGAATTCAGGTTGCGATTTCAATTGTTCATAGATGCTAGGCAAAATCAACTTATTGAGATTGTTCAAAATAAGAGTAGGCTGGTTATGGAGGCCAGTGAGCAAATTGCCAACAATCAATTGCTTGATATCAATATTGAGAATAGAGAGCCAATGTATCGAATAGCCAAGAAGAGTCGTCAAGATACTTGCCGTGGAGTCCGAATAGGTAAGCTTGTTCAAGAGCTTCTTAATGATTACTATAATGGTGTATGCTTTAGACAATTCTTGTGGTTGTGACTGGTCAGGCAGCTGTAATGTACTTGACTTTTCAATCACTTGGTCAATGTAGTCTTTCTGTATCAAGCTAATTTCACTCAAAAGATCCCCTGCACTACGAAGATCTCCGCAGACAGAATGCGAGAGAGGTGTCGAATCTATTACGTTCCATACCAGTTTCCACAATAAATCTAATTGGGTTGGGTTAACTTTTGGGAGTGCAATGATAAAAGATTGACTTAAGTATGGCCTGGAGCGTTCGTATTGTGAATCTTGATAGTGATTCAATAACTTTTCAAAAGATTCCGAGATACTAAACTTGATTATTTTACCAATCGCAGTAGCGGCAGCCTTTTTGATCAAGTCATCATTATTCAAGTTCTTTTCATCAGTTTTCAAAGGCTGGAAATCTTCGTTTGGTTCATTGAGTAGTTCCAAGAAGTTTTCAAGGCCGATATTGCTGAATGACTGGTGTTCGCCAATATTCCCAAGAAATTGTACTGCAAACAAAAGGTCTGGGTTTTTAGACGATCTGGTGGATGATTCTTTGGTTATGTTCAAAAACCGCAGTTCAAATTCGGCTACCTTATTTTGAAGATTGTTTTCAATGCTGATAATAGCCAAGATTTTGGAGCTCACTTGCAGGTTTAAGTCAAGCTGAGCTTTTGTTTGATCAAACAAAGAAGGATTTCCATGGGATATCTTTGAGATCAAACTGTAGAAGTCTTGGTTATCATCGTGAATTTTATCAGTGTTGACAAGCTTAACTATGGCAGCAAACAATTGGTCCTTGTTTTCAGCACTAATGATGGACTCGTCATATAAAGTGAACAAAATTTCAAACACATTGTAAGAATCGTTGAAAGATACCGAGTCTTCAAGATTGAACAACTGGAGAATACACTCGAAAAGCTTGTTTCTGGTAGAGTCTTCAAGGGTACTCTTTGATACCATAATAGCCAAAAACATCATGGAAGAGTTATGAATGGTCTCGTCCCTTGAGAGAATCAAGTCTTGTAATTTGAGCAAAAGTTTGTGTTGGAAATCGGGGTTTTCAGTTAATATAGCATGGTTGCTCAAGCCCAAACTGGTGAGCACTTCAAGGTTAATTCTCACTGTATTTTCAAAACCAAAGCACTTTACGAATACGTCCTCGAGGCTTCTGTAGTTGTCATAAAGATTGTTACTTAACACATCTCCGAGGCATTGAACGGAAAGCTGGATCAAGTCACTAGAGTACTGCTTTGAGTTTTCAATCTTCAGCACCAATGAAGCGACAATAGCATCAACATGCTGTTTTTGTATTGACTCGTGGTGGGGGTACTTAAAAAGAGCACTGGAGATACGAATACTTTCGATAACCACGTTGAACGACTTGTCTTCAAGCGAGTTGATCAAATCATTGCTGATATATTCAAGGATCCGTGGATCCAAAGGAGTGTCACTGTGAACAGATGCTGTTTCCAAAACGTTACGATAGAATCCAAGATAAGGAAGGGATCCGCTGGTACTTATTTCGAGGTCATTGAATTTCAGGAAAGTAGTCTGGATGAGATGGTACTCATTAAACCGGTTTAAGCTTTCAATAAGCTGCAACACTTTGGGGAAGTGACTTTGGCGAGACTCAATCAAGAGCTTGTCAATGATCACCTTTTCAAGATTATCAAACTGCGGCTGACGATGGGCAGTATTGTCAATTATCAAGATCATCGTTTTGATGGCTTCGTTAAAGACCAACTCGTTCTTATCATTGATAGGAATCCGGCTGAAGATGTTAGAGTAGATTGCTTGCAACAGATCGGAAAACTTGCCCAAGTACGACCTGGCAATAATACATGATTTGAATCTAAGTTTCCACGAGCCATCGTCATCCTCTTGATTTTCAATTTCGTTTTCGTCATCGCTGAACACAATATCGTCCTCATCGTCCTCGTCGAAATCTACCATTTCGTCGTCTTCATTGTCCTGTAAAGGATTGTAAGTAATGAAAAATTCGATGATTTGCAACAAATCAGATGCGAAGCGCTCGGTAGAGTTATTGGATAAAATCAAATCGTTCACCACAGTCAAGGAATCTTCACGAATCAAGTTGTCTTCAAGTAGCTTGTCGTAGTCCAAATCTTCATCTGCGTTTATTTGTTCTGAAACCTTCAAGTTCAGTTTGAGTTCCTCAAATATCTCATCCACCAAGCTCGTATCAATCGCAACCGAACTTCCTAATACGACTGAGTACAATTGCGATTTGATAAAGATAACCTCACGAGACAGCAGCTTTCCATGGGCTCTGATGGCTTTGACCGAGTCGTTGACTATAGCAGAGTCGTCTATGTAGTTGAATAGCAAGCCGAATCCATGAATTGCCCGCTTGCTGACAATACCCACTTCTTTGAACGAGATCTCAAGCAAATATAACATCAAGCTGGAAAGCTCTTCATTGGTAAGTACCGTTCCCAAATTTTTGATCAAATCAAGAAGAATCTCGATAGAGTCATATGTGACGGGATTGGATACTAATCGAGGCAAAAGACTATCGATAACTGCTCTACTGAGGCGAGAATCAAAGGTTGTTGTCGAAGGCTTTCTAGACTTGGAAGACTTGGAGCTCTTTGTAGGTTCCGTCAAAATCCTATCATGATCGTCATATTCTTCTTTATTGTCAAGAATGGAGCGAAGTGCAACATTAGGTATCGACATGGTGAAGCTCTTGTACTGGCCCTTTGTCTTCGATGGATCATTCTCTTTCAACACTAATGTGTATAGTTGGTCTATGACTTTGAGGATGACTTCATTAGATAAAAGCTTGACTGTAGGCTCAAATGACTTGATTGCTTGACTTTGCACGTCTGAATTGTGGTCCTCAAGTAGTCTGAACAACGTAGGAAGGAATGTCTCTACTGAGTTGTAGCCTGAGTATACGGCCGCTGATTTCTGTTGCGATTGAAGATATCGACGGTAGTCTTCGAGTGCCATGAACCGCAAGTCAGGATCCACATCGAGCGCCTTATCGATTAGTAACTTAAGATTGAGGTCTGGCATGGCTAGTGTTGGTTGACTGTAGGGTGGCACAAGTCGCAGTGGTGAAAAGTATAATCTAGTGAGATTAGCGCGGTAGATTTAGTGAGATAGCGAGAGTAGTGAGATAATGCGTGTGAATTAGCGGCACTGAAAAATAGTGCCACCAGAGAGGTAAAATAGATCTGGAGAGCTAAATCATGCACATGTGCACTGAATACACTGACAAATATGAATATAACCCAGATTACCGTTTAATATGCATTGTAAAATGTTCTATATAGAATAGACTAGTCAGTCTTGGACTTCTTAGACTTCTTTTTCTTGGACTTTTTGGGCTTGTCCGAGCTTTCGCTATGGCTCTGGCCTACATCTACGCTTTCTATAATAAGGTTATCCCGGGGAGCGTCGCTCTTTTTACTTTCTTCTTCCTCTTCCTTTTTTTCTTCGTCTTGCTCTTTAACGTCTGCTTTGCCTTCCTCTTCTTTCTTTTCATCGTCATTTTCTTCTTCTGTATCTTTCTTCTCCTCTACTCCCTTGAGCACTGGGACATCTCCGGTCAAAACCTCAAGAAGGTCGCGACACCTCACAGCATAATCATAGTCAACTGATTCCTTCTCGTCTTCTTTAGACTCGCTCTTCTTTTCCTCTTTTTCTTCCTTTGTTTCACCTTTTGCCTTTTCCAAAAGCTCTTTTTCGATCTTTTCTTCGGCTAGTTGGGCTATCTTGTTCCACTTCTCCACTACCTTTTGTAAATCTTCAATCACGCGGGTTCTAGATCCTCCTTGTAATCCCTCCAAGTATGCTTTCAATGCCTTTTCGTAATCACCGGGAATACTGGCAATATTTTTCAAGATCCAATTCTGTTTTTGCTTGCTGAATTTCCAGTTATCTTTGTCGGTATAATATTGATTCAAGTAAACCAATTGGTCTTTCTCTGGTGGAGGAGGTCTTTCACTCTTAGGCAATTTGACTCTCTTGGGGGGCTTCTTTTCTTTATTATTCTCTTCCAACTTCCTCTTCTGCTTATTGATCTTCTTGAGTTCTTTGTTGGTTACATTGACATTGTCAAGGTGGGTAGTCACAGAAAGCGGATCTTGCTCCAACTCCTGTTTGACCTTCAACCCTATACGTTTCCACGCCGGCACATGTTCACTCATCCTGTCGCTGTCTGTACATCTAGTTGGATTCTTCAAGTTGAGCCGATGAGATGGGCAGGCTGTGTGCAGGACCAAAAGAGGTATAAAGGTTGAAAAAAATTACCTTGAGAATATTTTCACTAACTACGAGTATAGGAATATACGAAGATCAAAGAATATACGATTTCTGAAACATAGGTGTAGTTTCGGCAGATGTGGAGAGCGATTTGTCGCTCTTCTAATGTTGGTTAGTCACGTCCATGATTAATTGACTCAAAATACATTTAGCCAGATTGATATATACATGGTTTGAGTCCGTCACGATTACTTTACTTGTGATGGATATAGAGATTGTATACATTAGATACTGTGTTTGACCAATTTGATGTAGCCATCAATGGCGTTGAGCAAATCGGCGTTCTCGACGTATTCATGGTCGGAATGGGCCACCAAGATGGAGCCTGGTCCGTACAAGTAGCGTTTCTCGAGAGGAACCTTTAATCTTGGAATATCGGTACTGTAAGCCAAGATTATCAGGTCGAATCCAGGAACTTTGTAGTCAAGATAAACAGCATCGACAGCCACGACATCACGAATAGTCAAATTGTCGTATTTTTCCACAATCTCGTGAACTTTTTCAACAATCGTATCCTTACCCGTAGCGACTCTAACGATAACAGTAGCATGAGCGGAGGCAGGAATGACATTGCCGGCCACTCCACCTTCAAATCTACCGATATTAAGTGTGCTAGGGCCCAATAAGTCTGATATGGGCAACTCGGCGTTGATCAATTCGTTCAAGGCAGGAATCAAGATTTCAGACGCAGACACTCCCAATTGAGGGTATCCGCTATGGGAAGCCTTTCCGTGCGCAGTCAATTCAAATGAGTAGATACCCTTGTGGCCAACCCCAAGCTTCAATTCGGTGGGTTCGCCAAAGACACCAACGTCCCACTTGACGCCTAATTCATTGGCTGCTCCCATACCACCTCCACCAATTTCTTCTCCAACTACGTAAAGTAACGAGACATCGCCCTCTTTGATAGCACCAGAGTCTTGCAACGACAAGAATGCTGCAATTTGGGTTGCTACCGAAGCCTTGGCGTCAGAAGAGCCTCTGCCATAAATACGAGTGCCGTCAATGTAGTATGGAAGATATGGAGGAACAGTGTCGATATGAGAGGTCAACACCACCTTGGTCTTTCTTGTAGAGCCCGCATAAGCATACACATTGTACCTTTTCTCAAAATCATCCTTGATCTCTTGCACTTCCACAGTCAAGCCCAATGACTCCAAATACCGTTTGAGGAACTGGGAAACATTCGCTTCGTGGTTTGAGATGGAATTGATTTCGACCAACTTCTTGTGGAGCGAAAGAACAGAGAAATTGCCCACAGTAAAGTCTTCAAGTCCTTCAAAGTCGGCCTGTGGCTGCACGGCCAGGTCGAGAGCTCCAGTTGAAAATGGGCTGTCGAGTCCATTGTCGTCCGAAAAGTACACTTGATTTTTCAATACGCCCGCAGCGGCATTGCCCGCTAAGAGCACACACAGAATAAGATCGAATCTCATGTTACAGAAGAGAGTAGGTGACAAGTAGAGGTCTGTGGCTGCTTATATGGGCCTCGAAGATGCCTAGGCGTGCGTGGCACAACTGATAAGTGGCTCGCGCCAGCCTAGCGAGCTACAATTCCGCTTGATGCCATCAACTGGGGAAATCGCGCGGTACGGCGTGCATTAAAATAGCTATGAACAGTGGTGGCCCGGCGGGTTACCAGGTTAGTAAACGTCTCACGTCAAAATCATGCGTCGGACTTTTCGGGCTTGTCGCCATTGTCGGCATTTTGTTTGTTCTTTTCTCTTTCGGCGACCCAGGCGTCAAACTTCTGGTTTAAGTCCTCGGCAATCTCTTTGGCAGCCTCGTCTTTGTTGGTAGCATTGGCCATTTTGTAGAATGCGCTCAGAATGTAGCTGAATGTGGAGGTGATGTACTGGTCGATACGGGGATCGTCGCCGTTCGGATTAAGAATTTGTCGGGTCAATGCCATGAAGGTCTGCTGCTGTTCAGGCAGAGGGACCTCATCGTCAGTGACCTCAGTTATCTTGTCGCTCTTTTCGACCATTGCTGTCTTCGAAGCGATGCTTGCCATCCAATTTGGAATATATAGTCGCAGGTCGTGCGCGCGGCAAAAAGCTGCCAGAGGGGAGCATATGAAGAGGATCTACAAGCAGACGTATGGATTGTGTGTAGTATACTGGGTGTAGTTATGTATTAAACCTACTTAGTGTTGCCCTTCTTTTGTTCGAGCTTTCCAAGGCCTTCAACTTTGCCAAGACCCTCGATTTTTCCAAGCTTTTCAAGCTTGCCCAATCCCTTGGTCAATTCTTCCTTCTCTTTTCCTGAGGCAGTTTCTAACTTGGCGTAGCCGTGCTTGATGGAGTCCTGGATATCCTGGGCAGTTGGGTTAGGACCCAATTTGTCCAGAAGGATCTTTCCTAATTCGCCGAATTGTTTATTGTTAGTGTTAGACATGATGTACTTAAAAGTGTGATGAGCTTTGACAGTTTTTTATTCACCTTTTTATATGCGACCTCTCTGTATGTGGCTGCACCAAGGGATCAGAGCGGAGATGCAACCTGCTTTGGAAAAAAAACCATCAGGCTACAGTTCACAAGCTGTGCGACAATGATTCGCACGCAGGCCAGAAATTTGACCCAGCGCACCGCGCGATTTGTCATTAGTGACTGGGACGAAACATTGACTGCCAAAGACACCATCTCACTCTTGGCAGAGGCAGCGTATCTAGCCAAACCTTCGTATAGTCCACCTTTTGAGTACTTCACTAACAAGTACTTGGACGCATACCGGGACTATGTTGCAAAGTTTGAAGCTGACAATGGCCCCAGGAACTCACCTGACAAAGAAGTGAAGTTTCAGAAGGGCATGATGGCTGTAGAAATGACGTCAATAAACGAGTTGGAAAGGCTCAAGTTGTTCAAGGGGCTCACGGCTCAGCAAATAAAGGCACAGGCCTCCAAGGTCACTCTAAGGCCCGGTGCTGTGGAGTTTCTACGTAGATGTAAGCAGCTGCAAATCCCAGTAGTGATCCTCAGTATCAATTGGACCAAGCTTATCATTGAGGAGTGTTTGCGTCTACATGGGATTGACCCCGGCCTGATTACCATTCTAGTCAATGAGCTCGAGTTTGAAGGAAACATTAGCACAGGGCGCTGGAATCGAGAACCAAGTATTCGAACCGCAATTGATAAACTTGCAATCACCAAAAAACTCATTCATGACACTGACTCTATATATATCGGAGACAGCAATACCGATCTTCTCAGCATGCTTGAGTGTACCGTAGGAATAGCTATGGAAGACGGTTCGGTAGTGAAGAGTATGGACAAGTTTGGGTTGCAGTACCTGAGAAAAGCAGCGGACGGCCCAGGGCTTTATGTGTCTAATTTCGAAGACCTCAACCTCAATTTCGAGGCATTAACTGGCCAAAATTTATAGACTGGAATACATTTCAAGTTTTAGTCAGTCATTAATCACAGCTGTATGGTAAACTGGGCTGGAATCTTTGGGACATATGGTTAGATGCTCAGCATCTCCAACTACACTGCTTTATAACACCATTGATTGAATCGCTATATACTACACAAGAATAAAAACCATGCTATCCTGTAATCAGGGAATTTTAATAATACATAAGATGTCGTACTTTTTTTAATCTTCACTAGATTATCTTCTCCACTTGTTGATGGGAGGTGCATATGGTTGTTGCATACGAGTTACTACTCCACCTTGCATAGGGAGGTATTGCCCGTATGGGTAACCTGGTGCTGGAGGGGCTCCTGGTGGCCCAACTGGATATCCGTTGTTGATCATTTGTGGGTGATTCAATGGAGATCTGTGTGCACCATTTGGGTCAATTGGACCTTGCTGGTGGTGTGCTGGTGGAGGCAATTGGCCTGGTGGCACTTGTTGATAGAAATACTGAGGTTGTTGTTGATTTGGAGACCATGCGTGCTTAGGACCATGTGGAAGTTGTGGTGGTAACGCTTGTTGTCTTGGAGATTTATGCTCCTGTTTGAATGCTTGAGGCATAGGATATATGTGAGGTTGAGGCGTGTGATGTGGTGGATAGTGTTGAGAAGGAGGTTGCTGAGGGCTGTGTTGCGGCATAATCACAGGCACTGATTGTTGATGAGGAGGAACTGGGGTGTTTTGAGAAGAGTGCCTTTGGTGAAGAACTTGCTGCGGTGGTTGTTGAGGTGCTGGCTGAGGTGTGTGGTGAGGAGCAGGTTGTGGTGCTTGCTGTTGTTGTTGGTGAACCTTTTGTTGAGCTTGTTGAGTTTGGCGTTGCGCCTGTTGTGAAGGTTGAGCTGGTCCTTGAATAAAGGCGATTCTTTCAGATGGAAGCAAGGCAACCAAATCTCTTAACAAGAAGCTAGGAACATCAGGAGGGTCTCTCAAAGGAGGTAAAGGACCTTCTTTATTTGAAGCTTTGACTAAAGCATCTGCTCTTTCTTCAAAGAATGTAGAGTTCTTTATGTCACCAATGGCCTTGAAACATGCTGCTGATCTTGTACAGGCGTCTGAAGCATCCATCAATTGGTCGTCACATCTTTCGTATACACAGCTTAAACCGTCCCAAGCCGTAGCTGTTCCGGGCGAGCCTTCGTCGATTTGAAGTCTTAAAGCTTGTGAATAAGCAGCTAACGCATCGGATAACTGCTTCAACTGCAAGTATAATTTTCCTACAGCCAACCAGGTTATTGGCGAGTTCAGGGCTCTTCTCAAAGCCACTTGGTATGAATCGTATGCGAGTCTTGGCTGGTCGATCAACGAGTATGCCTTACCAAGTAAGTACCAAGGCAAGAAGTCGTCATCTGTGTTATGTTGTTCTAATTCTTTCTCTTTCTCTAAATCGATGATTTTTCCCAATAAATGAATAGCCATCTCTGCGTTATCTTTATTATTGTCCAAAAGTAAAAGATAGGCATGGGTCATTAAAATTCTTGGAGAATTTCCGACCGCAGCTTCGGCACTCTCACATGCTTGAATGGCACCTGGGATATCGTTAGCTCTTTCTTTGACAGTGGATAATGCACACCATAACGCGATATGCTCATCGATTCTCGACAAAGGAGGTGGTGGCAATGATAATGTAGCTGTAAGTTCTGCGATAGAAAGCTCGATATTTCCATCGGCAGTTGCAATAGCGGCCAATTCTGCATGGGCGGCTCTAGCAGTCTCAATATCCGTGGCAGAAAATTGATTTAAGGATTCTGGTAAGATTGATAAACAATGTGTCAACGAGCCAGTGGCATGGCCCCTTGCACCTGCCCTTATTAAAGTTTGGGCACTCAAGAGCCATAATGAAGGATCATTGGGAGATAATTGAATTGCACTTTGTATAGATTGATGGGCTTGGTCATTCAAACCGATGAGTAGGTAGCACTCTGCCAACTCTTTGAAGATATTTGAATCTTTCAAAAGAGAGGCATATTGTTCCAAGGCTTTATTGAGACGTTCAATCGAAGTTTGTGAGCCAACAGTTTCATTCATATTGATATCGTTTAATCTCAATGAATAACTCAATCCACACACTGCTTTACTATTCGATGGATCATGATTTACAGCACTTTCAAAAGCTTTGATGGCAGTAACTGTGAGCCCTAAAGTATTGGCACAGGATCCACACGCTATCCAAGTTTCAGTGGCACTAGCCTCGTATGCAGCTGCTCCATCTTTAGCAAAGTGTGCTCTTTTCAGAGGGGGCGAAGGCAGAGATTGTGATCTTTTGGCCATATTATTTATAGTAGTTGTAACTTTCTTCTTGTTTAAAGAACAAGGTTATCTAGTAATAGCCTTGTATTGGAGATTGAAGTATTGAATAGCTGTATTAGTATTCAAGTTGTTGTAAAGAGGTTGACGACAAAGTATTTGGCGGCTAAACTTGATGATTCGATGTGAAATATGATCAGTAATGGAAATAGAATTGAATCGTTATGGCTAGTCGTAACAGTGGAATTCGAAGGTTTCAAGAAAGGTATGAAAACAATAACTCCCTGGATCACAACGGAGGTGCTATTAATATTCAAAGAGGATAACGAAGTGGAAACAGTTCTACTTTTCCCAATTTTTTGCTGGTATTTTATCACCACTTACCGCCAGAACATCAAATACCACAAAACGAAAGAGTGTTTAGCCTACATAAAAAATAAGTTTTAAAAATATGCACATGCAACTACTCTGCCGCGTTACAATTTTTTTATCTTTCGGAAAGCATTATTATTTAATCTTTAGTAAGCTTCTTGGTGGCGTCAACGAACATTATTAGAAATGTTTATAATTGAGAGTATGAGCGTATAAACAATATATGCATGTACGTATTACGAATAAGGGCTACCCGAAGAGCAACCTGAACGGCCTTGAATATTTTTTTATTTTGGGGTGATGTAACTATATAAACAAGTCACTTCATGTGGGTTGCGCGGTGTTGAAATCAAAAATCCCATCAAGAGCCTCTTGCTTCTTGTTTTCCCCACGTAAAATAATCGAGGTGTATTTTGGCGCGCAAAACCACATTTTAGCCTCAAAGTGTAAATAACGTTATTATGATTGGAACATGAAACCCGGTACAACAATAGATCAATGGGTCTTCTAATGACTGTCTAAACATTAACTTGTAATTATCATCAATCGTAGACTCGTCAGAGCATATCACCACTGCGTTGTTTCTGTGACAGTATGATTCAACTTCGATGATGTCTGCCAGATGGACCGACATCGGCGTTATTCCCTAGTTGCTGCTGCTCCGCTTAAAACCGAAATTTCATGATGCTGTATCACCTATATCCGCACACAATACACGCTTAATGTTTCAAGCGCATTTACACGTCGCACGGCACGAAGGCTCATAGATCTATTATTAAGAAAATAATGCGCTGTTCCAAACAAACAATACTGAGATTTAAGAAGTCTGCACGAGAGAAAAAGAAAGAGCTTCTTTTACCTTGGATCTGCCAACTCATAACAGTTACCGGAACAATTAGGTTTGAACAATGCAATTTATTTTTTCAGATGAAGTGCTGTTTAAAGTTAGCTTATTGATGATAAGACCTTGCATACACAACAAATCAAGGGGACACGACAATCTTCGGCTTACATATTATTTAGAAAACCTGCAAGGTTGTGCAAATCCATCATTTACAATTTTCCTATTGTTCTTTTCGGCCATGGAATTCCAATTTATGTTGGGGGAAGTAAATTCCGGCACATATAAACCTAGTTGTACAAGTATATTTTTCTTTCTTTTACTGGTTATAAGGTAACCGTCACACTTGCTTCGTCGAGAGCTCAGAGACGTATAAGGCGACGTGTTCAATCATCAACTAGTTACCAAAAAGTAAACTCTCTTGTCATTTCTAAGCGTTGAGATACACATTCAATTCGAACGGAATAAGTATGAAATAAGATTAGACCACTAAGTAACAAAGGCTATTTTTCGAAATCTCTCCGGTAATATTCCTCTATTTTATACTTGATGCAATCGGCCAAACCACGATGATCAATTTGTCCATTTAAACCTTTTCGTCAACTGCAAATTTGGTAATGTAATAATCTTGAGGAAGACGCACTCGTATATATGTGCAACAAGCATGCAATCCCGAGAACCAGAAGAGTAATCAGAGATGCGCCACTCTCCACATCGATTGTTATTTTAACCATGGTTCTTTACTTTGTTAGAACCTGTGTAAGAATATCCCCAGATTCACCTACTGATGTAGCTAATTCGAATACTACAACAAGTTAAAGTGTAATTCGATATAGACTTACAGTCTTGTTACTGTTATATTCTAAATGGTAAACTATCATGACTTGCACCGAATTATCTGAGCGAGAATACATAGTTTGAATTAGTGATCATCTGTTGTCGACTAACTTTGTTTTAACATTTGGACCCAACATTCATCTGAAACTCTCCTATACTCAAAAGTGCGTATTTTCCAGGGCCGAAAACTCTGTCCTTAATTGGTATTTAACTTTATTTTTCTATTGTCAAGAGTCGCTCGCGCAATTTTATTTGACGCTTGCAGTTGCAGTCGCATTGCATTACATTGCGGTGCGCTACGCATTTCTAGCGATCAAACCTATAGGGTGACTAAAATTATATCTACACCTCTTCTCTGATCAACTATTGATATAGACTAGGCCCTCCTGAAAAGGATATTCTTCTCATTACACTCAAGTGGGGCTATTATTACCCAAATCTTATTTCTTCTTAGTCTCGTGCAAACCATTTCAAAGATGAAGATGAAGGGGCAACCGATTATTATTTTAGATTCTAAGTTACGAATTGCATGGTACATTTAACCACCCTCAAAATAATAGAAGCCGAGTATTTGTTGATAGTAATTCCCATGTGCGACACAAACTTTCATGTAAGGAACTAAATTACTCATCAATAACGTTGACGCATTGTTGTTCGTTAGGGCACCCTGACGATTTCACATCGGTTAACTATTGTTTATGCCAACAACTAGGGGTTAGCTTGTTTTCCTCTTTCAGTCAATTTTTATAATTGACGCAACTCAATGATTGAATAACAAGGTTATTTCAATTTCGATTCTAATGCAAGTTTAAACTTTAAAACCGAAACTTTAAGTCTTCTGATTTGGTAAGAGGTATTTTACGATTACGACCGTTGAGCCCTCTACACCTTTTTCGGATTATCGACGATCGGTTATGATTGTTTGTTTTGATTTGCGTGGAAGTCTGCAACAAATGTGCTTGGCCGCGTGCATGCCAGGGGGTTGCTATGGCATCAAAATTATTGCTCACGCAATTCGATGATCATAAACGGTGGATTTTTTTTACCGAACAATTCGATTTGCATTAGCTAGCTAATGAATCCACAATGGAATGTTTTCCGGTACAGTCTATGGTCTGACCTAATTAAGACTACATCATCCACTTCCTGGTCGACGAAAATGCTACCTTTTCATCGCATTATTTTTTAGTAGTCTTCGCCTCAATGAAGATGGTTTTTTCGCTTAATCATGCCTACTTTCCTTGACCAGTGCAATTATTTTTTTAGCAATAATATCGAACGTTATCAGTCTTTACTGTTTTGGATGAAAATCCATAGGAATTAAGCGATTTTTTATCGGCAAACCAAAAAAAGCAGATTCATCTGAATATGCAAAGGAATGCCCAACTTTAAATTTAAGTGCTGCCCTAAAGTATATCTTTAACTTTAAAGTATAATTTCTCACTATCTCAAAAAGCTGGATTTCGAGGATGGAAAGGACAGAAGCAACCCAAGCTTAAAAAAAGTTTTAAGGGTGTAGTGAACGCTTCTAGTTCCTAATATTGTGAGTTAGATAGTATTATTGAAGTCACGTAAGAGTTCAAGTTGTGACGAGATAGAAGACCTCATTCCTTTATAAAAAGATTATATGCAACCCTGTAAATACGTCGCTCTGCAGCAAGAACAGGTACATCCCTAGTTCAATTGATTTGCTTGAGCCAAATCAGACCTTCTAGCAATTTGTCATTAGATTCTACTATCATATGATTTGGAGAAGATGCCAACCTCTGTGACTTCTGCGAAAAGAAACTTGGTTATAGTAGCAAAAAAATAATGAAAAACTCCAAACAATTCTGGTGCACGGAAAAAATATGTGAGGTGCATGCACCTTGTTCTTTTTGTTTGTTTTTTAAATCAAATATTTTTTAGCTCGTATCTTGCAAGAAAATAGAAGCATGCACAGCATGCAGAACAAGAAGTATGTGCATAGGATTATATATTTACGCGATAATAACTGAAAATATCTAGTCAAGTTTTCTCCGGTAACTAATAGACGAGTTTCAAAACCACGAACAACAGGACGACTGATCGGATGCATATAGTGAAGTCAGATGATCAGATACTACCTACAGCAATAAGCATGACTCCTGAGCCGTGTCTTATCTAAAACTATTGGATAAACTTCTTCTTGTGTCGGTCGAGCTTAATTTGAATACTATACAGCCTTTGAATCTATCGGTCTTCCGGTTTTTATTTACTGATGATCCTTCTGCGTGGCACTTGAATTATAAATTTCCTCATTATTCGGCTATAGGAGCTTGATTGCAGATTGTTAAGCCCCGAAGCCCCTTTTGCTGCTGTATTTAAATGTTCTTGAAACCTGCAGGTATAGCTAAACAAAGTCGAAGTCGTTGACAAGAGTGCGTAACGTTGCATGAAAAAAGAGGTCCCGGTAAACACGTGAGAATATTTTTTATGCACAAGCGCAAAATACATATGCTACTAATGAGGAACTAACGTTTCAACACACACTTAAATGTGTTAACTTACCAACTATAAATCGAGTTACACTTTTTTTCGCCAGTACTTGGCCCATGGCAAGATATGTTCGTGATGGACAATGCGTGATACAGGTAGAATAATATATATAGTCTTTTAAAGTTAAATTCGCTCCGATTACCGCTTTGCCTGACTTTTCATCCAGGTACTATTATGATCAAACGATGGACTATTTTTTTTTTTAGCCGGACATCCAACTCGCAACTCGTTGAACGTTTCATGTGATGCACACTAATGCGAACGCTGCGCCTAGATAAACTACGATTTAGTCGGTGAAAAAATATAGTGCGGTGTTATTTACTAGGACTGTATGTCAAGAGCCGGATCTAACGGCTGGTAAACGGAAATAGTATCAAATGTAAATAGTACATGAAAAGAACCTAAGAGACGGTGACGTCAAGTAAGGCTTTATAGGTGCCATGTGGTATATGCCTTATAGTTGTGCGCAGTGCAGTCGTATGCGATCTGGTGAAATAGCTTGAGTCTCACTAGTTACTATTTTTGTCCATAGTTATAATTCACAATTAAGATTTGGCCTTATTCAATCATGCACCATAAAGAATAAATAACAGCGGTCTGTACTCGTTGTCGGGGTTGAGAGAGTTAAACTTTACAAAATACGCCACATCAGGAAATGTTTGATTTGTATTTACAAGTTAATTAGAAACGAATAAGAGCACTGATGACCCCTTCCATCGAAATGTTCCAATATTTCGTCATTGAATTAGCCATGCATATTCCTAAATTCCTCATGTACTCTCGCTTTGTAATTTATGTAATGTATATTATGAACGATCTAAGATTTCGACCTGCATATAATCTGGAATGATTTCTTCAACTCATCGCAAGACCATAGGGCTGGAAAGAGGACAATGGTCAAATCACCCACATTTAGATTTATACGAGCTTTATTGGGGTCCCGAAGATGGAACTCAAGCTCTTCTTTAACCCTTGCCACTTCAGCATTATTAACAAATTTATTTCAATCTTGTAGGTCTTGTGGAATCAAACTTCAATCTACAGACCCGTCAAAACCGGGGTACTTTATAGATTCCAGCAGCAACACTACTAAAAAATATGTCAGAAAAGAGGATGAAGTATTCCAAAAGTATATGACACAACTACCTGAAGAAGATCAAAAGCTTTTGATCAATGATTTTTCTCTGTCTCACTCCCTGGGTGACATTAGCTCTGAGATCCTCAAGTCATTAAAAGATACTCAATATAATACGTCAGAGCTCCGAAGAGCAAAAAACGCGAACAAGCCAACTTTGGACAACAAAGACTCGGTGGAATGTATCAGGTGTCGTGATGCGACATACCGATCCAACTTCCATCAAGCTTCTGGTTCTGAATTCCCCACTGAATCACTTGAAACTGTTATAAGTCCCATACCTCAGGAAGGTAATATAGTCTACATCATCAGTGCCCAAGACTTCCCAATGTCCTTGGATACCAAGATATTTCAGTTCCGCTCACCACAAAAGTTACAGTTCATAGTGAATAAGAGTGATTTGCTTTTCAAGAACAACAATCTTTCACTCAAATATGGTCTCACGTTCGTCCAAGATTACTTACACACAAAATTCGGTGTTCCTCGAGAGAATGTCATGGTCATGAGCGGACTTATTAATTGGAACGTAAAAAGTGTTGTAAACTTTATCAAAGACGGCAGCTACGTAGTGGGGAATGTCAACAGTGGAAAATCTACAATAATTAAGTCCATACTCTATCATTTGGAAACCCAAAAAAAGAAGAAACTGGCCTCTAATTTGAGCAAAAGAGAGCGCGTGCGACTTGAAAAAGAGCAGGATCGCATGGTCAATTCGAATCACGACTTACCTTCTGTGAACAGCTACAAAGCCAAGAAAGAAGCTAAAAAATTCGAAGCCCTTTTCAAAGCAAAAGTTGGGCCAGGTGTTTCATACATGCCTGGATTCACTAGGGGATTTATTCAAATAGATCTCGAAGGTTCTAACAAAACTATTTATGATGTTCCTGGGTTTGTGAAAAATGCCGATGAAAACGTATCGCACGGGATTTTCAAGTTGGTCAAACAACCGCTGTTAGTCAAGCAGATCAACAAGGGGACGAAGGTATTTGATAAGGGGTTTTTCTATTCAAAGTATACAACCGTTAAAAACGGTCAGTGCATGACCATGGGAGGACTTATGTACATCAAGTTTCCTCAAAAGTCCATGTTTCAGGTACGAAACTGTGTGAATACTGAGCTCAAGGTGTTTTCGAATTTGCAGAAAGCAATTAACGTGAGTTTGGATTTGCAGCATTATTCTGGGGTAGAAACCCATTTTTTGACGCACCACACGCGCGAGTCTATGCAAGAAATGAAAAGATTTGTGGTGCCGCCATTCTACGGAGCCATCGATCTCGTGGTACAGAATGTGGGGCATATCAATATTATCCCAACAGGCGGGAAATCGTCCAACGAGCCTATTGTCTTGTATGTTGCCCCAGGTGTTCAAGTTATTGTTAGACAACCGATAACTAAGTACATCGCCAAGAGCTTCAGTGGTCGTGATGCCAACGGGAATGTTCTAAAAAAAGAAAACTACCTACAAAAGAGTTCTTTTGTGTTGCAGAGGTACTCAGGTAAGGAACCATTCTTTAGTGGGCTAATCACTACTCGTCCCCATGAATTAGAGACTATCTTGCATAAAAATAACGAGCCAATTGACTCCGAAAGTATTTTGCAGCACGATTACGAGCTGATAAGAAAATGGTACGCTGTGGTGTCAGGACACGATAAGCCGTTCGATGACTCCACCATAGTTAACGAGAGCAATAGGTACCAATACTGGTACGAGAATTAAATCCAATTGTAAATAGAGTTTCGTACAGTAGACCAATAAGTAAATAATAAGATGATGCCTATTGTACTGCACCCAAGTAGACTCATCAGATCAATATGCCTATTGTTGGACTTGTCAAGTCTATTGTAATTCAGGCACCATTGTCACCTTCTGATTGTTCGTGAGAGTGCGATTAGTTCCCGCACCTCTAGTCAAAACAAGCCGCCCTATTGAAACGAGCATTCTGGAATGTTCCCACCTACTGTCCTACATTAAGTTAAGTACCTGCGCATGCCTAGCTCTCTACCCTACCACCTATTTGGATTACTCGAAGCGGAAACCGCCGATCGCAAATGCGCGTCGAAGGGATGTAAAAAATTCTTGATGAAAACATTTTGATCCAAATCACAGGCGTAGGCACCTGTTACTCCACCCGGTGGCGAGACCGTTCCTCGTCAAACTTTGGGGTCCTATGTGAAACAATTCACGGTAACACGCAACCACCCAATCAGCTTGTCTGCGCTCTAGCCGTCCGGCTGTTGTAAATCCTTCTTTCCTTAGTCGCGGTTTCGAACCTTACTGCGTCAACATACTTTAGCCCACATTGTATACAAAATGGTGGGGGCGCGACCAAAACTAAGCCGCGAACCCTAAAAACATCTGGCGACAATAGCAAAAGAAATGTTTTAGTGTTGCAATTAGGAATCCAGATGTTTTGCCTAAAATCGTTTGTAAATTGAGCTTTAATTTGTTTCAGATTTAGCACTTCTTTCTTTGAATCAACTTAATTTTCAGCTGAATCTACTCCGTCAAGGTCTTTAATTTAAACGGTCGCCTGTCACTCCATCCTCTCGTTACTTGAAAACTTGGTTTGACGTAAAACTTGAAACTCTGCAGCAACACGTCAAACTATATAAAACAACCATCCTTGCTCACATTCCATTCCTTTGCTACATTTCAAAAAGATCAAATGTTAAGAAGTCAAAGTATCTCCAATTTGAATGACCACAGAAAGTCCAAGGGTAGCTTCTTTGGATCATTAAGGTCGAGAAAGGCTTCAAATGCAGACCTTGCTTCCGCATTAGAGTCTGAGGTGTCTCGATCAAGAAAACCTAGGCCCTTGAGCACAAGTATCAGTATTACCAATATCAATGCTCCTCTTAACAGATCAAAGCCTAGTCCGATAAGCTATCACTCCTCTGCATCTCAACAACGCCAAGGATTGCTGAATGAAAATAAAGAAAACCAATCCCCCACCACAGCAAAGCATAAATCCTTGAAGTCTAGATCAAGTGCACCAAACTTGAAATCGTCTGGCGGTTTGACTACTTCCTTTACTGATTCAAATTTGCATTCGAAATCACGTCAATCATCGAAACAAAATAGATCATCGATAGTCATGTCGAACGTGATCTCCAAGCCAATTTCAACGGCTTCCACTATTCCACCCAACATTTTGGAGGATCTGTCAAAATCCCAAACCTCGTCGCCAATAACTCCGGAAACTCTTAGTACTGTCGATTCACTCTTCGATCTGACGTCTATTCAGTTTCTCGATTTCGAGAATAATACCGATTCCAGTGACTTCGACTTTAGTGACTCCTCTAGTATTGTAGTGGAGTCTGATGCTAAAGAAAATCAAGGTAATAAAAATACTCTTGGAATAGAAGCATTGTCAATTGCCCCACCACCAAAAAATCGTCAAAACCAAAATAGAACTACAAGGATATTCGACCTGGACGAGTTTGTGAAGTTCATATACTCGTCTAATGGACCCTTAAATAACAAACTATTCATGGATCATCAAAAATCCGTTGAATCGGAATTAAGAGAAAGAAAAGACTTGACCAATAAATTAAACTCAAACTCGTCAGCAGATCCTAACTTGAGGTGTAACTTATCATTACTTGGAAACACATTATTATTTACTACATCTCCTATACCCAAGACTAAGTTGTCGTATGAAGAGTCTATAAATGAAATTGATTTGGCTCTGGTGTTGCAAGACGAGCCATATAATGATAGTGACCTCGAATCGGAGCAAGACATCGATGAGCTCCTGACCCTTCGCAGCTAATCTGAGCTGATCTGATGAAACACTGTGAATATTTTCAATTCTAGTCCATGAATTACAATACTCTTTCTTCAATTCAACTGTCTACAGACATTCTAAATAGTGTACCATATATTAATAAAACAAAATTCCACTTCTTTACTCGTAAGAACTATCTTCCATTCCAAATCGGAATCATAAAAAATAAATTTACCCCACAGTAAAAAGTTGCAAAAAATAATGCGATTTGTGTGGATCGAACACACGACCTTCAGATTAACTGTGACTGAATCTCTTCAGTCTGACGCTCTCCCAACTGAGCTAAAACCGCGAACAATAGAACCCACGCCGAGAGTCGAACTCGGAATCTTTTGATTAGAAGTCAAACGCGTTAACCATTACGCTACGCAGGCGTTCTTGTTGTGAATAACAAACCTAAAATTTCTTATAATTTTTAAAGTAGCAGATTATATTTTGATATCTTATTCAAGATCTATATCTAAGTATCGAGAAGCTAAACTAATGTCGATTCGAATATTGGGTCAAATATGTCGCAGTAAGCCGGTTTATATTTTGCAGTGTACTTTATTTGGACTAAATTTTTTACGGTTCATCTTGAAATGACAAAATTTATTGACTTCTTATTACAAGGCGAAATAAATGACTACATAAGTATGAAAATTAGGATATGATATTCTCCCATTATTATTGGGGACTCGCATATACACATTTTAAAACGTTACATTGATTGCTTCAGTTACAGGTAGCCGAATTAATTTTTCTTTTCTCCACTAAGTATATTGAAAAGACTCCTCACGCTTATTCTTCTGACGTAACAATGCCTTCTTTCTCGTCGTCTCTCCACAAAAATCTATCCCTAAACAACCTTGAAACCAAGGTAAGAACCAATAAAATTGGAACTTCTAAAAGAGGTCCAAAGGTCGCTGCAATACTCTGTTTGCTTCCAGATCCATACACCGAAATGGCAATCGACAAACTCAACTCGAAATTGTTGGAAGCAGCGGTGAATGCTTGAGTTGCACATTCAGCGTAATCAGAGCTACAAGAACTTGAAATCCACCACTTTCTTTGGGTGACTTCTGTAACCTCGGATTCTGCCAATAATTTTTGAGACTCGCATCCACAATAGTCTTTTTCGTCTCTGAATTCTGTAGCCTGCGGTACGTATAGCTTCGAGCTTAAATATCTGACTAAGAAGAATGTTCCGAACCATGCAATCAAAAAGTACAAAGTAAGTGGGATGAAACATAAAAAGGCAGAGCCGATATTTTTGATAAAGTCGTCACCCTTTTCAATGAATATAACTACAATAGTGTAGAGTAACCCGATAAATGACCAAGGGCCGATAAACCTGAGGCCTATGTTGGTGAATTTCTCTACTCCCCAGATTTTGATGCTTATTTCTCTGATTAAGAAACCAGCTGCTAATGGAATTCCCAAAAAAACACCAACACTCTTGGCAACTATTGTATAACTCAAGGCAGTAGAGCTATGACTCTCTCCGGTGATTACATAGCAGAAAAATATTTGGTATGGTGCATACAAAACGATCTGCATAAGACTGTTGATCACTACTAGAA
Organism: Suhomyces xylopsoci; assembly: GCA_030568675.1. Classification (NCBI taxonomy): domain Eukaryota; kingdom Fungi; phylum Ascomycota; class Pichiomycetes; order Serinales; family Debaryomycetaceae; genus Suhomyces; species Suhomyces xylopsoci. The sequence continues at coordinate 695,069 of JAJMGM010000003.1, forward strand.
TCATACAGAGAGTGTTATCACCCCCTGCTAACTCGTTCCATAAGATAACCATGGCAATACATCTGGCGATACCAATCATAATAATTCCTACTCTGTATTCAGGATGGTCAAACAAAACCATCCATGAAAGACCAAACATCAAGAACGGACATACTATCCAGTTCAAGATCAACGAAATGACAATCTGGTTTACTAAGGAACGCTTTCTGATAATTGTGAAAAAGTTTTCCCATTCCATTTTACATATTGGGGGGATCATCATCACGATCAATCCAACAGCTAACGGTATCGAAACTCCTTCTAACTGTACTGAAGATTGGAACGCATGTTTGGCGGAAGGTGAATATACTGATAATATAATTCCCACTATAATAGCAACTATAATGGCTACAGGTAATAATCTATCTGTCCATGATAACTGCCTTATCAAACCCCGAGTTGACATGATGAGCTAATGCGGCTTTTTTTGGGGATGCGCACATCGTGGAGTATTTATCTTGAATAAAAATTAAAAGCGTCAATTTCTAAGCGCGATGATATATGACAGCTTACGCGGGACACAGCCAGACCAAGAAATTTTTGATTTGATTGTAGACGTACATAGGTTTAAAGTGTTTTTTCATTTGAAAACGTGGCCAACTAACATGCATCTGAACGCTGGTATACAAGTAAAGAAAAATGCAAGACAGTGACTGGCCATAAGGTAATATAAACCCACTGTTAAGTTAGCATCACACGTTGGTTCATTAAGGTCTCTGATGCAGCAAAAATTACTTTTTTTTTTTGTTCAATAATGTATTATCTATGCAAAAACTTTACAAAATTACATTATTGAGAGATTTCTCGAAGAGCATGCCGATTTTGTATTTTTTGCACTTCTCGGGATCATACATATTCAATGATAATTATGATCTAAGCGGAATATTTTTATCGAACTCTGTTTACAGTGGGTATCGAATCTCATGTTGCAGCCACAAACCTTGGCTACCTAATTAACATCTATTTCACGTGATCTGATACCACTAATTGATCGACCTTGATAAGATGATTCAACAAGTGACTCAAACAATAGCTCAGAGCAGGCAAAATGCCACTTAAACACATATGGAGGCCCTTCAATGCCTCTGCATTTAAAGCTGGAAGTCCAATTCGTGCACTGCTTCACCAAAAGATACGAACATTGAGTTCCGCATCTCCACGGCCCAAGCCGAAGCTGAGCTTCAAGCTTTACGCTGCAGCACTCACCACTACTTTGGCAGTTTCAGCCATATCCTACTCGTATGGGAAGAAAAGTATTTTGAAGAATCCTCCATCGAATTTATTTCCGTTCAATTCTACAACACCTCTTGAATCATTGGAGTCTCCAATCTACTGCAGCGATCAAGAGCTAGACTTAGCTATAAAGGAAATAAAGAAAATTCTAGGTGAACATAAGGTGTTCAACACAAAATCAGAGTTGGACCATCATACTCGAAACGATTTCACGCCGCATGAACCGCTAGAGCATGAACGGCCCAAGTACGTTGTATACCCGTCCAGCACCGAAGAAACATCACTGGTTATGAAAGTATTATACAAGTATAATGTTCCTGTTGTACCATTTGGTGGAGGATCGTCTTTGGAAGGCCATTTCCATTCTACTCGTCCCGGTGTGATATTGGACACCTCTCGCATGAATAGCATCATAGAGGTGAATCATGATGACATGGATGTCAAGGTTCAAGCAGGTGTTAACTGGCAAGACTTGAATGAAAAGTTGCAGCCTTCGGGATTAATGATAGGTGCTGATTGTGGACCTAACGGTTTGATTTCAGGTATGATAAATACCAATGCTTCGGGAATTAATGCTTCGCGTTATGGAGCCATGATTTCTAATGTGATATCAGTTACCGTCGTTTTGGCTGACGGTACTGTAGTAAGGACCAAAAAGAGACCTAGAAAATCGAGCGCTGGGTATAATTTAACTGGTCTTTTCGTGGGAAGTGAAGGAACCTTGGGTATCATTACTGAAGCGACCATCAAATTACACACTATTCCAAGGTATGAAACAGTTGTTGTATGTCAGTTTCCCCAAATATTGGACTCAACCAACACAGTTGCGCAAATATTTAGAAGTGGTATTCAGCCAAATGCGGTGGAGTTGATGGACACCGATATGATGAAATGTTTGAACTATAGTGGATATTTATCACGAGACTGGCATGAGACCCCTACCATATTCTTCAAACTAGGAGGAATGAACAAAACGATAGTTGACGAGTATGTTAAGGAAGTGAAAGAAATCGCCACAATTAACAACTGTCAAAAATTTATTTACGCAAATAATAAAGAAGAAGGCGACGAGTTGTTCTCTGCAAGGAAAAATGCGTTTTATGCTATGATACAGTACGGCAAAAATGAGATAGACGAGGATATTCGAATCTGGGTTACGGATATTGCGGTCCCACTTTCGAGATTGTCACTGGTTCTCAACAAAGTCCACGGTTTGATTAAAAGCTCTGGCTTTGAGTCGATAATCTTGGCTCATGCGGCGGATGGTAACTTCCATGCTGATTTGTTTTACAAAGAAGAAGACAAACTCAAATGTGAAGCGGTAGTGAAAGAAATGGTCCAGTTAGGCCTCGATAATGAAGGGACCTGTACCGGAGAACACGGTATAGGTAATGCGAAGAGAAATTTCTTATTATCCGAATTGGGAGAGGATGCCGTTAATTTAATGAGAAAATTGAAGTTAGCTTTGGACCCCAAAAGAATTTTGAATCCAGACAAGATATTCATGATCGATCCTAATGATCAAGGAGAATATTAATAATAGAAACTATAGAAATGTTAGCCGATTCGATTTTGTTGTAACCCTTATCAACATCCAAGGTAATGCCAAGAGGTTTTTGTTGAGGGGAAAGTTTAATCAAACACTCAGCGCCGGTTGTCAATCACTAGAGTACGGAAATAGAGATAAGTTCGGCATGCCACTAAATAGATATAGATACGCTGACTACGCGGCATCAATTGTGCAAAAGGATTGCGAATTATGTAGATAAATGCCATAGTGGCACGGATATCCATTCCAACACGTTGATTCAAGGCGAGTAAAAGATGAGAAGTCGCTTGAGACCATAGTAATCTCGAGTCAAACCGGTAATTATGTAAATGTGGCTTGATATTTTTTGGATGCGCTTAGGGTGATCTGAAAAGCTTATTTAGGGCGCATGTATTCGAAAGCAGAGTAGGTGGAACATACCCAATTAACTTTCACTTACAACTAATGCTGTATATAAAGAGAAGGGATCGAGGCTAGTACTTCCTTATCTCTGCCTATGATAAGAGACTAATTTTCTTCGCAAGACTATTCAGTCGATGCGTATAATTAGAACGTAGTAACCTCACGGTCCAATGGATTTTCTAATTTCCGACTTACCCCGACTTTCTCTTGCAACCAAAATTGACACATGTGTCTAGCTAAAAATATATGAATTTCGGTAAGATGCGACCCTGACATATTATTGCGAGGTGTGGCGGACTATAGGCAAAATGCAAAATTTCTTCAGCACGCCAAATATTAAAGGGTAGGCTCCATTAAAGTTTGACATGTGCAGCGGCTAAGGTAAAACTATTTTATTGTTGGTCGCATTTCGAAAGGTGGCTGCAATTCAAGGTGGGCTTAATTAAATTTATGAACTGGCTCTGACCGACAGGACTACTCATGTGAACTGTGGTTCGGCGAACGGCACTCATTAGCGAAACAACCATGTTCTCTACATGTATATATAGATGGTCGAGGTATCGCATTCGTAGACTCGATTTTATGTACCATACTTGAATATGTTAGAGGCTAAATTACACGCTATAGATAATATCCGAAGCGCAGGAAGCGCAGGATTCCATGATATCCGCGACCACGAAGTGGATTTGAGAGCAATTACTTCGGTAAATATAGGACTAGAAGACATTGGATCTGAGTTGACCTTGAGACAAAAAGATTTGGTTCTTAGAAGAATTAACTTGGAAGGTTTGTTGTCTTATGATGATTTGCCAGTCATCGCAACGTTCATGTTGGAGAAGGTGGAAAAGTTATCTCTCGACGACTCTATAAAGATTCTTGAGGATGCGTTGGTAGAATTCGAAGGTGATGTCAACATTTCAGAGGAAACATTTGAATTATGGGAAAATTTGGTTGCTAGAAGTAAGGGTAATTTGTTTGAGCATTCATCTGAATCCCCTCAGAATGAGAAATCGGGCGAAAAGGTCACATTGAGCCAGCTCGACGTAAAGGAGGGCCTTCAAGATTCGTCTTCCGACTTTAGCGAGAACGAAGGGAACTACCTATTTTATAAAATCGTCGACTGGGAATTGCAAGCAAGATTGGAAGCAGCACTAATTGCTTATCACTCTCCATACCCAGAAGTTAGATCTGTCACAGATCCGTATGATGACCCCACCTTGCCAGTCGAGACAGTGAGAGTTTATCTTTTAGGACTTATCTGGACATGTATATCTGCTTTCTTAAACCAATACTTCGAAGATAGAATGCCCAGTATCACTTTGAGTACATCCGTTGTTCAAATGCTTTTGTACCCATGTGGAAGAATTTTAGAGAAAGTGACACCTAAATGGAAATTCAAAGTCTGGAAGTATACTATAGATTTGAATCCTGGTCCATGGAATTTCAAAGAGCAGATGCTTTGTGCTCTTATGTTCGGATGTGGTGGAGGTGGGGTTTACTCGTCTGCAAATATCAAAGTTCAAAAGATCTTCTTCCAAGAAACTTGGGTTACTTATGGATTTCAAATTCTTTTAACATTGAGTTCCACCTTTATGGGGTTCGGGTTTGCAGGGATCATGAGGAAATTTGTCATCTATCCTGTAAGATCAATGTGGCCAACCATGTTACCAATGCTTGCCTTAAACAGAGCTTTATTGAAGTCTGAAAAAAAGGAAAACATTAACGGCTGGACCATTTCAAAGTACAAGTTCTTCTTCGCGGTATCTGCCTTCTCATTTATCTACTTTTGGATTCCTAATTATTTATTCACGGCCATTTCCACATTCAATTGGATGACCTGGATCAAGCCACACAATTTTAACTTGGCAGTTGTTACCGGTTCAATCATGGGATTGGGACTTAATCCAATCGCTACTTTTGATTGGAATATTTTTGGTGGTGGAATCTCTGGTGGCGCATTAGCTGCGCCCATCTACACAACAATCAACGGGTACATTGGAGCCTTTCTCAGTTTTTTCATTGTTATTGGAGTGTACTACAGTAACTACTTGTGGACTGGCTATCTTCCTATAAACACTCCTTCATTATACACTAATGAAGGAGAGCCATATAAGGCAACTGCTATCCTCAACAAAAAAGGTTTGTTTGATCAAGAGAAGTATGATGTGTATGGCCCACCATTTTATACTGCCGGAAGTTTAATTGGTTATGGAACCACGTTTGCCCTTTATCCTTTCCTATTCTTCAACGAGGTATTTTTGAACTACAAGGCGTACTGGAAGCGCTTAAAGGAACTCGGCTACTCATTTAGGACTCTCAGTCGTTCAACCTATGAGGGATTCGACGATCCTCATAGTACGATGATGAGAAAATATGACGAAGTCCCAGATTTAGTGTTTATCGGTGTGTTGGTCATTTCAACTGTTTTGGCCATCCTTACAGTCAAGTTGTATCCAGTGCAAACGCCTGTTTGGACCATATTCTTCGCTATTGGTCTTAACTTCGTATTTTTGATTCCAATTTGTACTCTTGCTTCAGTCACGGGATTTGAATTTGCACTTAATGTAATTGTTGAGTTGATTATGGGATATGCTCTTCCAGGAAATGGATTGGCATTGATGACGGTTAAGTGTTATGGTACTATGATCGATTCTCAAGCTGAGAACTATATTACTGATCAAAAACTTGGTCATTACGCCAAACTTCCACCAAGAGGTATGTTCAGAGTACAAATACTAGGAGCATTGGTGGGTGCTTTTGTCAGTTTAGCGACTCAGGATTTCAAGTTCAACCACATTGCTGGATACTGCATGCCTCATCAAGCGGATAAGTTCACTTGCCCTGGTACCATACAATACTATACTGCCGCAATTACTTGGGGAATAATTGGACCTAAGAAGGTTTTTCATGGGTTGTATCCTATTTTGCAGTACACCTTTTTGATAGGCTTTTTGTTGTCAATTCCTTGTTCTCTTTTCCTGAAGTATGGACCAAGAAAATGGACCAGGTACTTCCAACCCAGTCTTATAATCAATGGTATGAGCATGTGGGCACCTTATAACTTATCCTACTATAATGGTGGTTTGTTTTTATCGATAGCATTCATGTGGTATATTAAGACAAGATTCACCACTTGGTGGATAAAGTACAACTACGTGCTTGGTAGTGCTATGGGTGCTGGTATTGCTTTCAGTAGTATTATCATCTTTTTCTCAGTGCAATATCATCCCAAGAACCTCGTTTGGTGGGGGAATACCGTTTCTAATGCTGGGGTCGATGGAGGAAACGGACAGTCATCTCTCCTTAACGCCACCTTAGCAGATGGCGGCTACTTTGGTCCAAGAAAGGGCCACTTCCCTTGATTCTCTTTTTATAGCAAGAAATGAATGGCTGCAAATATGCAAAGGCTGCGCCAAATGCAGGTCCGCGTAGCACGTGAGATAGCACACTTATCTACTTGCCGATTGTGTATGTACGACGATACACACAGATACGAATCGGGTGAAAGAAAAGCAACGCCTTGAGAAGAAGCTACAGTAACCGTTTTGTACATCTTGGACAACCTGTAGTGAGAAAAGCACCAAAATACAGCGGCAGTTGCACCGCAACGACAGACTAGCACTCCCCAGCGAGACTTATCTCTTATCAGTATACAGCGATAACAGAATAGTACTATGTAACACCCCAGATCTCACGATCATTTGATCAAAATTACCATTGGTCCAGCCAATGGTGCTATGATGGGTCGACGCTAGCGCTGTAGACACCAATGGTCCAACATTCAAGGCATCGATCTGCGGTGGAATTGAACATGAGTCATTGCACATGCCCGTTTGCGGCCTCGACGACGAAGTCAACTCACGTGAGTTGTCATAATCTAGGCCGGAGTCGCACTGCATGTGACAGCGCATTATCGAAAAAGTGTTGGCCGTTCGCATCCATCTAAACGACGAAGGCGGAGAAACGTGCAGAGAGCACGTTACCCCAAAGCCCCTAACTATTAACTTGACTCGAGAACGCAGTCTATTACTCTATTAGTGCGTACTGGACCATACAGCAGTGAAAAAAAACTTGTTTTGTGCCACATTGTTTTTTTTTTACTATGGACTTTGAACGTTGTACGACTACGTAAAATAACGTGTCCCGAAGTAAAGCGGCCCACGACTTGAAAAATTGTCGAAATTAATTGTACTATATAAACGTGTGGATCTCCCACTTTTGACGAGAAGAAGTATCTATTAAGAACACAAATTATTTCACAATGGTTCAATCATCCATTTTAGGTTTCCCACGTATTGGTGGACAAAGAGAATTGAAGAAGATCACCGAGTCTTACTGGCAAGGTAAGGTCTCCGTTGAAGACTTGTTGGCCAAGGGTAAGGAGTTGAGAGCCCACAACTGGAAATTGCAAAAGGAAGCTGGTGTTGAAATCATTCCTTCCAACGATTTCTCCTTCTACGATCAAGTTCTTGATCTCTCTGTCTTGTTCAACGTTATCCCAGAAAGATACACCAAGTACGACTTAGCCCCAATCGATGTTTTATTCGCCATGGGTAGAGGTTTACAAAGAAAGGCTACTGAAACCACTGCTGCTGTTGATGTTACTGCTTTGGAAATGGTTAAGTGGTTTGACTCTAACTACCATTACGTCAGACCAACTTTCTCCCACTCCACTGAATTCAAGTTGACCGGTGAAATCAAGCCAGTTGTTGAATTTGAAGAAGCCAAGGCTTTAGGTATCCACACCAGACCAGTTGTTGTTGGTCCAGTTTCTTACTTATACTTGGGTAAGTCCGACAAGGACTCCCTTGACTTGGACCCAATTTCTCTTCTCGACAAACTTATTCCAGTCTACCAAGACTTGTTGAAGAAGTTGAAGGCTGCCGGTGCTGACCAAGTTCAAATCGATGAACCAGTTTTGGTTTTGGACTTGCCTGAATCCGTTCAAGCCAAGTACCAAGCTGCTTACGACGCTCTTGTTGGTCCTGAATACCCAGAATTGGTCTTGGCCACTTACTTCGGTGACGTCAGACCAAACTTGAAGGCCATCTCCAAGTTGCCAGTTGCTGGTTTCCACTTTGACTTTGCCAGAGTTCCAGAACAATTGGACGAAGTTGCTTCTATCTTGACTGACAAGCAAACTCTTTCCGTTGGTATTGTTGACGGTAGAAACATTTGGAAGACTAACTTCGCCAAGGCTTCTGACTTTGTCAACAAGGCCGTTGAAAAGGTTGGTAAGGACAGAGTCATTGTCTCTACTTCTTCCTCCTTATTGCACACTCCAGTTGACTTGGAAAACGAAAAGAAGTTGGACCCTGTTATCAAGGACTGGTTCTCTTTTGCTACCCAAAAGTTGACTGAAGTTGTCACCATTGCCAAGAACGTCAACGGTGAAGACGTCAGCGAAGCTCTTGCTGCCAACGCTGCTTCTATCAAGTCCAGAACTGAATCTTCTATCACCACCAACCCTAAGGTTCAAGAAAGATTAGCCACCATCACCGAATCTTTGTCTACCAGAAAGGCTCCTTTCCCTGAAAGATTGGTTGAACAAAAGGCCAAGTACAACTTGCCATTGTTCCCAACCACCACCATTGGTTCTTTCCCTCAAACCAAGGACATCAGAATCAACAGAAACAAGTTCGCCAAGGGTGAAATCACTGCTCAAGAATACGAAACCTTTATCAACAAGGAAATCGAAACCGTTATCAGATTCCAAGAAGAAATCGGTTTGGATGTCTTGGTCCACGGTGAACCAGAAAGAAACGATATGGTTCAATACTTTGGTGAACAATTGGAAGGTTTCGCTTTCACCACCGCCGGTTGGGTTCAATCTTACGGTTCCAGATACGTCAGACCACCTATTGTTGTCGGTGACGTCTCCAGACCAAAGGCTATGACTGTCAAGGAATCTGTCTACGCTCAATCTATCACCAAGGCTCCTGTCAAGGGTATGTTGACTGGTCCAGTCACCTGTTTGAGATGGTCTTTCCCAAGAGACGATGTCTCTGGTAAGGTCCAAGCCTTGCAATTAGGTTTGGCTTTGAGAGATGAAGTCAACGACTTGGAAGCTGCCGGTATCACCGTCATTCAAGTCGATGAACCAGCTATCAGAGAAGGTTTGCCATTGAGAGCCGGTAAGGAAAGATCCGACTACTTGAACTGGGCTGCTCAATCTTTCAGAGTCGCTACTTCCGGTGTTCAAAACTCCACTCAAGTCCACTCCCACTTCTGTTACTCCGACTTGGACCCTAACCACATCAAAGCTTTGGATGCTGATGTTGTCTCCATTGAATTCTCCAAGAAGGACGACCCTAAGTACATTCAAGAATTCTCCAACTACCCTAACCACATCGGTTTAGGTTTGTTCGATATCCACTCTCCAAGAATTCCATCTACCGAAGAATTCATTGCCAGAGTCGAAGAAATCTTGAAGGTTTACCCAGCTGCTAACTTCTGGGTCAACCCTGACTGTGGTTTAAAGACCAGAGGATGGCCAGAAGTGAGAGAATCTTTGACCCATATGGTTGAAGCTGCCAAGCACTTCCGTGCTAAATACGAATAAGCGTGTTTAGCTGAATCATGGTCTTCTGCATTCTTCAATTCTTCAAATTGTTGATGATGCTTTAATCTCCTTTGATTACATTTATTCAACATTAATGTAATTTTTACGTTTAATTTTATTACAGACTGTTACAGTTTGTTTAATGATATTTTTTTTATTGTTCATAGTCATGGCCAGAGTTTTTTGCTAGAGTTTACTCGAACAGAAACCTGATCTTTTGTCTTTGCTTTGCTTTACTCATCTGAGTAGGTTAAAATCTGGGATTTCAACATCGGTTTATAATATATTTAATATAATCTAAATATTAAAAAAGTTTGTAGCTTTAACGGTTGTAAAGAGACAGTTATGACAACGATGATGTTTCTGAGCCCTCCAAGTCCACTTTAAAACTCTAGTAATATATCTGATTATGAGCTGAGGTCGATGACATAATACTACTTCTCGGAGGCCCCAGCCGCAGTAGTGGAGAAACGAGCACAAAATCTCGTGCTATTTGCCTCTTAGCAAAATCAATCACGACACACTGAAGAAGCTACTATAGATCAGCACAATATGTCAGGACAGGACCAATCACCAGACCAGGACAAATTGATTGAGCAATTCATCAATGTCACCAATTCGTCAAGATATTTGGCTGAACAATATCTAGACCGTAACAAGGATGACTTGGTGGATGCCATAGAAGATTTCTATGCCACCAACAAGTCCAATCCTGTTGCCACCAACGTTAGTGGGGCTACTAAAAAGAAGAAATCGTAAGTATTACATATCAATCGAGTTATACTAATCAAACAAATATTAACAATCAGAAACTCAAGTGGCATCAAGACTTTCAGAGACTTGAACAACGACGAAGATGGTTCAGACGACGATAAAACAAACACGAATTTCTTCACTGGAGGCGAAAAGTCTGGATTACAAGTCGAAGACCCCAACAAGAAGGATAAACAAGGTGGTCGCCGTGGCGTCAATCCTGAACAGAACCTTGTTGACCAAATTTTTCAAAGAGCCAAAGAACAAATGGATCAGCCTGATGACCGTCCATCAGCACGTAACCCTCAACCGGAATTGGAAGCGCCCAAGTTCACTGGTACAGGTTTTAAGTTGGGCGATGGGGAAGAGCCTTCACAAGAGATTCATGCTCCTGGAAGCCAGGGGCCCCCTAAACCTTCCAAAGTCACTAGAGAAATTACATTTTGGAAACAGGGATTTACAGTTGGTGATGGCCCATTACACAGGTACGATGACCCCAACAATGCTAGCGTGTTGCAAGAATTGAACAGGGGAAGAGTACCTATGTCGCTCTTGGATGTAGAGTTTGGCCAAGATGTGGATGTCTCAGTTTTCAAAAAGACAGAAGAGGAATGGGTGCCACCTAAGAGAAAGGTCGGTGGCTTCCACGGCCAAGGAAATCGTTTGGGATCGCCTGTTCCTGGTGAAGTTTCTACGCCAGCTGAGCAAGAACAACCAGCAGCTGCACCAGTGGCGGAATCAAAACCAGAAAACCAAGGTGAAGGCGATGTCGTTGTGCAGATAAGATTCGCTAACGGTAAAAGAACATTGCACAAGTTCAATTCTACCGATTCCATACTGGTGGTCTACGATTTTGTTAGATCTCATGAACATAACGACACTTCTCGACCATTCACTTTGAGCCACTCGTTCCCCGTCAAGCCTATCCAGGAGTCGGCTGAAACCACTGTTCAAGACGCCAAGTTGAACAACGCAGTCATCATTCAGAGATGGGCTTAATCTTTGTAGCTGTTTATATACCCATGCACGTGACACAAAGTCTGCTCAGTAACTCCGCTAAAAAATTTATGGTGTAGAGCCGGTGTAGAGTGATTGATAGAAACCCTGTATTCACGCCTTGTACATAGTCCATGACCCGATATTACTGATATCCATTATTAGAACAATCGCTAGTATCCGCCTATGAAAGGAATATAAAAAAAGTTTAAATTCTCCATTTAACTAATCACAACTAGTATCATGAGCATACTACGAACGAAGCCTAAAGTCAGGATATGGCCCAGACGAAAAACCTATTCTTTCTGGAGCACAGCATCCCCCTTGCATCGTCATTCAAATCATATAACACCAAATACTCGCCATAAATCCACAAGTACGGTGGATCAGCGAGATGATCTACAGCACCGACTAAACCTATATCTCGAGTCCAAACCCATCTTTACAAATGCATATCAAAGCTACAAAGCTGCTTGTCTCCACCATAGTATAAGTGAAGACGAGATCTTCAGTTTCGAGCCAATACATAACTTCCAAGAATTGACCCAGAACAACCAACAATCATGTCCATCTATTGGTTCATTGGTGGAATTTCTTGATCCACATACCAATTATAGTGGTTTTGGAGTCGTCATACGAAATTCGCAGTCGAGGTTTAATGAAGGCTACAACAAAGTCTTGGTATTGACGATAAACAACACCATCGAGTCTGTATCGCCCACAAATATCAACTTTCACTTGTATAGAGTTCTTGATCCAGACTGGATAGAGTCTTTGCAAGTGACCGAGAATCGCGAAAACCAAGACTTCAAACCCAGGCATGCTTTGGTCGATTTAGCCAAGCTATTTATATCCCAGAGCCTCGAACTAAGCACTGAGATCGAACCCAGCCTTAAAATGGTTCATTCCCAATACTCAAAGTCCCACAACATCGTTCCAATTTCGGTACTTGAAATAATCGAATCAATAAAGTTTTCTGATACACTACTCCGAAGAATCAATGAGAGCTACTTTCAGCAAAGTGTCCTACTTATGGCAATCCATATGAACATGCTGAAATCGCCCATATGGATCTCATCCTCAAACCTTCCTCATTTCAGACAAACCAATATTATTGAAAAAAATTGCTCAAACAACTTAGCTTATGGGTGTGACTATTTTGTTAATTCCGTGGTCAATATCCAGGCAATTGAAAAGTTTTTTTCAAATTGCAATAATAAAGCTTTAATGGACGAACTCAACGAGTGGCTCATTACATTGCATAAAGAACAGAAATATTACCCAAAGAGCTACGATGACTTGAACTTTTACCTCAATATTTGGGACGGCCGGAACTACAAATACTTTATTGATATACTCAAATTCGTTATGGTGTACCCCCATCCGTCATTGATGCAGGAGCTTCAAAATAAAGTGGACATCTTCAAGGACCTGCCTTTAACCCCCAGTAACATCCTCGAATTTCTAGAAGAATTGAAATTGTACAATAACAAGCTGAACCAAATAACGGATATATATTTATCGTCCAACATAATGGGAAGGTCGCAACTCTCAGAATTAGCAGTAGCATCCGCAAGCGAGATTGACCCGCTAATCCCATCAGAATCTATCCAGTCTAGTAACTTGATCGATAAATTTCCGCATTTGAGAAAGACCAAAAATTATTATAGAGACCATGTTATTTACGGTATACCTCTCGCTGGCACTCCTAAAAACTCATCAGGATCGTTTTTGGGTGTTTCATTAGAGAAGGTCAACTCCAGAAAGTATAACATCAACATTCACATTCCAGATATCATGACCAAAATCTCTCCCAGTAGTGAGCTCTTCAGTCAAATAATATCCAGCAGCATTAACATGAAGTCGTTGTCCAAGCTTATCGGGGGACTGTTATTGAACAATCATTTCGACGACAAGATCTTAAATCAACTCAGGTTTCCGAATCGAAATATTGAGGAGGAGGAGCTGGACTTTATTCAAGTTGGAGATCTCGCTTTAGAAAAGACTACCACCAAAAAATTTCACAAGCACGGAGACAATATCACTTGCATGACGATTTCATTTGTGTATAATACTTTTGATGCCAACCCGTTTTCAAAGTTGGAAGAGAAAATCTCCATTTCATTTGATCTGATCTCGAATGTCAGGATCAAAAATCTTGATTGGGATGCATTTGAGGATTCTCTTGAGGATAAATCGGAAATATTGCCGTTCAGAATTTTTAGAAGAAGACCTAGTGCTATGGAGCAAGCGAAAAATCAGATAAAAATGAACCCTACCGATATACATAATGTTGGATTTATTTACAATGCATTGAAGAGCCACTTCAAAGTCCGCAACTTGGGAGGTGCTACTACAACTAATCCGACGGTGAATTTGGAAAGCAGCGACGCCACGAACCTAAAGAAAGAGCTCAGTTACGTCAATGAAGATACGAAAGATGAAAAATTGATTACTAAGATAGACAGTGTTCGGGAAGAGCAGCACCCTAAATCCAGATTTTTCGTCAATGAAGTGGTTAATTTAGCTGGAAGGATCACCTCCAATTATTGTTCTAAACATCAAATTCCTATTTTCACTCATTTCCAGGATATTATAGAGAGTGAAAGTAGTGAATGTCTCAAAGATGAGGTATTGGTTTCACACAATAATATGCTATTGCCTCCATTTCATGCCAACTCTTTTGAACAGACTCTTATATCGAGAGATTCCGACGGTTACGTCTCAGTTTCTGCGAATTTGATCAGTCGAAACTATCTCAACAAATCGCATCTTGATGTATTTTCAGATGTCCGTTCCCGTAACTTGCCGTTAGGAATAAGTAATGGATTTGTCAAAATTTGTGATGTAATGAATGATTTTGAAGTGATGTTTAATCAGCTACAGATCCTCAACTTTGTTCAACTACAAACCAACAACTCCTTCATCGAACAAACCGATAATCATCTTGATCTTATCAAAGGGTTCAGTTACTTAAAAGGATACGGCTACAACTTGAATGGTCCATATAACTCCAAGGTGCTTGAATTTCAACTTGACAAAATCTCCAACTCGCGTATCTTAGCATCATATCTCCAGAGCAGAAATAAGAGGTTCTGGACTCTAGAGATGTTGGACCAGAAACTTCTTGAGGATTCGTTCGCCGTGGGAAGTGGACTGGTGACGGGCATAAGCTACGAATGTGTTATCACACATGTTGGTTACACTGTGGACCAGCTTCAAAAAAGAATATCTCGGGGCTTTTGCAAGGAATTGTCCATTGAGGTCGACATATTGAATGACATCGACACTGACATTAACATTGGATCGGTGGTTAAATGCGACAAAGTGCTAGCCAGCGATTCTGTATCCGGGATTTGCATTCTCAAAGACGATCGCGTTTTTGAGTAACTTGTACATATATAAACATTACATGCATATACAGCTATAGAATTATATCACGAACTACATAAAGTGTCGTTTACGTTGCACTTACCATATAATAATTCAGACTAGTAACTTAAAGTGTATGTGCCACGTGACCGAGACTCGGCCTGCACGGAGCCACCATATTTTTCACTTGACTCATATAACGATGACGAATAAAGACCAGTATAGCAGTATGGTGGTAAGTATTGGTATATACTATGAACTTGTATCAGGACTAACAGAGTAGAACAACCAGATCCAGCCTTCGCTTGAAGCTTTGAAACTGATCATCCAGCAGGATCAGGAGTCTTCCAACAACTACAACTTGTATCCGATTTTCAAGTATGTTGCAAATGATGATTTGACCGTTCACCAAGCATACTTGAGACTTGCCAAGCTCAATGACAAGAACCGTTCTCCGTCTTTCCTATTTGAATCTGCCGTCAAAGGTGATACTGTCGACAGGTACTCTTTCATAGGAGTCAACCCCAAGAAAGTTATCAAGACAGGAGATGACGAGAGAGTCTTTGCCAAAGAGTTCTGTGACGTGGACCCTATCACTATATTAGAGAAAGAGTTGAGTGGCTACAACCAAGCACAATTGCCAGGGCTTCCTAAGTTCAGTGGAGGTGTCGTGGGTTACGTCTCGTATGACTGTATCAAGTACTTTGAGCCCAAGACTAAGAGACCACTCAAAGATGTGTTGAAGGTTCCTGAAGCGGTATTGATGCTTAGCGACTTGTTGGTTGTGTTCGACCACGTGTATCAGAGATTCCAAATCATCAACAACGTTGCAGTCACCGGTCCAAACGCCGAGGACGTGGAGTCTAACTTCCAAAAGGCATTGCAACAGATCGAGGATGTAGAGAAAATTTTGACGTCCACCGACATTCCACCCGAGGACATCAACCCAATACAGCCTCCTATCAAGTTGGGACAAACGTTCACCTCGAATATCGGTCAACAAGGTTACGAAAATCATGTATCTACTTTGAAGAAACACATATTGAAAGGAGACATTATACAGGCGGTGCCATCGCAAAGAGTGGCCAGACCTACGTCGTTGCACCCATTCAACATCTACCGTCACTTAAGATCGGTCAATCCTTCACCCTACTTGTTCTACATTGATTTGGTGGACTTTGAAATTATTGGAGCTTCTCCAGAATTATTGGTTTCGTCAGACAAAAAGGGCAAGGTCATTACGCATCCTATTGCCGGTACTATCCAAAGAGGTAAGACCAGTGAAGAAGACGAGGCCAATGTTGCTATATTGAGAAGCAGTTTGAAAGACAGAGCCGAACATATCATGTTGGTAGACTTGGCCCGTAATGACGTTAACCGTGTCTGCGAACCAACCTCCAACAGTGTCGACCGTCTTCTTACTATAGAACGGTTCTCCCACGTGATGCATCTTGTGTCGGAAGTTAGCGGTACCCTTAGACCCGACAAAACTAGATTCGATGCCTTCCGATCCATCTTCCCTGCCGGTACCGTCAGTGGAGCCCCCAAGGTCAAGGCAATGGAGCTCATCGGGGAGCTTGAAAAAGAAAAGAGAGGGGTTTTCGCCGGAGCCGTGGGCCACTGGGGCTACGACGGCAAGACCATGGACACCTGTATAGCTTTGAGAACTATGGTGTATAAGGACGGTGTGGCGTACTTACAAGCTGGAGGAGGCATTGTTTTTGACAGTGACGAGTACGACGAGTACGTTGAAACTATGAACAAAATGAAAGCCAACAACAACACCATTGTCGAGGCCGAAAAAGTCTGGGCCGCCAAAGTGGGCCAACTTTAAATAATACACGTATGCATTCTTGCTTTACATCCCATTGTAGTCTATGTCTAGAGTTAAAGTGGAGCGCTCGCTAATCGGTGCGTCACATGACTGCGAGTCGCAGTCGATTGGACGTCGAGGCCGACGATGATCATCATGAAATGCCAGAGTGTACCGGTGGGACACGTCCAGTTACCTCGTGCATACTTACAAAATCGAACTAGGAACACTATATACTCGTGGTAACTCATCTAGGAATGGAGGAAAACACCACACCCGTCTCTAGCACCGCTGCTGGCAGTCCCATGGACAGTCCTACAGGGGTCTCATCTGCGGCATCACCACCACCCGGGTCCAAAAACTACTCCAGAACACCCACTTCTTGGGATGCAGAAGATGACATCTTGCTTATGCACCTCAAAGACCAGCAGAAATTGGGCTGGAAGGAAATCGCCAGCAACTTTACAAACCGTACGCCCAACGCCTGTCAGTTCAGATGGCGAAGACTCAAGTCAGGAAACCTCAAGAACCCACCCAAGTCAGCACCTTCGACAGGCGGGGTGCCCAATTCGAAACCAACTTCTTCTAACCCCATCAAAAAACCCAAAAAGTCAATAAATAGCTTCAAATCGGAGCTTTCGACGACGCCCAGTTTCCCGGCTGCGTATTCTCCCATATCCAATGCCACTTTCACGGGCTACGACAACAACATCTCCAATGCGTTGGCCGGGCTAAACGCATTGTCCAAAACTCCATCTAATATATCTAGTCCCTTGCCAAACTACCATACGAACCCTTCTACTCCAAGCATAAACTCGCCTGGAATGACCGGACCACCCAACCACTTAAACCATAGTACATATGAATCACCCAAATCAGAGGTCTCCTTGGACCCACAATCCCACAGCAACGCCCCAGGAACAGCTGGAGGTGGTTATTATGCCGATATCTCTATCGATCCTACTATGAATTTACCCCATAACCAGCCTCATCCCCACACCCCGCACTCCATAACACCCAGAAACTCCGCATCCCATGGTCGCGCCAGCACTAGCGGTCCATCTCACCACACTACAGGCCCCACGCATCCTCCCAACCACAACAACTCCATTATTCAAATTGTTAGAGATGATAGAAACTCCATATCGCTCACGCGAGCATCGGTTTCGTCATTGCCCTCCAAATCGATGAACATCCCGCACCATCAGCTGAATAATAATGCCTTGGCACACTTGCCCATTTTGTTTGGCGGAGGCAGTAGTATTAGTGGGCCTGCACTCGGGCCCTCAAGAAACCCCAGTATCAGTGGTCCCGGCGGCATCCAGCATTCCACCACGGTCTCGAGCTTAAGAAACGGACTGGTGGTTGGCACTGGTACAGGCTATTACTCGCGGTCGGGATCAGTAGTCATTCCTCACAATGCAGAAAAGAAAGAAGAAGAGCCGTTGAGTATCGAAAAGAAACGTCCTGAATCCTCCTCTACATCCGCTTCAAAATCTAGTAAACCTGCCCCCAAAACCAAACCCAAGGTCATCAAAAACAGCGAAAACACCAACTCGCCTGTGTTCAAGATTCCGTGGTCAATGGAAGAAGACGAGTTGCTCATCAACCGTAGAAACCGAGAACTCTCTTTTGCCGAGCTCTCAATATTATTGCCCCAAAGAACAGAGGGAGAGATCTGGTCCCGAATTGACCACTTGGAGAAATTGAGAAATGGCCATCGCGCTTCCACGTCGAGAGGCAGTCGAAGAAGAAGACAATCGTCTATAGGCTTAGATGACGTGGACGATTTCTACGACGATGTTGATGACGTGATAGGAGACATCGATGTGAGTGAAGACGAGGACGACGAAGAGGAAGACGACGAGGACGTATTGGTTGATGTGGATGATTCTATACAGGCACGCAAAAGAAGAAAAAGAAGAGCCAGTTCAGCTGTGAACCCGCTCGCAGTTGGCGATTCTATTCGCAAAAGATTGAGATAGAAGTAAGCACATACAATTCAGTTCTATCGTATTTAGTTTACTGTATTAATTTTAATAATAATATTCGTTGGGATACTATGACCCCTAGTAAAGCTTCAAGTTACTGGTAATCTGGTCCATCACCAACTTGGGTGCTGGGCCCAACCCCAAAACCGTAGCACTGTTGGGAGCAATCTGGGTTCTGCCGGCATCATGAACAATGTATGCATTGATTCCCAAAGAGATTGCCTGGGCGAACAATGTGTCCATTTCCTCTTCATTAGGCACCTGCAATGTGATCTTGGCCTGTCCGTTGCCGTGTTCCCATCTAGAAACCATTTCTGGGTTGTATGCTTCTGACTGGGGATTGGTAATTTTCTTGTACAAAGCAAGAGTAGCGTGCAGACATTGGGCAGCAGCCTTTCCCTTTCCCATCTTCAAGTCTTGGCGCACCACCAATGTCATACGGACTTCACCGGGGATCTCATTTAGTGGTGTCGAGTCGATATCGATGCCCTCGTCATCGGACTCATACTCCTCCTCAGATGAGTCCGAAGATTTATCAGACAATCCAACAGAGGAGCCGGATGTTTTCTTAGGTATAGGTTTGATCAAGTATTGACGCAAGTAATAGCCTGTAGCAAACAGAACTAAACCCAACGTGAATAACTGACCATACGAAGATTGAACCATTTCGTCTTGAAGTCTTCAGTCTGAAAAATTGAGATCAAGATGCAAAAAAAGATGCAAGAGAGGTTGCAAGAAATGAGAACTGCAAGTCACCTGAGCACAAGATACGCCAAAGCAATAGCCTAAGAAGCATGCTCATGAAATGTTAAGTCTACATCATCGACAGCTTATACATTTTTATTTAACTCACCTATATGGGTTCCTGTAATGATAAACACTCTTCGAGTGTAGTGTATATTATCAGTGACATCAGCTCTTCGAGGGAAGGTGTTGGTTCTCTTTGTCCGCCAGCAGATCAAGCTAGAATACTGGGTTTCTTCTTTTTCTTTTTCTTCTTTTCTACTTTATGGTTGTAATCCCGCCAGCTCTTGACTCGCACATCTCTTTCATCTTCCCATACGTGCTTAGCTTGGGTCTCCTGCTGGCGCTTGAGCTGCTCACGTTTCTCTTCCTCTTGCTTTTGCACCTGCTGTCTCTGCTGATACAACCTGTCAATCTCTTGCTGTCTCAACTCCTCTCTCAAAATGGCAGCCACTGCTGTTCGAATCTGGCTCAATTCGGACTTCGTCTTGCTAACATCTTCGTAAATGGCTATCAAACGAGTCTTGTCGTGCCACATGGCGTTGTCATTGTCTTCCTCGGTAGAAAGAACCGATTCGGCTTTCTTCAACCTATCAAATGCCTCTGGTGCATCTTTATTTTCTGTTTTGTCTGGGTGTATCAATAGCGACTTCTTTCGATAAGTCTTCTTGATCACACTGGCTCTCTCTGTGGGGTCGATTCTGGGGTCAATGTCTAAAACAGCAAAATGATCTCCCTTTTCACATCCCAAGATACGCTCAATCTCGTTATCTCGTGCCAAAGACCCCTCTTGCAACGACAATGTCTTGTCTATATCAGTCATTTCAGGTTTTACTAACAACATAAATATATTTTTCACTTTGAGGCTGCGAAGAAGTTGACTTTTATTGATGAACAAGACTTTGAAGGTGCTTAAAATGTCTACAACTACATGGAAGCCTCGCTACTTTGACATTGGTGTCAACTTCTCCGATGCTATGTTTCAAGGCTACTATCACGGATCGGATACCAGAAGACACCCTTCAGATATCGACCAAGTCGTTGCTAGAGCCAAGCTATTCAATGTCAACAAAATGATGATCACCGCCTCGACGATCAAGGAAAGTCAAGACCACCTTCTGCTCTGTGACCAGTACCCTCAGACCTTTATTTCTACAGCAGGTGTACATCCCTGCTCGGTAGCTCAAGAATTCTACTGCAAGGATCCTGAAAATGAATCGATCACTGAAACCTTGATTCCCGAACTCGACCAGAAATTTGACCAGCTCAAGAATATTATAGAAGAAGGTCACTCCAAAGGCTACATCAAGGCATTTGGTGAAATAGGACTCGATTACGACCGTCTTCACTATTCATCCAAAAACCAGCAGTTGACCATGTTCAAGAAACAGCTCGAGCTCTATACCACCTTAAAGAGCCTCGATCTTCTGTTGTTTCTCCACATGAGAAGTGCTTGTGACGACTTCATATCTGTGATAAAACCATTTGTAGACAATGGTACTGTTACCAAGGGAGTGGTTCACTCGTTCACAGGAACCAAGGATGAGTTGACCAAGTTACTTGATTTGGGGTTCTTTATCAGTGTCAACGGATGCTCATTAAAGACCCAAGAGAACTTGGATGTAGCCGCTTTAATACCACTAGACAAGTTGATAATTGAAACAGACGCTCCATGGTGTGAAATAAGAAAGAGCCATGCTAGCTACAAGTACCTCACGGAGTATCCCAACAAGTACTACCCAGAGATTGAGATGCAAGAATCCACTAGAGATGAAATCAACGAGACTATCAAGGCAAGTAAGGTAAACCTGAAGAAACCTCCTGCGGTAAAGTTTGACGAGATGTTGCCTTTTCCTAGTATCAAGAAAGAGAACTTTGACAAACATGCTTCGATCGTACAGAAACTCACGGAAAACCACCCAGACCCCGAGTCTTTGGACTTTTCCATCGGAACCTTTGCATATCCTCTAATCAAGACGAGAAACGAGCCGGTTTTCATAGGACAGGTCGCTGAGATCATGTGTGGTGTTCGTGGATATCGTACCGAGCAAGAGATCGAGCAATTTATTGATACGGTCTACAATAACTCGTGTACTTTGTTTGGCAACTAAGTCTGTTTCTTGAAACGGTTTTTCAACCTTATAGTACATTTACATTACATAGAATACATATTTTGATAGAGTTTTTTAGTCATGTCTTCGGGACGACCGCCGTACAGGAGTCGGCTGCTCACTTCTGGCTCTTAGTTTTCGAGGCGATGTCACTTCTATAGCTTTATCCAGGTGTCTCGTACTTCTTGCACTCGCAATATCAACCCCATTGTTTCTAAGTCTCCGGGGCGAGACGGGAGGTGGAGCTGTTTCTGACTTTCTAAGTCTCGGTTTGACAATTACTTCCGGTTCATCTGCTTCCAACATATCGGTCCCATCCGAATATACATTCTCGATATCCGAATTGACATCGCCTTCATCTCCGTCTTCCTCTTCAAAATCTTCAAAATCCTCCTCGACTTCGGGCTCGACTTCGCTATCATTATCGTCATCATCATCCTCTTCTTCATCCTCCTCTTCTTCTTCTTCATCGTCATCATTTTGATCTAAACTTTGCTTTACTTCATTGCTTTGTCGAGTAGGAATTTTTTTCACGTCACTATAGTTTCCACCTGGACGACATACCACATAATTGTCGTCAGTTCTAGCCTCGTCGGAGCTCTTTGGTCCTAAGTTTCTGTAGAACTCGATTTCCTTAATCGCTTCTTCTTCAAAAGTATACGGGTTGTTGATGTCGTCTTTTAGGAACCCGAGGATCAGAGAAATACTATTAAGGGCAGGAGTGACTTGGTTGTTAGACTTCGAAACTCCCAAAACTGAAGGTTGAATGGGTAAGCTTGGAGCCGAATTTATACCCCCAGACGGACCAAATAACATGGGTTTCCAAAGTAACTTGGAATAGTCTAGTTTTGTGTACTGCTTCGATTCCCATTTGGCGATCTCTTTGTCAACTTTAGCGAGATCAATCGAAATTCCATAGGTATTCGACTCAGGGTACTTTATAAGTGAGTCCAATTGCTCCAACCCCACAATAACATCTGATGTTATCATACCAGTGAGCTTGGATATTGTTTCAATTGATATTGACGTGTATGCAGTGGGATCGTTTTTTATGAATTGATCGTATAATTGCCGCAACTTGTATGCTACATTAATTCGCCAGTAATTTCTATAGCTTAGCAAGCCCAAGTCACTAAGTGGTTTCTCCGGGGTTCCAAACTTAAACTCGTTTCTACTCAATAAGTAGCTGAAATCAATAAGAAGATTACCATAACCTTTCCTCTGATAAATTGGAAGCGTCAATATACATGAGACGTTATAATCCGAGCTGTTCAACTTCTCTTTGGAGAAATACCCCACAAAGTGATACTTTGAACTGTTGCAAGGGTCGATCTCGGTGAGGATGTAAAAGATGAAGGGCTCAACATCATAGTACAATGTCTTGGAATTTAAGAATAGCTTGGCTAAAAGACACAAATTTTGACAATAGCTGATATTTTTCCTTCCGTCGACCTCCCAAATCAGTACTCTCGAGTTCATATCACGATATATCTCGATGCCAGGGGGGTGGTTGTTAGATAAGTTACAGTTTTTGAATTGATGACGTTCGTAGGATATAGGCGAGTTCATGTACTTGAGACAGTGCTCGCATATATATATGACTTGAGACTGTGAATATTCCTCAGGATAGGGCGATTTGTACCATGTATCAATGATGTAGTCACGAAAGACAATCTGTTTGATTTGTGACTGGGGAGTTTCTCCCAATGTTTGTCCTGAACCAGTCAGACTAT
Source organism: Suhomyces xylopsoci (assembly GCA_030568675.1). Classification (NCBI taxonomy): domain Eukaryota; kingdom Fungi; phylum Ascomycota; class Pichiomycetes; order Serinales; family Debaryomycetaceae; genus Suhomyces; species Suhomyces xylopsoci. Next base: position 718,367 of record JAJMGM010000003.1, read on the forward strand.
CTATGTCATTCTCTAGATTATTGATTTTTTCGGTTAGCTCGTAATATGAATCATGATTTAAGTTGATCTGAGATCTCAATTTTTCACCTGACTTGAATAGTTTATCAAACAACGCCCTGTCCGAGTTTGTTGGATCGGTGTCACTAATAATACAGTCAGGGAATGGAAGGATGCCTCGATATGGTAGCTCCTTCTTGACTGGCTCTTTGAGCTTGGCTAGTCGTTTACTGTTATACTTAAGTTTGACGATCAATTGCTCTGAGGATTGCCCGTTTCGTATTTTGAAATACGTGGAGTTGTCTCTTTTTTGATGTTTCGGCACTATATCATCTAAGTCCACATCGTATCCATCATCTGGAATCATGCTATTATCTAGTAATTGTTTGATAGAATATGTACTTGTAGTCAACTTTCTTCTTTGGGAGCGTGCCTGTGTCTTCGATACATCGGAATAGATTTTGTTATCAGAGATCTCTAGTTGTTTTAGTAGCTTTTGACTCATTCTTATTTTTCATGTCTTGCGATGCAACTCGATCTGAGACCAACGATAGAGGCTCGATGATAGTAGTAGGCCGTGTTCTTGTGATTACAAATATACTGGCTAATATGCTTGGGTCAACGTTTTTGATTATGCTTTCGTTATCTATGCCTCTCCTGGGTTGCTCTCGGATACAGAGCTGGTAATTTGGCCTACTTTTTCCCGACACCGCACTTCTGTTGTCTTCTATAGTGTTTATACTGTTTACTGCGAGTGGCTATTTTTTGTTGATCAACGCGATGTTTGGGTGAAAAAATATTACAGTATTTAACTATGGAGTACTGATAATAGCGATAACTGAAAATTGAAAGCTGTCGATGTGGCTCTAATTATCTAATTATCTTAGGTGTACCTTCTCATCTCTAAAATTCTATAATTTGATTAAGAAGTTGACAATTCTTGCTCCATACTCTAGCTAGGTACCTCCCTTCCCCAGATCGTCGGACTTCACAACTACTAGTATCACCGTGGCGTACGCGTCTGAGCCTTAACCTCAATATCTCAGCCAAATACGGGGCAATAAAGTTACCCACTACCTACATCAATCGATATCGCCCATTTACATCAATCAGAATACTTCGTTATATTAGATAAAAAGCAGAAAGAACGGATAAGCAAATAAATCTAACAGTAAATAAAAAGGAATCTTGTAGTCAAGTGGCATTTTAAAATGGAAAAATGAGGGGGTCATAACAAGTAGCAACATAAAAGAAAGAGAGAGAAGAAACAAATCAAAATATGCATAAACAACATTTTTAACCCGATAAAAAAGCCCGTGGTGTCAAAGTACCAGAAATGCGAAAGATATTAGCGGTCCTCGAAACCTATGAAACACTTTCAGATTATTAGTGTTGAGTCACATAAACTATGATGAACATTCCAATAATGACTATAATGTAAAAGCATAGCACAATTCAGTCAGTTTAACAACATATTGTACAACCTCCACAGAGTTAAAATATATAAATCAGTATTATTGACGCATTAATTGCTTATTTGGGTTCTTCCTTATCGGCTTTTTCGTCTTCTTCCTCTTCTTCCTCTTCGTCATCTTCTTGTTCTTCAATACGTTTCTCATGTTCAGCATCGTCGCCTTCTTCATCGCCTTCTTCAGACATTCCAAAGTGTGCTAATAAAGATTGCGCAGAGGACGTGTCCAAGTAGATAACGCCATTTTCATTGGTGATAGCATTGCTGGCCAAGAGTTTTTGAAGAGAAATGGCTCCGTTACCGGCAGTAAAATCGCCATTTTCTTCGTCGGCGTCTCCGCCTTCGAATCCTTCTTCGTGATCGTCGTCGTAACCACGTCTTCCGAAAATCGAGGCTCCGTTTGAAGCCTTAGAACCCTCACCAGAATATCTTTGTGTCTGTTGATTCAAATCGTAGTGTTCACCATACATTTCTTTGTAAATATCATTAAAATCGTTGGAGATAGGTCCATATTCGGTCGAATTAGGATCTTCTTGTGCCTTTTGAATTCTATTCTTCATCTTCTCATACCATTGGTCGATAGTCTCGCCATTTTCGTAGTCCAACAAAGCAACTATGACAATAGACATGTTGTCACAACCAATACCTGAACCGTCTGAGGTTGGAGCACAACACAAATCCATAATGGCTTCAGAAATGGCTGTCAACTCATAGCCTTCGCTCAACTTCTTTCTTATACATTCAACACACTTTTGAGATGTTAAGCAGTCCCAGATACCGTCACAAGCGAGAACAACGAACTCATCCTTGGAGTAGTCTATATTATGTTGTATCACATCTGGATAACAGGTGACTATTTGCTCTTCGGCAGGCAAGTCAATGTTCTTCTTGAACTCGAAATCACCAATACCACGAGATAACGCCAAATTACCATTGACTCTTCCCATATCGACGTAACCACCGGCGGAACAGATTCTGGTTTTCTCACCTTCGTTGGCTGGCTTGTGGTCATACGATAAAGCTTTGGCGTAACCGTTAATGGACATGATAGTTCTCGAATCACCAGCGTTACCACAGAAGATCTGCTTTGATGTTATGATTGCTGAAGTGGCTGCACACCCACTATCGTCATCTTTCATGCCGGCATCTTGTAAAATACTCTGGTCACAGTTCAAGAACCCTTGTTTAAGAGCATTTGTGTAATCTTTTCTTTGGAACGCTTCGGTTTCCTTGATAATCTCATGTAAGTTCTCTCCGGTGAAGATGGCAGCTTTTTCTCCTCCATGTCCATCGTATACACCGAAAAAGGCGACGTGGTCTTCTGGAGCGACCTCATCTTTCGCATCGGCCTTGTCTCCGTCATCTGATTCTCCAGACTTGGACATCTCTAAAATAGTAGCATGAGCATCCTCCATGTTGATTCTCCATCCTTGCATCGAAGATAAACCATAAGCTAAATACTTATCGCCATCTTTTTCACTGCTCTTCTCAGTGACTGGTTGTGAAAGGATTTGACCCATATTACGTTTCTTTCAATATTGTTCTAACAGTTGGCTGCCCTTTTTATCTTCAGAAACTATGACTTTTTTTTTTACCTTTGTAAAAGTCGCCTTCAGCAAAAAAAACAATGAGGCTTTTGGATTTAGCGAGGGACTGGCCGGAAATTAGCGATATCGATTTGGCTGCTTCGGCACTAGGAAAAAAGAAAGATTCTATTAATTAGAGTTTGTATGGTACTACCAGCGTGAAAAATTACGTGCCGTATTGACAGAGATGACATGGTTCTGTCATGGCCGTACTATTTTGTGGCATCGGGAAACTGCCTCGCACTCGCCCCTTGGCAGCATCCTATAATCATGTAGCTAATACTGATTACGTTTGGCATTTGCTCCAAATCCACTCGTTGACCTAAAAGTACTACATTGCCCTCTCTATTACTCTGGCGTAATTATGTTTTATCTCAATCATTAGCTTTTTCAAAGGTAATAATCGCGCTTTTGTAGAATTACGCTACAATTAGTCACCTACTACGATTTGAAAAGATGGCCACTCGATGGAAAAAATCACCTAAATTGGTAAAGTCTGTCGAATCGCTTCTGTTGAAAGAAAAATACTTTAATATGCTACCTTAAGATACTCTCATGTCATTCTCGACCCTATGCGATGCCCACCACAGTAGCCCCACGAACCCTGGAATCAGCCTCGTGCCGTAGACTGGCAACCCCAGCCGGGGATCGTGTGGCCCTCTGTCATATCACGTGCTTTTTTGGTCCCACGACACTCTGGGTTGTGTCATATACACGTAATAAAGGTGAAGATATTGTTTTGTATTAATAAAGAGCAACTATATAAACATCGTAGAAGATATGCTCAGAAAAGTAGCAGTTTTGCTAATGGTTCATTGTAATTCTGATATGCAACAAAACCACTTTTATAATCATAATCATAACACATAATCATAAACTAAGGTGAGAAATAAAGAGGACGTAGGCAATACATATTGAATCTAGCGCCAATAGTATATCTTTCATGCCAGTAGTATTTTTTTTTTCAATTTTAGGATTCAAAACTCTTATTTTCCATGCAAAAGATTCTCGTTTGCAAACGAGTTATCAGAATTAGGATGCAGCGCTAGCCTATTTTGGTCCCCAGATACCGGAATTGGAACTTTCAAAACCATTGTTGGATAAGTTCAAAGTATTGAACTTGGAAGACAATCTATCATTGCCACCTGGAGTGTTGGATACAGAGGTGCTGTTGGTTCCAAATTCTTCTAATTGACTTCCAGGAACTGGCGCGTTCTGTTGCAAAGACGTGAAGCTGCCAGTCAAATGGGCATGCTGACCAAACGGTTGGAATCTCGACGAAATGTCGCTGTTAGCCATTGGGGTTTGGGGTTGAGAGTTGGTGGTTGATGGTTGGAAAAAGTGCTGAGCTGGGTGGGCTCCATGACCATGGCTATGACTATGGTGGTGTTGAGGACTTGGAGAGCTTGTGGCAGAACTTTGTTGCAATGGAGCTTGGTTCTGGTAAGAGCTGTTCAATGGAGGAGTGGATCTAATATCAACGTACGATCTGTTGTTCGACGATCTCAATAAAGAAGCAGCACTTGAGCCCATGGTTGGAGTAACAACTTGGGAGGTAGAACTAAGACCATTGAGAATTTGAGGAGAAGGTCCTGGCTGTTGTCCTTGCGGAAGTTGATGCTGGTGTTGGTGAGGATGTTGTTGGTGGTGCAGAAGTGGTTGATGATGTTGCTGCTGGTACATGTTGTACTGTTGCCCATATGGTCTCGACTGCTGGGGAGGAAGGTGTTGCTTTTGAGAGTGCCCTGGCTGTTGAACCTGGCCATTTGGTTGGTATTGAGGGAAGTTTTGCTGAATAGGTGTTGAAGCTTGCTGTCTCAATCTTGGTAAAGGCAATGCAGATTGTGATTGAGATCTCAACAATTCAGGATGGGTTTGAGTACCGATCTGGCCCAATTGGTTTCCGAGTTGGTTTAAGTTCAACATCGATGAGGAATGAGATGGTAGTTGTTGTAATGGGTTTTGAGACTGGGCTTGGTTCTGGGATGGGGTTTGATTTTGGGATGAGGAAATAGGCTGTTGCAGACCTTGGGAAATCAAACTTTGCTGTTGAGATACCAAGTGAGGGATGTGGCCTGGTTTTCTTCTAATAATAATCAATCCGTTATCAAACAACTCCAATAAATTCAAAAATTGGCACAACAGCGACAACACTTTTCTTTGAGCAATGCTTAAGTTAGCAGGGGTAACTGCCAATTCAAAAATGGATTTAGTGACATCATCTCTATATAAAACCAACTGAGTGTATAATTCCAAGGTTTCTGGATCGTTGAAGTTCAGATCGATCGGAACACTAGGAGGGCTAGAATTGAAAGGAAAAGTAACAAAAAACCTTTCGGTGGTACTTGCCGGATTGGTACCAGTAATGCTTAAGTTTTTGGTAGCGGCGGTTGTAGAGGCGGCAGATAATAAGGAAGCAAGAGATGCGTTTGAGTTGGAACGATGTTGTTCTTCCAACTGACCTCTCTTTTCTCTTTTTTCCCTTTCGATTCTTTCTCTTTCTTGAAGTGGAAGCATTTTTTTGTACTCGACTCTCAACTTTCTGCCGCCGATTTCACGGCCGTTTAATTGGTTCACCACCATGGAGGTTTCATCCGTGGAAGTGAAATTAGCAAATGCTAAACCTCTAAATACACCGTTGTCAAAATGATAGTTGAAGGCGTAAGGTAAGGGAAGATTTAATTTGGTCATAACATCCAACAATTGTTCTTTTTTAATTGCAAACGGAATGTTTTTGATCACAATAGCAGTTGGGATCAATTCATCATCGTCGTCGTCTTCGTCATCTTCGTCGTCGTCATTGTCGTCGTCAATATCATTATCATTATCAAGAACATCGTCGGTGTCCTTGGCGTCACCATCAATGGAACTATTGGAAGGTGCTTGGGAAGTGTTCGGAATCGATGGAGCTTTATCCTTTTGTAACCTGGATTCTATAACCTTGTTATCCATGTTGTTCAAAGTAGATTGCTGCTGCTGTTGCTGTTGCTCGACCCAAGGACCCACGTTGGTGGCAGGCAGACTCAATCCACCTGTGTTGGAAGTGGTTTGATGGTTCAACCACGAGTTTTGCAATGCAAGGTTGTTTCTCGAAGTGGAAGTTAATCTTTGATTCGTGAGCTGGGGAGTGTTGCCGCCTCCACTAGAGCTGTTGGCGTGGTTTCCATTTCCATTAGCACTAGCGTTGGTGTTGGCGTTTCCTTGGTTACCGCCATAACTCGACGACGCATACCCAGACGTCGACGATAATGACGATAACGACGGCCGACGCTGCATGACAGAATCAATCTGATTGGGGGTAGATGACAAATTTCTCAAGTCCATTGCCGATTATATCAAACTATATCAACGGTCAATTCACAACCTCTTTTGATCAAATAAAATTAAAAGTTATGTTGAGTGTTTTCCGTGCTACAGTACGCCGCCTGGCTGTGTCGTGGCGACATCACGTGTGGCGCCCGTCTGCACCCACCGAGAGAAAAAATTCCCTCCGCGTCCTCCGATCCTTCCTGCCACCGCCGTATTTGTGCCAGATTTTTTGCGTACATTTGTGCGTACATTTGTTCGCCCATTAAATCCTCGCGACTTTATCTTTGGTGTCGTTGGCGTGCACTCGTCGGTGTGAGGCTGAATTTTTCAACGATTTGATACGTGTTAGCACTTATATATAATATCCATAATGGTATGTACAAATTGGGGAAGGAGAATAGTGGAACAACTAGCAATGAGATGTATGACGGACACCCTCTGTAATGTCGTTTGGTCATGATGTTTCGTCATGTTGTCCTTGAGTCCCGTGGTGAAAGTATTTATTAACCTTTAGTCGTCAGCTCCAGGTGGTTTAAGAAGTGCAGTCAAGAGAAAGAACACCTCTGAGAAGAAGGCTCAATCTTCCAGCTCCTTGCCATTATCCACCCGTTCTGCCGGTGCGGGTGGATCCTCATCTACTATGATGAAGATCTTCACAGATGAAGCCCAAGGTTTGAGAGTCGATCCTTTGGTTGTGTTATTTTTGGCCGTTGGTTTTATCTTCTCGGTCATCATCTTACACGTTTTCGCCAAAATTACTGGCAAATTCACCTAATTATCCCTTCTACAAATGCAGATCAGGAATGCTGCTTACATTCAAATGGCAAAAAGGGCAATTTCGTTCTCTGTTTTATTTACTATAGGTTCTCAATATAATGATTTTGTTACATGTCTGCTAACAAGCTTTTGATCACGGCAGCAACCCCGTCTCTATGTACATAATGCTTGACGTCTGTATCTCCGTCATACTCGACTTCCCAGTCGAAGTCTTTATTCTCGTAAAGCTTCTTCCATTCCAACTCTTGGTTATACCTTTTACCTCTGATTTCAATCTCAACCATAGGATACTTTTTGCCTAGAATAACTGTCAAAGGTATACCCATCATGTTGGACTGCTTGATCTTTCTACCTAACCTGACTTGTTCACGATCGTCAAGTCTATAATCTATACCGCTATTCTCCAAGGCTCCGTAGAACTCTTGGTATTCTGCGCCCTTGGAGCTTTCCACTACCGTTACTGTCCATGGTGCTATATCTTTGGGCCACCTCAAGCCGATATCGTCACGATTGATTTCTCCTATTGCAGCAATAATTCTGCTGACTCCTATACCGTAGCAACCCATCATCATATTTTTCTTTTCAGTCTTACCTGAGGAGTTTACAGGCACTTCCACAGTACAGTCAAGAAGCTTACTATATTTGTCCCCCAAATAAAATGTATGGCCAATTTCAATAGCTTTGTGTCCGTGTAAGGTTCCTTCTTCACACTCGTAACAGAGTTCGTTTTCTTGAGCAGACACAATGGGGATATCTGAAAGAGTGGTGATTAACGAACGATTGATGAAAGAAATAGGGAAATCGGGGAAGTTGGATCTGGAATTAAGCCGGGAATCCATGATGCGTAGTATCTTCTTTGAGATCAACGTATCTTCGTCAGAAAACTCCTTTAGTATGGCCCCCTGATCGGTAACACCCAAATCTAAATCGGGCACTTCGTTCTTTACAAAATTCGCTTGAATCTCACGATCGCTAGGATAGTACGCACATACCAACGTGGACTTGTCAGTTGTCATGAAATATTTTACTGAAACAGCACCACCATCTTTGGGCTCTTCTTGAGGATACGAGAGTGTTTTTTCCATGTTAGAGATACTGTCACAGCTGTCGCACTTGAACACCACATCTTCACCACTCTCATGCAAGTAATGCCACTCGTGGCTGAGCGATCCTCCGATATCACCAGAGTCAGCAGCAGCCTTTGCAAACGGTACCTTTAAATCCTTAAAAATGTTGGTGTAGGCGCCGATTACTTTGTCATAAGTGACCATGGCATGCTTCTCGTCAATATCAAAGGAGTATGCGTCTTTCATGATAAACTCTTTGCCCCGAAGCAACCCGCTTCTTGGCCTCTTTTCGTTTCTATACTTTGGAGTGACCTGATATAATAGTAAAGGAAGGTTCTTATAACTGGAAGTACTTTGTTTTGCGTAATTTGTTATTTCTTCCTCGGCTGTAGGAGCCAATATGAAATCTTCGTCTTTGATCTTGAATAACTCTTGATTTTCAGACCTACCGGTCTTTTTCCATGATGAAGTGTGTGACAAGGCACTTAGACTGAGCTCTTCAAACCCTATTTCTTCCATTCGCTTCCTCACAATACTGGCAACTTTCCGATTCATGCTTAATCCGGCTTGTAACCAGTTTACCAATCCCGCTTTGGGGTGGCTGATGTAGTTGAGCTTTGTGAGAACTTCATGTGTTGGAACTTCCTTGGTGTATTTAAAAGATTCCACATTGTTGCAGTACAACTTCGGCACTGTTTTGACATGCAAGAGCCTCCTCAGTATCATTCCCTGTGCTGCTAACTTACGATTCATCATTTCATTACTGCATTTTGGAGCTTTAATTTTTCAGGTTGGACTCCTGCATATTGCGCGGACTACATTTTTTGCAACTTCACGTTAAATAATTTTTATTTGCAGCTATAAAACTAACTTCATTGGTTTATATTGAAATGCCTAGTGTGATTACTTAAATTTGGAGGCGATTTCGTTGTATACATCATCCCCGTATGACTTCAAGTTGGAGAGAGAACTGTTCAAGTCCAACCTCGCTTGTCTCAATTTCTCTTCCTTGTTTGGCTCGGTAGATTGAGCGAACTTGGAGGTCAAATCGTCGACCTTGGCCTTGGCTTCTTCATAGTTTCTGATGGCAATGTTCTTGCCTTCTTGGAAGCTTGCTGACAAGCTGTCCTTGGTGTCTTCTAAGCCGGATTGCAACTTGGAAGCTTGCTTGTTGAGTTCCTTCTTACCGTCTTCGTATGCGTTAGAGAATTCCTTGGATAATTCGTCGGTCTTCTTAGATCCCCAGCTGGTCAATGATTGGGCTTGTTTGTCAGCTTCTCTCTTCAATTCTTCAGACTTGGCACTGGCTTCGTCAGTCTTCTTGGATCCCCAGTTCAACCATGAATCCTTGGTCTTTTCAGCATCCTTCTTAGCTTGTTGAGCACTGGCCTCGGCTTCATCGGCCTTCTTGGATCCCCAGTTGACCCAAGAGTTCTTTTCAGCTTCAGCGTCCTTCTTGGCTTGCTCTAATTTTTTAGAAGCTTCATCTTGTTTCTTGGATCCCCAGTTAGCCCATGAATTCTTTTCAGCTTCGGCATCCTTCTTGGCTTGTTCGATCTTCTTGGAGGCTTCGTCTTGCTTCTTAGATCCCCAACTCAACCATTCATCTTTTTTGTCCTTGGCATCATCCTTGACTTGGTCAATCTTTTGGTTGAAGGTGTCATCTTCCTTCTTGAACCAGTCACCAAACCATGACTTTTCCTTCACTTCCTTGTCAGGAGACATACTGGAGTAGTTGGTGGTGGTCTTGTTAGCTCCGCCAACAGAATTCACAGCATCAATGTATTTGTCAACACCTCTGGCCAAAAAGGACTTTTCCTCAGCAGGCTTGAAATTTCCTCTGTACTTGTCTTCAAATGCATCGGTGGTTTCAACAGTCTTCTTGTATAAGGTAGTGTCCTTGAATTGTTCACTCAATTCTTGACCCTTCTTGCTAAGATCTCTCTTGGTATCATCAATTGTGTTACTCAACTTCTTGGCCAAGTCACCATTGTCAGCTTTCTTCACTTCGTGACGAATTTGCTGTTGTTGCTTTGGGAAGATTGGTTGCACGTTTTTGTCATAGTAGTAGACACCACCAACTAAGGCGGCAGTTCCTAATAAGTACTTAGCTCCAGACATTATTGTTTATATTATATCAATTGGTATTATATATGTAAACGTGTACTAGTTAGGACTTTCCCACTATATATATACTGGGTGTCGATTGAGGATTGCTCCAGGCATTTCCAAATTTGGAACAATCATGTGAAATAGCTCATTCTTTGACAGGGACAATAATTGCTATTTGTGAGGGAGCAGGTTGCGAAATTTACTAAGTCACTTTTAAGTTTAGGACACGTCTATATCGGGGTCTTAGGGACTCAATTGACTAGCTACTACGAATCTACAACTTGATCTCCCGAGACTCGAACGTCTCAACAGCTCAAACCTACAATTGGACCCAATATCCCTGGTAGCAACCTTCACTCATTTTGGTCACTAATATTTGGTGAGGCTGTCTGAGACTCTGGGGAATTTTCGATTGCGCTCTCACGTGGCGCAGACAAAGACATAACATACGCACATTAGTGGGGCGGTTGAAGTCAAGCGTTAAAAGGATGACGATCTCGGTGCAGGGAGTTTACGACGATTACTGAGACAAGTGTTTTCGATTTATTTTTGGAATTATGTTCTATAAACTTTTTAAACTTTCAGGCTAATCGATTCTTTAAAAATATACCATTTTTCTACAAAATCACACAAATTATTTTGCACCCAAATGTGGTAGGAGAAATCGTTGCAAGATCTTCATAGAGCTGGTTAATTGAGATTGAATGTATATTAGTTTTTGAATTCGGCCGTTGTTTTCGCTTCTTTTCCTGAAAGATCCGGCTTTATATTTAGTGACTAGTTAAATCTCGATATTAAATCGAGTCGTGCAAAATTGAGTGAAATTTGGATTTTGTGCCACAGCCAGTTTTATGGGCAACCCCAGAATATTAGATCTGCTTCAATCCTTGACCTGGCACTCTTCTCCAGTACCTTCTTGTCTCACCAAACAACAAATCTCTACTTAATTTCCACACTTGAAGCAAAATGTCTTTTCTTGGTAAAAATTCGGGAAATACCACTTTTATGATATTATCGTTGCTTGATTTGCTTACTGAATTAGGCTTAGTCAAGACACACAAGTAAAATATTACTTGACCGTAGTTATGGAAAGCTTCATGTATGACTAGGTCGATTATATCTGTCAAAGGAATGAAGTTTTCCACTGTACTTTGAAACCTCCAACCCTTTTTGGAAATGGTTTGGACGCCAATGTCTTTCATAATAATTACGCTATCTTCTGGGGATTGCTTTAAGAGTAAGACAATTGCAAGTGAAATCAATATGAGAAACCCTATAGCTTGTGATGTCGATATTCTACTAAAAACCTGCAAGTCGAGATTCAATATACTGTCTATGGTGAATACTTGTCCGGATAAACCCAATAATATACCAACAATGGTGAATAGTAAGGGTAAACGGGACTTACTGAGTATATCTTGTCGATGCCTGACAGTGAACTTGATGAGATTGGACGAATGTACTGATTTTCCTTCTACTGACGGTGAGATTTCCAACACGTAGTCTTTGGGCGAGGACATATTGTAGGGGTTTTTATGTTTCTTGTTCGAGTATTAATGGACTTTAAAATATGTAGATCATATCGCTGTAGCTAGGATGTTCTTCTTTAGAAATGGGTGCTGTTTACAACTTATATATTTTCCAAAAGGGTTCTGCCCATATTGATGAATCATAAAAAATATTGCGCGGTGCAGGTCGAGGGACCATAATCGTGCTCGTTCTATCGCTTGAAGAGTAGAGGAATAGACACACAAGTGAAGCTCAAAGAGCTATTGACGGAGGTCTCTACATTCAACAGAGCTGATTTTCACCACCTGCTATTATTTTAAGAAACTTGGACGTCCCACGAGGTGTGGTTTATCTGCTGTTGTCTTGTTGACTCGGTGCTAGGCGTAAGAGTACTTCGCACGTGATATTATCTGATTCTTGAAACGCCAAATGCAATCTCAACACGCGCTGCCACGTCCCAATTAGGCCGATGCTCATTTCGAGCCTCATTACTCAAGTTATTGAATAAATAATAGGTTTTTCGATTTATATCTAATATACAAAAAGTCTAAGCGTGCAGAGGTTCCACCGATTCCTCTGTTGGCTTCTTTTCAAGCGAACCGACCACCAGTTGATTTTTACGCAAGTCTGCAATCATCTCTTTTCTCGTCTTGAATCTAGAACCGGTTCTCAACTCCAATTCTCTTCTTCTACTTTCTTCAGCATCAAGTTTCTTAGAAGCTTCTTGCTTTTCGGCCAATTCCACCATTTCCTTCTCATGGTTGATTCTAATTTGTCTCAATTCTTCGTTATAGTATTCAAGACTCTTGATATTATGCTTTGAATCTTGACAATACTGTTCGAAATCAGCAGGCAATTTTCTTCTTAAAGCCAACTCGATGATTTCAGGGTAGTTCTTTTCTTCCAAATTGAACTTCAGCTTGATTTGTTTCCGGGTTCTGTAGGGGAACAATTGAGAGATCAACAAGAAATCTGTACCAAATGTACTCAAGGCAGTATAGAACTGTTTCACTTCATCTTGAGTCCAACGATCAGTGTGCTTTCTCTTGGAATACGTCGACGAAGTGATAGGGTTCTCAAACGGGTTGGATTCTTCACGTACCAACTTACTGTTGTCGACGTTTCTGTGTCTACTGACAACGGCAGAATCGGCGTTGACTCCGATCTTACCATCAACCATGGTCAACTGGAAGCCCAGACTGGTCACCTCTTGATCTGTATTGAGTAATTCATTCTGTTTTTTCTTTCTGTCTTCGTCAGTTTCCTCAATATCTCCGTTTCTTATTGCCAACTCCTCAAGAGATATACGTTCAAGACGAGCCACGTCTCTGTCTTGTCTTCTCTTTCTCTTTCTTTCATTTATCTTCGCTTGGGCTGCAACCACCGACTCGTAGTTGGAACTCACTTTACCAATTGGTAGCGTTGGCTTGCATAGATCTGCCATCGTCATTTCGTTGAAGTTCAAGCCAATGTCACGATACAACGCTTCTTCCTCTGGCTTAATGATCCGGGGAATCTGAGAGGTACTGGTGATACTGGTAACTAGTTCTTCGGGTGCTAGCTTAGTGGTTTCGATCTCGGTACTTTCATCAGGATCATTCTTGCCCGTTGGAGGTCTTATCCTAAATTTGGTGAGCTTCGATGTCTTTGCATCAATACCGACAACGAATTCACGATCGCCGTACTTGCTAATCAAATCACTGGTAGAGGTAGTGGCTGATTCACTGGCCTCCTCTGCTACTGGAGAAGGTTCCTTGGGCGTAATCTCGGCACTAGGCTTAATGATAGAGGCTCTCTTAACAACACCCCTATTTTGCGCCAGAGACCTTCTCCTCTTTGCCTTCCCTATTGGAATAACAATCTTGGCGGGCTCTGCTGCTCCTGATACATTCGCTTCACCACCAGTGTGATTTGAAAACGAAACAGATCCTGATCTGTTCCTGTTAAGTATAGGTGTGATTCCCGACAATCTGCGCTGCTGAATAGACGATTTCCGAGGTGGTGCTTGTTCCTTAAACAAGTCGTTGTCGGAGTCAGAATTTTCATTCTGAGACTCGTTTGAGTCTGATCTGGGATCCAGAGCCGGTTTGGGTATCACATCAGGTTTCTGTTTCTTCAGCGAGTCTATAGGATCAACATCCTCTGATGCTCTGGCAGCTTCTTTTACTTTAAAATTAAACGTGCTTAACGGTTCTGTAGTACTAATTGAAGTGGAAACCGAGGGAGACGATGCAGATGGAGATATTGCGGGCACAGCAGCTAAAGCTTGCGTGGATGCAGGTGTTTCAATAGTTCCGGCAATCTGGCTGGTTTCTGGTACGTTTTCTCCTTGTTGTGTCGAGGCCGTCTGGCTGGTCTCCTGCGTAGCTGGAGGAGTCAACTGAGCAGCAGGAGTGGCCGATTTGTCCACTTTCCGCTTCAACGGCTTCTTCCGGATCTTGGGCACGAAATGAGTACTCTTTTTGACCACACTACTCATATTGAATCGAACGTTTGTGTAGTTTGTTTAACGTGTTTGGTTCAGTTGTTTGGTTATTTGTGACTTTTTTTTTTGGATTCTCTTCTCACATCGTAGAAAAAATATATAGAGATAGCAGAGATGAGATAGAAGAGAGTGATCAACCAACATGAGAGCGTTGTCAAAGTATAACTGGGCACCAGACTTGACCGACAAGTGGATCATCAACTTACAGTATCTTGACAACCAAAGCTTTGTGGCTTCTGGTAGTGACGGAAGTTTGGCCAACTACCTGGTGGCCCAACCGAGCACCCAGCCTATATGGCAAGTGAAAAAAGCACACACAGGCAGTATTAATCTGATAAAGCAGTTGGGCAACCATAGTTTGGTCTCCTGTGGTTTGGATGGTATCAAGTTATGGGATATTCGAGCTGGCTGTAAACCAGTCCACTCCACCAGTGGGAACTACTTGTCGTTGGGAACTGACAACAAGAATATGATAGCAGGAGGTACAGAATTGCAAGGAAGTGATGCTGAACTTCACATGTGGGACATTCGTAACTTCAATACGGTAGTAAGATCATATGTCGATTCGCACCACGATGACATAACAGATATCAAGTTTCATCCCACCATTCCCCACTATATGATGTCTGGGTCCACGGATGGTTACGTCAACATCTACAACTTGAACGAGCCCGACGAGGACGAGTCGCTCCATCAAGTCATCAACTTTGCATCGGTGCATTCATGTCACTTTATTCAGGAAAATAGAATATCCATATTGTCACATATGGAGACGTTAGGGTTCTACGAATTAAACAACACCAATTACGAACAGAACGATGAGCCGTTACCCAAAGAACTAGGTGATGTCAGAAGCTTGTGGCCCGACTGCGAGTATGTGGTAGATGTAAACCCAAGAGGTTATTTGAGTTACGGTGCCAACTCACAGGAGAAACTTTCAATGTACCCATTCAATCCTACCACCGAATCTTTTGATTTGACCAAACCAATATGGTTCCCACAGGCCCATGGCGAAGAAGTGGTAAGAGACATCTACTTGGTTTCAAACACCCAGACTGTTCTTAGTTGCGGAGAAGACGGATATGTCAGACTCTGGGAAATACCCTACACATTGCAAGACTATACCTTCGGCGACGACGACCCAATGGACACAGCCGAAGAGGTACCAAAGAAGGAAAAGAGAGAGAAAAAGGACAAGAAAGATAAAAAGTCCAAAAAGGACAGGAAAGACAAAAAGGAAAAGAAAGACAAGGGATCTGCTCGGTTCAAGCCTTACTAAGTATTCATTAATATATTTTTCGAAAATATGATTGATAATAAGTATTTATCGTATGTACAATTAGTATCTAGAAATGATATCGTCGATAACTTCTTGGGTGGAAGAGCTTCCTCCCAAGTCAGGAGTCTTGATTTTGTTCTCGCTCAAGTTGGCATCCACAGCTTCGTAGATCTTGGCAGCAGCTTCAGGGTAACCCATGAATTCCAACATCAATGCAGTAGATCTGATGGTGGCAATTGGGTTGGAAATACCCTTACCTTCAATGTCTGGAGCAGAACCGTGACATGGCTCACCAATGGCGAAGTTGTCACCAACATTGGCAGATGGAACAACACCAAGAGAACCAACCAAAGCAGCAGCACCGTCACTCAAGATGTCACCGTACAAGTTTGGAGCAACCACAACATCGAAGATTTCTGGTTCTCTGAACATACGGTAGACCATACTGTCAACAATTTGTTCTTTGTGGGCAATGCTGCCGTACTTGGCAGAGTTGGCATCGTAGACTTTACGACAGGTTTCACGGAAAAGACCGTCGGATTGCGATAAGACGTTGGATTTGTGGGTGACGGTCACAGTAGGACTGCTGTGGATGGACTTGACACTGCTATTGTCTCTGATGGCTTGTCTTTGCAAGGCAATGTTGTAAGCCATCTTGGCAATGTTGGTGGTAGCAGTTTCGGAAATTCTCTTGATGGCTTCAGCGATCTTGGATCCATCTGGAGCTTCGTAAGTTCTTTCCTCCTTGACGTATAAATCTTCGGTGTTTTCACGGACAATAACCATATCCACGGGTCTGCCAGTACCTTCAACAGACTTGACAGGACGAACGTTGGCATATAAGCCCAACTTCTTTCTCAATGCCACGATTGGCGAAGAGTAACCGGCAACTTTAGTAGATGGAGAGGAAACAGCTCCAAATAAGGCACCGTCACATTCGTTTTTCAAGGTGGTGACGGTCTCATCTGGTAAAGCTACACCAGTCTTTTGGAACAATTCGAAGCCAGCATCCAAGTTGACGAATTCAAACTTTAAGTCGTACTTGGCTGGCAAGTTTTCCAAGACAGCTTTACCGGCAGGAATGACTTCACGACCAATTCCATCTCCAGGAATCAAACCGATCTTGAGAGTCTTCAAGGAAGGACGGGTAGATGATAAACGACGAACTGATGACAACATTGTGGTGATGAGTCTAGGTTTTCTTTACAGATATGTCTAGTGTCTGTTAAAGTGAAAAACTTGAAAAACTTTCCATTTGCTATTGTTGATCTCCACTAATCGGATTAGGCTGGAGAAATCAGGTCCCATGAGTCATGTCACGTTCGCCGTGCAAAATCTCTGGAGAACCGCGCCGCATCGCCAGAACTAATTGGGAAAGCCATCTAGAGATGGTGACGTTTACGATACGAAAGGAAGAGTTTTACAAGGCAAAACAACAGGACTAGAGAATTAAGAGATGCCTTGGTAATATAATTTAAAATCCTTGTAATCTTTGCTATTGCTATAAAGTCTGGTGCTGGAGGCGCCCAGTCAATATAGCGAAGTCATTTCACGTGATAAGTCCGGTTCGGCTGAAGAGTCCTCATTATATATGATACTCTGGGGATGGCCCACGAGTGATGTTTATTGGTGCTTTTAGTCGTAACATATGTACAAGTAATCATTAATTTCTGAACGCTTAGTTAGCATCTTTAACAATACCCACTTTAGCAGGTCTCAACACACGTGAGTTCAAGGTGTATCCAGTTTGTTGAACGTGGAAAACAGTACCTGGCTCCTTATCAGGTTGTGGAACCTCGAATGTGGCTTCGTGTTGGTTTGGGTCAAAAGGTTGGCCCATTGGATCTATCTTTTCGATCCCATGTCTGGCAAGAGTCTTTTCAAATACATTACGGGTCATGCTGACACCTTCGTACAAGTTCTTGACTTCCTTGTTAGAGTCTAAGGTTTCTTCTTTGACGGCGTTCAAGGCCAAGTCGAAGTTGTCCACGGATTCCAACAAGTCCTTGGCAAACTTTTGTAAGGCAAAGTCCTTTGCTTTCTGAACTTCTTTTTTGGTGGATTCTTGTAAGTTTCTGAAGTCGGCAATGGCTCTGGCGTAGTGGTTCTTCATTTCGGCGTATTCCTTGTCTTTCTGTACTAATTGTTGTTTCACTTCTTCGACAGGATCAACTTCCTTTGGGGCTTCATTGGCCTCAGTCTCAGCTTGGGAAGCTTCACTTGCAGCTTCGGCTTCTTTAGCGGCTTCACCTTCGGCAGGTTTCTGAGCATTATCGGAAGCGAAACGGACCATTCTTGGGGCAATAGCAACTGGTCTCATGACACGGGCCGAACGAACGGCCTGACGTGCAACAAGAGGTCTTGTTAAGGAACTGAAAAGTGCTCTTTGCATCTTTTTATTATCTAGCTATAAAGTAGTGTTTTTTTATTGCCTTCAGAGTGCTGAAAAATTTTAGTGACTCCGAAAAATTGGACGCTTACGTAACATTTTTTGCAATCGCTTGTATACCTTACAGTTTATAACTGGATATCAAGTGATCGACATACTCCTGGAAACGTTTCTTTGAGTCAAAAGTCTTGGCATTCTTGCCTTTGGTTCTCTCTGGTTCGGCTGTGTAGGTTTCGTTCGTGCAAATTTGTAGTTTCAGCTCTGGTGGCACTGAAAGTTTGAGCTGATTCAAGTCACTAGACAGACCCACAAAGTAGTTGCCTAATCTTCCTGGCACCGGTGTGTAGCTTGTGGATTCACTGAACAAGGATATTAGAGCGTAGTCATATGATACCTCAGTATCACCACCTACAATTATACCTGGTGTACCGAAGGAAAACCCTTTGATGCCTCCATTTCTTTTCAGGCATCGTTCAGCAAGAATCTCTTGAACCAATGCTTTCTGACGTATTGAGGTCACCCAAATCCCAATTTTTGAAGCAGGATATTGTATAAGCCTCATGTACTGGAAAAGAACCACACAGTACTCAGCTTCTTCAACTTGGTCGCCAGCATGGACATGCTGGTAGGTATACTTGAAGCCTGGATTGTGTACTGGGAGCATGGTATCGTCAACGTCTTCTCTGTCTTCAATACTCACAAACTCTTTCCTGATACCGTACATTTGGTGCAAGGTATGCAAAGGACTAGGATCAATTACTTTCATCAATTCGCCCCCTATGATAACAAGCAGTTTGAGTTTCAAATTACTTTGTATGGCAGCTATGGTTAAAGCATCAGCTCTGCCTTGAATTATACTCAAATTGTCGCACGACGGGGTACCTGACTTCTGGTCCAATTTAGCAAAGTCTTCAAGAGTAATTACTACATTGAAGTTACGGTAAAGATACTCCCACACTTCATGGTTGGTCTTGGGGGATGATAACCATACCGGCATCATTTGGCGAGTGAACTCGAAACTTTTGATAATGTGCATGTACGCGTCAATAATGTCTTGAAAACTACTGAGTGGAATTCCCAGAGGAGTTGGGAACGGGTAATTTTTCAAAAGACGATCTAGCGAGTCTTTGTTGCTTTGCAAGTACTTGTTCCATAACTTTTTGATTTCATGCTCAAAGTAGTCAAGATTACTCAAGTTTTTGTTGAAGACTTCGCCATTTTCAGAATCAAACATACCACTGATAAACTTCAAAAACGACCCGACCATTTCTTTCAATTCATCCAACTCATCATCTATCCCATATCGTATAAAGCTGAGTTTATCCGGACTTCTAGTCGATGTGCCAAAAGTCCGCAAGTAATCCTTTGATGGAACCACCGTGATAAATCGTTCGTCTCTCAACTCAACAAAAGCCTTTCTGAGAATGCTATTAATTCCAGTGTGACTCTTGTACTCTATGCTTGTGAATTTGTGGGAGTACATATAGTTGTATACATTCTCCTGTTGCTGATTCAATACATAATTTGTGCGAATGACTGAGCTATTGGCATCTCGCAACTTCTTTGTACTTGGTTCGCTATCACGATTGGGTCTTCCACTCAAGTCGGGGGAATGCTCAAAGCCAGCTTTCATCGCACCGAGCTGCTGTATCTCAGGATAAAGTATGAACTGACTTGATTCTAGCTGGCTCCATAATAATACCAGCGTTTCGGTGGAAGGTATGGCTATCAAGTACTTGAGTCTGTCTTCAAACGAGTCGGTTTCAGCTATACTTGCACTCTCAAGGACAAGTGACTTTTTGTCTGCCAGAGTTACCTTAGCAAGCCTGATCAGATTCAAGCCAAACTTTTGGACCCGCTCGAACTTCGCAAGCTTGTTAGGCTTGACCAACTCTAGAGCAACTACTCTGTCAGTATCTATATCAAAGTTTTTGGTCAATTTGACTGATATGTCAAATCCATTGATTCTCTTTATTTCGTTGATTTGAAAGAAGTACTTGCTGCTTCCTTTGAAATGTAAATTCGAGTCTATGCTGAGTCTTTCCAACACATTGTATATATGCGCCGATATTTCCTGCTCTACCGTCAGTCTTATGCGTTGGGCTGAATGGATTCTGTACTTTTCCAAAGAATCGAGTCCCACCATCGGTACGTCGTGGGGTTTTACAGAGGTGGGCAACTTGGCGTCATAAACAGACTCATCAAAGTTATATATATCTCCAATTTCGGGTTCTGAATATAATGCCAACGATACAATACCTTGGATACAGATTTCGTGCTCCATTTTCTTGTCTTTCTCGGATTCAATTATGGTGTAGAGAAATCTTTTTGGGTCTTGACCAGTAAAATCGGTAAATATATCGTGAATTTTATCCTTGAACTCGTCATTGAGCAAACGATTGAGATCTTTGGCCGTAATATCGAACTTTGTGGGGATATCAAAGAGCTTGCTACCTCCCTTTATCTTTTGAACGCTCTCTTTTAGTCTATCAAACTCAAGTGCTGGATTTATTTTAACATCTGTGGAATAAACAATATTCTTCAAAGACTCAAGATAGCTCTTTGTTCTTTCATAGTATGGAAACTTGCCATCTCCGATTATCATGAAGTATTCAACAAAACATGTGCTTTGAACAAATTTGCCAAGGGTTTCGCCAATTTTTGAATAAGAACCAATAATAGATATAAATAAATGTATGAATTCCTCTACAAACAATAGTATGCCGAGGGATACGGGCTTATCTGAGACCATGCAAGAGACTCTGTTAATCACGTTTCGTATCCACCCATGCTTTTGCTTTATTTGCAAGTAGTCTTTGGAGTTTCTATCACTATGGAGCTCATTAGTCTTCTCTATATTTCCGTATTCGTCTTGGCCAAACTTTGAATCCAACATGGCTTCGTATCCTTCGAGATGAGTCCAAATAGTTGTATCGAATAATGGCGAGACTTTGCTCCGTATCTCAGGTTCAATGGCACTAACACTGGTGCTAAGTAAAACTAAGAGCTGTATAATATATCTGCAGAGTCTGAAGTTGCTCTCTTCATTGACTCGACTGGTAATATCAAGCATTCTGTACAAGAGGCATTCGAACTTGTGTGCATCTTGTCGTATGGTTTTGATAGTTCGACTTGTTTCTCGGTTTAGTTGGTAGGTTAATAGAGCCACCACGAGCTCAATGTGACTTACAGACACATCTTCGTGAAATTGTTCCCAGAGAACGGTTTCGAAGTACTTGGACTCACTCAATAGTTGCAACTCACCTTGTGATGGCTCCGAGCTGTGGTCAAATAATGTTTGATGTACATGGCTAATAAGCAAATTGGGAACAAATTTCTTGGGTGGTTTGGGGTACCATCGTTTTGTGAGAGACCGAAGCCTACTATGATCCTGACTCATGCCTTTATACCTCTCTACACTACCCAGGTATAATATCAGTACTATATTTTGGTCGTGCGCAGCCACTTTTCATATTCCAAAATTTTTTCAGCTTTTTAAAGTTCGTAGTTGGTGCAAGAGAGTCTAGTTAGTCAAGCATGTTGAGGACCGGCATACGTTTCTTTTCTTCAAGCAGCGTGGCCAGTGGAAAGATACAGCCTACACTTGCTGCCAAACAATTCATAAGTCCAGATGCATCCAAAACTAAGGCCAGGACCTTGAGAAGAAAGGAAGTTAGATTGAAGAAGCAGATCATCAGGGATGTCAACAACTTCAAGAAGCATTCCTCCAGAAACGTTCAATTTCAAGTCGATCCTGTGTTGGGAGATGCCAACAACGGGTTCATGAAAAGAATAAGAGAAGAAATCAATAATCAAAGCAATTATTTAGCTTACGGATACGAAAGAGACGAGTTTGAAAAATTGTTATACGGAGCCGAAAAAGCCGCCTTAGAAAAAAGCAAGGGAACCGAAGTATTGAACGAGTCCATTCGTGCTACTGAAGAAAGAAAAAGAAGAGCATTATTGACCATTCTCAACATCAAAAACACCAACACTGAAGATAAAAAAACTTTGGCCATCAAGTTGGCTAGAGAAGAGTTTCAGAGACATGAAGGTGATACTGCGTCGCCTGAAGTTCAGGCTGCTGTTCTTACTGTCAAAATCCATTTCGGAATGGACCACGTAAAGCTCAATCCAAAGGATCATGACCACACCCAAGAGGTGCGTGAGTTGGTTCAACATAGACAAAGAATCTTGAAATACTTGAAGAGAGACAAACCTGAGTCGTACTATTTCACCATTGCCAAGTTGGGATTGACTGACGATGTTATCACCAGAGAATTCAACATGGGTAGACAATACTTCCAGGACTTCAAGGTCTGGGGTGACAAGCAATTGATCAAATTGTCTGATAAGCAAAAGAAGAAAGCTGATGCTGTGGTTGAATTGCAAAAGAGAGTTGCTGAGTACAACGAGTTGGCCAGAAAGAACCATGAACTTCTCAAGCAATAGACGTACTTACCTGTATATATAATAACACGATCTTAAGACCATTGTAATTACATAACTACATGCTAGTCATTGGATTGACTTTCTTGAACTATTCGAAGTTCTTGTATATTACATGTGTATTTGAGCTATAGGCTACCAGTAGCCTGCTACACTACTGCACATCCTGGAGAGTGTCAATTAGATCGTCCAACTTGCGATCTGATCCCAACGTTTGGATCTCCTTATTCAAATTTATTAGCAGCAGATTGATATCGTCTTTAATTTCTTCGCTTTGGGCGCTCAACCCTTGTAATTCGGCGTACAACTCGGTGTTATCCACGCACAATTGGTTGTATATTATCTCCAAGTTTTCTAGTGATTCGCTGGAGTTGCTCACAATTGTGGCCTCTATTATTTCTGTAGGGGTAAGCTTATCGATTTTTGGAGGTGCTTCCAACAGATGCTCCTTTCTATATTGAGCAGTTTGGATAATTTCATCTAACTCGTCGAGTTTGGTTTTTATATTACGTTCTTTGAATATCAACTCGAATTCCTTCATAGAGCTTGAGTGCCAGAACTTGATGATTTGGCTCCGTGCTGTGTCCAACGATTTTAGACCCTCTTCTGATTTGGTGAGTGTAGGATAACAGGCATGGATTTGTTCCACTGCCAACGACTTTTTGATCACTTGCTCCAAGGCTTTTCTGCAAACTAGCTGAAGACGGTCGAACCTTATCTTCTCTACGCCCACGGGCACATCTTTTGGCTTTCTTGGAGCCGTTTCCTCAGGGACATTGGACATCTTGTGCTCTTAAGCTAAATGTAAACACCATCGAAATTTGATGCTCCATACCGGAGGCGCGCGGCCTGGTCCCCACCTGACCAGTCCACATCCTGGGGGATAGTAGAGTCACGTGGAAAGGTATCCAAAGTCCCCCGTAAACTCAAGTTTGCCCCAAGCGATTACAAGTTGAAGTATAGCAAAATGTCAGATCCACGCTCCATAATCGCTGAAGCAGAGAAGCTCACCAAGCCGCAACTGGGATTTCTTTCTTTCTTAAGTGGCTCGTCGCAGTCCACAAGATTGGAAGAAGCTACAGACTTGTATATCCAAGCCGCCAACCTGTACAGATTGAAGAAAGAATTCGATTCAGCTGGACAACAGTTTGTCAAAGCAGCCGAAATCCAGGAGAAATTGTCAAATCACAACGACGTCGCCAACAACTTAATAGAAGCCTATAAATGTTACAAAGGAGTCTCTCCTACCGAAGCAATCAATGCCTTATCCAAGGCAATCCACATATTTTTGACCCAAAATGGTCAATTCAGGAGAGCAGCCAACTTTACAGGAGACTTGGCTGAGCTTTATGAGTCTGTTGGTGATAATGAAAACGCCATAAAGTCCTACGAACAAGCCGGTGACTACTTCACGACTGACCACGCCGAAGCCTTGGCCAATAAGTCATACTTAAAGTGCGCCGATTTGAGTGCTCTTTCTGGTGACTACAAGAAGGCAGTCGAATTATACGACACTATTATTAAGCAGCTGAAAAATAGTAACTTGAGCAGATGGAACTTAAAGGACTACTTCTTGAAGGTGATTTTGTGTGTGTTGTGCCAGGACGATGTGATCGAAGCACAAAAGAGATCCCAGTCGTACCTTGAAGACGACTCATCATGGGAACAAACACGCGAATACAAATTGGTGAACGATATCTTTGAATCTATTGAAACCGGTGACATACAAGGCTTCTCAGATAAAGTGTTTGAATACGACCAGTTCTCCAAGCTTGATAAGTTGAAAACTCAGTTATTGTTGAAGATCAAGAATAGCGTTGTTGAAAAAGATGACGAGGACATACTTTAGATCTCTTGTTTTTCTCAATTCTACATAAATTTAAAGTAGTAATATTCACGAGTTTTATTCATTAGTAGAGATGTTTAAGAAATAAATAATAACATGCCAGCTGTCTTAATTTTTGAATAACTCACCATATCCAGGGTTGGAAACGATTTCATATCTCTTAGCCGACCATTTTCTGAATCTCTTACCAAAGATAATCATGATAATGAAAGATCCATTGATAACCAACGAAAGCATAAACATTAACCATGCAGTCAATTTGAATCCATTTCTTTCTAACCAGGGAGAGATGGCAAAAGTGAAACCCATACCGATCATGTTTCTAATGAAAAGCATCAAAACTAAACCTTCACTGGCAACTTTACTGTAACTATCAACAGCGTACGATAAACAAATGGCACCTGAGGAACTCATGGCAAAACCTAAAAGTCCTTGTCCAAGCACCACTGGGATAGGCCATTTAACACCATTAGCAGAGCCTAACCCATAAGCGAGAAGTCCAGCGGCATTGAATATGGTTGGGACGATCATTGCCCAAACTCTAAATTCAGGTTCCAAAATACCATTGTTTCTTCTGGCCATAAAGATAGCGAGCTTATCAACACAGAGCCCACCATAGACCATACCAAACACAGCTCCGAAGAAAGATCCCAAGTTAGACAATCCGACAGTGTTTGGGGCCCAGTTGTATGGAGCAGGACTGTAGACCAAAGACTGAGTATTGGAAATTAAAGACAACCACATCATTTGAGCACCATAGATTAATCCTCCCCAAATAAATGCTGGAGTAGTGACCAAAAAGAAAGGTCTGTAGAAAATACAGAGCCAACTTCTACGATCATTGTATTCGAACTCCATTAATCTGATCTTTTGCCAGTAAGTTCTCTTTGGAATCGAGTAGTCAATAGATTCAGCGTCGTCCTGAGTAGATTCGTCACCGTTAGCAACTCTTTCTTTAAAGTTGTTCTTGAGGGTTTCTGAAGGTTGCTCATTTTCATGCTGAGTATCTCTAGATTTGATTTCATGCAAGATGTTATCTTCCAAATCTTTTTGATCATAATCTCTTCTGAAAGTAGTATCTTCCATCAAGAAAAGCAAGCCAATAAAGAGAGCTCCGAAGATAATAATCTGAACGTAGAAGCACCATCTCCATCCCTTAGTATCGTTGATGTAGCCACAAGCCACAGGTCCCAAGTACTGACCAGCATAAAGAGCAAGAATCAACAAGGAAATGGCTGTGGCACGCTGATGTTGAAAGAAAACATCGGTGGAAGAAATCTCAACCAACGAATCGACAGGAGCAGCTGCGAATCCCGAGATGGAAGAATAGGCGTATAAACCAGCAAGAGAGGTAGCTTTGGCTCCAGCAGCAAGAGCGATAATCACAAGAATAGTACAGATCAAGTAAACGAATCTGCGGCCGAGTTTAAGTGCAGTTGGTTGCAAAAAGACACATCCTAAACCAAGAAACAAGAAGATCATGGCGTTAACCTTGTTAAGATCGTCAATGGTACAAGGAATAGATTCCATCCATACCGAATAAATGGGACCAAAGAAACCAACCGAAACAGCCAACAAGAAAGCCCTGAAATATTGTTAGTATGAGATTGAATAGTGAACAAATGATGCTATACGTACCATAGCCAAAGTAAGGCGAACTGAAGGAACTTCTTTCTGTTGGACCATCTCAACGGATCGTTAATGTTGGAACTAGGTTGAGGCTGAAGAATAATGTTACTATCGTCTTTCTGCACATTAAGGTCTCCGACCATATCCACAAGATGGATAGTACCTGGAACATAATCTTGGACGGACATATTGTCCAGTTGTTTGGGTTCTGCCATCGTATGAGTATGAAGTTGTATTGGTTTTTGGTTGTTAAAATAAAACGGCGACCCTCACCCAATATATAGCTTCTTGAAGAAGTGATCACTCTTAGGCAAAACGGTGCATAATATCATTTGAGCCTTTAGGTTATCGTGGGCTCAATGCGGAGAAAATTACGATAAACCCTGTTAGATAGGCGACTGCGTATAACCTTATTATTGAAAATATTATTAGAAAAATTAGATTCAACCGACGTCAAGATAACACTAAACAAAGCTGGTCACATACGAGCAGTACCAACGCGGTAAACTGGCGGATATGTGGTGACCGGACAAGCATTATAGTACGTTCATGACTACATTGGGTGTTCTCCTCTCTTTCTTGCTTGTTATCTACGATACCCCCCACAATTATAGTTGCATATCTTTTGGTGCTAGCCGCGATAAGTAACCCATATGGAACGAATCTCACTTCCCAAAACGGTGCGAACCGCGGAAATCGCGGTGGGGACGATAAAGTGAAATGGCCATGCAAAACGGCAAACGATCAGCGTAAATGCAAAGCCTTGTTTGCGGTAAGGGGCATTGAGTTCGAGAACTCTCAACCATTAGGCATTGCTAGCTTCTATTACGAGCTTCAATACACCCTTTTTCATGATGATATAAAAATAGCTAGCCGCGCGAAGAGTAGAATTTCGTTTTTCAGTAGATGGCGGAATCCCAGCAGATTGGTAGCCCCGTCCAGGATCAGATTTTGGGGCGGTTAACAGTCCTATTAGATATAGACTTTTTAGTGCTATGCTAGCAATTATTAAGTTTTGAGATATGTAATATACAGCACTACTCCCTACAATCTACAGTAATTTATCTTGATCTTTCGTAATATTGATCCATTAAGCTAGAAAGTCTTATCTATAAGTGTCATTATGGGAGTTATTCTCGGAATCAAGACTCTCCTTTGGTTGTTTTTTGAATATTTATATTTTCTTTTTTTTTCCAATTGCAGTTAATTCATGCATCTGGTTTTTGCAGTCTAGACTGGTTTGCCACCAAGAAACTCACTCCATCTCTTGACTTCCTTTGGCACGACAACTTCAGTTGGAACTACGTCGAATGGTTGTTTGTTGGCAATATTGGCCTTCAAACATTCAGCAAATAACTGCGAGGTGTTTGGCTCGTTGAATAAGGCAATGCCGAAATCAATGGCATTTCTTCTCATCACGTAGTCTTCGTCCAACAAATCTTCAGCACGGGCGAAAGCGAGGTTGAAGACACCCGAGATTTTCTTTTCTTGGAATATTTCTCTCAATGCTCTCTTATCAGTCTTTGGGAACTCGATAACTTCAACAGGTTCTTCGACGTATTTGCTCAAGTAGTCAGCGACTGGTTGAGAAGCAGTGTAGAATGAGTAGCCCAAGTTGCTGACGGTTTGTGCAACCTTACCCAACTTTTCATTGGTCAAGTCACCACCAAACAACAAACCTTGACCTGGTTGAGGGACAACGAAGTTCATGGTGGACTGGATAGAGGTCCAGTAGGCTTCCAACAAGTCTTTACCGAAACAAGCAATTTCACCAGTAGAGGACATCTCGACACCCAAAAATGGGTCTGCACCAGCCAATCTAGTGAAGGAGAATTGAGGAACCTTAGTAGCAACACGGTCGTAATTTTTGGCCATCAAGTCAACAGGAGCTGGGACGTCTTTCTTAATCAAAGCCTTGACAGCGGTCTCAATGAAATTGGTACCCAAAACCTTGGAGACGAATGGGAACGATCTGGAGGCTCTAATGTTACATTCGATGACTTTCAATTCATCGGCATCGGTTTTGATGATTTGCATGTTGAATGGACCAGTGATCTTCCAGGCAGCAGCGACTTTGTCGGCGATCTCTTTCAATCTGGCCAAGATTTCTGGAGACAAGTTTTGAGGAGGCAAAACTAAAGTGGCATCACCAGAGTGGACACCAGCGTTTTCAACGTGTTCAGATACAGCATGCACCAAAACTTGACCTTCAGAGGCAACACCATCAATATCGATTTCTTGAGCACCCTGGATAAACTTGGAAATGACAACAGGATGGTCACGAGAAACCTTGGAAGCATTGGATAACTTGGCGTCCAATTCACCTTGGTTATTAATGACTGACATCGCTGCACCAGACAACACGTAAGATGGACGAACTAAGACAGGGTATCCAACTTCGTTAGCAAAAGCCTCGGCTTCAGCAACAGAAGTCAATTCCTTCCACTTAGGTTGGTCAACTCCAATGGAGTCCAAGATTTGGGAGAACTTGTGACGATCTTCAGCCTTGTCGATATCTTCTGGGTTGGTACCCAAGACATCACATCCTTGCTTTTGTAAGTCGAGCGCAATGTTCTGAGGCAACTGTCCTCCAACACTGACAACCACACCTTGAGCAGTTTCCAACTCGTAGATATCCAATACTCTTTCCAAAGAGAGTTCTTCGAAATACAATCTGTCGACCTCGTCGAAATCAGTAGACACAGTTTCTGGGTTGTAGTTGATCATAATGGTCTTGCGGCCAGCTTCTCTCAAGGCACGGGCAGTGGAAACAGCACACCAATCGAACTCAACAGAAGATCCGATACGGTAGACACCGGATCCCAAAACCAAAGTACCGTTTTCGTTGAACTCAACGTCAGAAGAGGTAGCATTGTAGGTGGTGTACAAGTAGTTAGTGTTGGCAGGGAATTCCGCAGCCAAAGTATCGATCTTCTTGACAAATGGAGTGATTCCATATGACTTTCTGACTTGTCTGACCTCTAATTCCTTGGAGCCAACGCAAAGTCCAATCTGCTTGTCAGAGAATCCCAATTTCTTGGCTCTTCTCATCAAATCACTGTTGATACCACTCAAGCCACCTTCAACACTTTCCAACTCTCTGTACATGTTGACAATGTTCATCAACTTGTGTAAGAACCATCTGTCGATCTTGGTCAATTCATGAACCTTGTCAACAGAGTAGTTTTCGTGAAGCAAAGCTTGACCGACGGCCAACCATCTTCTGTCAGTTGGGTTAGCCAATTCGAAGTCCAAGTCATCGAACTTGTCACCTTGGAAACCAACGTACGAAGGGTCGATTTGTCTAATAGCTTTTTGGAAAGATTCTTCAAAAGTTCTACCGATAGCCATGACTTCTCCGACCGATTTCATGGCGGAACCAATATCTCTCTTGACATGTTGGAACTTGGCCAAATCCCATCTTGGAATCTTGGTGACCATGTAATCCAAAGATGGCTCGAAGTTAGCAGAGGTGGTCTTGGTGACTGGGTTAGGTAATTCAGGCAAGGTGTGGCCCAAGGCAATCTTGGCGGCAGTGTAGGCCAATGGGTAACCAGTAGCCTTGGAAGCTAAAGCGGAAGAACGGGACAATCTGGCGTTGACTTCGATAACTCTGTAGTCTAATCCGTCTGGTTGTAAGGCATATTGAACGTTACATTCACCAACAACACCCAAGTGTCTAATGATCTTAATAGCAGCACTTCTCAACATATGGTATTCTTCATCAGACAACGTTTGGGATGGAGCAACCACAATGGAGTCACCAGTGTGGATTCCCAATGGGTCAAAGTTTTCCATATTACAAACAGTGATACAGTTTCCGACTCTGTCACGAACGACTTCGTATTCAACTTCCTTCCAACCTTTCAAGGACTTTTCAACCAAGATTTGTGGAGCCAACGATAAGGACTGGGAAGCCAAGTTCTTTAATTCTTCAGGGTTGGCAGCAAATCCAGAACCCAAACCACCTAACGAGTAGGCTGATCTAACAATGATTGGGTAACCAACTTGGGCAGCAGCAGCTAAAGCATCGTCAACAGTTTCAACAGCAGTAGATTCGGCAATAGGAATATCGATTTCCTTCAATGCCTGAGCAAATAAGTCACGATCTTCAGAAGTTTCAAGAGTTTTAATTGGAGTACCCAACACTTTAACCCCGTATCTTTCGAAAACACCCATCTTGTCCAATTTCACACCGACGTTCAAACCAGTTTGACCACCAAATGTCAATAAGATACCGTCTGGTCTTTCTCTTTCGATAATGTAGGTGATATATTCGGCAGTGACAGGCAAGTAGTAAATTTCATCAGCCAAGGCATGAGAAGTTTGATTAGTAGCGATATTTGGGTTGATTAAAATCGACTGTTTGTTGGCTTCTTTCAAAGCCTTGATAGCTTGGGAACCTGAATAATCGAATTCACCAGCTTGACCAATAGACAAACCACCCGAACCAATGACCAAGACTTTGGACACATCGACCAATTTCTGAGCATTGTGATCGGTGAAGTTTTTCAACAATTCAGCACCAGCATATGAAGGACTGTTACTTGCTCTCAAAAGGTTGTTCCAAGTAGAGAACTTCTTGACAGGTTGTTTGGTTATTAACTTAGTACTGATACTACCAGTGCGGTGCAATATCGAGCTCAAGTTGATCATTTTTTAGGATAACCAAATATTCTAACTAGTGAAGTATCAAACTAGAAAGAAAAAATACTTGGGAAGGAAATGTCAAGAATATATACATGAAATCGGGTGAAAAATTTTTGAGCCTATTAGAGTGTGTCCTAAAACGGTAATGAGTCAGAGCTAAGCGCGTTGTAAGATCAGTGGCAGATTCGCGGGTTACCCGGACTCAGGCACCGTTTTTCGTTACCCGGAAACATCAAAATTGGTATTCGACAACATCACGTGGGATGCGATGGCTGCGGACAGCAATATTTTCATCGCCATACCTGTAGCTGTAGTAACTGAGGAGAGAGGTTTGCAGTATCTTGTGACAGCCCGAGCTGAGTCAATAGGCGAGGCGCCATTGAAAAAAAAAATTAATTATGACGCATTTTGGATTGCAGTAGGGCGGGCTGGAGTCTGATAGTTTATTCAGGGTTCAGTTGTCAGGGTTCATTATAAAATGAGTGATTAAAGTCTTGACCCAAATTACACTTTTCACCGTAGCTCATGTTTTTCTCTCCTACTGGCTATATTATGAAAATTTTTGAGGCAGCAGCCTCGTCCCGTAAATGTTTGTTATCAATGCAAAATCCGCGGTAAGTTTCCCTGCGGGTAAAAAAAGTAGGGTGCTAATCAACATGCAGCGATTATTTGGAAGTATGGAACAAATTGTTTCGGCAAACTGCGCACTGTTTTCCGTACAGTTGGGGGAGCTTGAGTCAAAGGCACCTAGTAGAGAGAACGTAGGTGTTGTATACCATGCACATATGTCCCATACGGTATCTGAATGTAAAGTGTTTGCCAAGCTGTTTTGTGTTTTGTATTTACTTTAAGCTCCATTTAAGCTACACCTCGCTCCATCCCGATTGAGGGCCACAATGATAATTGAAATTTTTCGTATCTCTGACCATTTATATTCCAAACCATTTTCTTAAGGCGCAAACTAATTTTCATTACTAGTTTTTCATTAAATTGGTAGGTCGAGACTCTAGGTAGGTTTCATCCCAGCATTACAATGAGTAATCCTTACTCGCCCTCTCAGAGTCTAAAAGTCTCAAGCCCCGATACGGATGAGCTGAATCCCAATATCAATGATACCAAGCGGAAGTTCTCGATTTCTGACGCCTTTGCCCAGTCTTTCCAGAAAAGCCACACGAGTCCATCTCCTTTCGACTTCGGCGGCAGAAGCTATGTCAGTATGCAACGGCCAAGCATCAGTATCAACTCCCCTACAATTTTCTCGGGCGTTAAAGTCCATGAACAAACGGCAAACTTGGCCAATATTGGAGTTACTGACGACGCAAGCGACCACAACTCGGTAGAGGAATCTAATGGCGACGAATATTCGTATGAGCAAAACGATCTCGTCAGTTCCTCGCCTCCTATTCCAATTGCATCTGGAGGTCCTCCCAAACCATACTACGACTCCGGTTCTCCTGATGCGAACGCGAACTTGCCCTTGATTTCCAAGGTGCCGTACCCAAGATATACCGACGATTACCCTGATTTGGAGACCGGCTCGCCATCTCCCAAGACACCAGGCTCCCTTAAGCTCTCGAATGTCAACTCAGGCAACAGCCATACCGCGCGCTCGCCTTCGATGGTTCACCAATACGTCGTAAAACCAATCAAATTCATTCCTGCAGTGTTTTTAGGGACGCTTCTTAACATTTTGGATGGTTTGTCCTATGGTATGATCATGTTTCCTGTAAGCGAAGCCATATTTTCAAAGCTTGCACCAGCAGGATTGTCGATGTTCTACATGTCTTGTGTGGTTTCGCAATTGGTGTACTCGTTAGGTGGTTCAGCCTTCAAGTCCGGTATTGGCTCGGAAATGATCGAAGTTACGCCGTTTTTCCACACAATGGCCTTGTCGATTGCCAGCGAAATGGCCGGTTCCAGCAAAGATGCAATTATTGCTACGGCCATCACCACCTACGCGGTATCGTCTATTGTTACCGGCTTGGTCTTCTTTATTTTGGGTAAATGTAAGCTTGGTTCATTGGTCGGTTTCTTCCCCAGACACATTCTTGTGGGATGTATTGGAGGAGTTGGCTATTTCTTGGTGGCTACTGGTATTGAAGTCTCTTCCAGATTGGAAGGTGGATTGACCTACAACTACGAAACTTTCAAATACTTATTCTACAATCATGTCACTCTCTTGGAATGGGTATTTCCCTTGGTATTGACCATCATTTTGATTGGTTTACAACACAAGTACCACAACTCGTTGTTGGTTCCGTTATTTTTTATTGCGGTATTTGCAGCATTCCATGTAGTAGTGTTGATTGTTCCATCGTGGAACTTGTCAAAAGCTAGAGATCTCGGTTGGGTTTTCCCTTCAGTGGAGGACAACGAACCTTGGTACGGCTTCTACCTGCTCTATAAATTCAATTTAGTCGACTGGTGGTGTATCGTGAAACAGTTTCCTTCGATGTTGGCACTTACGTTCTTCGGTATTTTGCACGTCCCAATAAATGTTCCTGCCTTAGCTGTCAGTGTGGGTATGGATCAGTTCGATGTTGACAGAGAATTGGTGGCTCACGGCTACTCCAATGCGTTGTCGGGATTGGTGGGGTCTATCCAGAATTATCTTGTTTATACCAACTCAGTATTATTCATCAGAGCCGGTGCAGATGATCGTTTGGCTGGTGTTTTGCTAGCAGTTGCTACTGGTGCCGTCATGATGGCAGGTCCTGTAGTCATTGGCTATATACCTGTGTGTGTTGTGGGCTCCTTGATTTATTTGTTAGGATACGAATTACTCAAAGAAGCTTTATACGATACTTACGGTAGATTGAGAAAAATCGAGTACACCACAGTCATCATTATTGTTGTCACCATGGGAGCTTTTGATTTCGTCATTGGTATTTTGGTGGGTATTCTTTTGGCATGTCTTTCGTTTGTGGTTGAGGCAGCAGGTAGTCCAGTTGTTCATGGCATTTACTCCGGTAACGTGGCCAGATCCACCGTTTTGAGACACCCTAAACAGCAAGAGTTCCTTAAAGATGTTGGTAACCAAATCTGCGTGATAAAATTACAAGGTACTGTCTTCTTTGGATCGATTGGAGGAGTCGAGAAGGCTATCAGATTGAAGTTTGAGGACGAAAGTTATAAACTCAACCCTATCAAGTTCTTAATCCTCGATATGAAGGGAGTAAGCAGTATAGATTTTTCTGCAGCTGAAGGTTTCAGAAGAATCTTAAACTTGACCAACGAGTTTGGAACTCAATTGATTTTCTCCTCAGTTGTTGAAGAAGACGATATCATCAAAGGCTTGAGAGATGCCGGTTTATGGGACGGAAGAAGCGATGATCACACCATCAAGCTATTCAATACCTTGAGCTATGCCTTAGAATGGTGTGAAAACGCATTTTTGAAGACTTATAAAACGATCAAAAGAACCGAAAACAAAATCATCGTACCTGATTCGACAAACCCACTTTTGAATCAAAGACAGTTCGGCTCCACACCAAACTCAGATGGTGCCGGCAACAATCTCAATTCAAAAAGTTTGATGAACCAAAACTTTGACTTCGGTACGCCTCGTACTACGCACGTTTATCAAGCTGCAAAGAGAACAGTATATGATGAGCAAAACCTTCAAAAGAAATACTATACCACCAGCGATTCTTCATTCAAAAAACAGCCGCTTCCATTAATCATGATTACATTCCAGGGATTGTCTGATAAGGATGAAGAGTTCTGGTCACAAGTGACTTCATTTTTTGTTAAAGAACGCATACCTGAAGACTATGAATTCTACAACTCGTCAAGAGATCGTCCAGCCTTCTTTATTGTGGAGTCTGGTTTGGTGAGGTCAGTGTTCAAACTCGAAAGTGATAACAGAACTTTACATTCAAGTGTGTTGCCATTGACAGCATTTGGGGATTTCTTTGAAATTGGGCCTAACTTCAGAGAAATGAGCTACACCACTGTTTCAGATAGTGTGATTTGGAAGTTACCCAATGAAAAAATCACCGAATTGTTGAACCATCCAAATGGCGAGGCTATCTTTAACGAGTTGTTGAAGATACAAACCAAGTTGGTACGCGAGAGATTTGACACTATGACTGCCAATTTAGTCATAGCAGGCTGATGCTACTCAACCGTTGAGCTTTAATTTATTTTTGATTCTTTTTCTACCCTAATATTATTTAATGGTAGCATACTTTACTTCTTTTAACCCCACAATTAGATAATTACGGACAATACACACTAGAAAATTTATCTTTGACAGATGAAACTAACCTCGGCTGCAATTGGGAGGCCGACTGAGTGACAGACGGGAGCCACACTATTGATAAAAATGCAATATCAAGATACGCAGACACAGTAACCCATATTACCTATGAATTGCGTAAATTTCTTAACTTACAATGTTGGTCTGGGATTGTGCCACATTTGTGCCTGCACATAACCTCGTAATTCAACATTTGCTATGTCACGTGTTCCCGTAGTCATTCCCATGCGGCATACTCCCCCTAAATTAAGGTTCGAGACAGATAAATTGGGAACTAAGCAACACTCAATTTAATCAATAGTTATAGAATGGTCGGTTTAAAAACGTTAGCAGTATTAGGTCTCGCCACCAGCTCCGTCCAAGCATTATCTCTTAAGCCTGTCCTTGATCCTATTTACGATGAAATCATCACCGTCTTCGGTATCAAGCCAACTACGGAAAAGCCCGAAATTATACACGCCTTGCCAGCGCCAAATACCAAACCTGTTCCTGGAGGATCTCCAATTGTCCAATGCGATGCCTCGGAGCCTCAAATCTTGAACTTGCAAAAGGTCGTCATCAGTCCTAACCCTCCTACTAGAGGTCAAAACTTGACTTTCACCGCTGTTGGTGTTATTAGTCAAGACGTCACGGATGGTGCTTATGTCGAAGTCGATGTCAAGTATGGTTTCATCAAATTAATCCACCAAACTTACGATTTATGTGAAGAAATTACAAAGGTTGACTTAGAGTGTCCTATCAAAAAGGGGTTGCAGGTCATCGAAAAGACAGTCGAGATTCCAGCAGAAGTTCCACCAGGAAAGTACTCCGTCAATGCTAGAGCTTACACCAAAGACGATGTTTTCATTACTTGTTTGAGTGCTACCGTTGATTTCCTCCCTGAAGGCTTATAAACTGGGTAATATCAATTTGTACCTTTGCGGTTGCAGCATTCTCGTTTACTTCTCTTGATTTATCGAGCTCTATTCTTTTTACAAATTGCACAGTTAGTGTTCTTTTAGATGCAAGTTTTTATCTGTTATTTCCAAGCGTTATGTCAACATAATTGCCCTTCGTTTTAGTTCTTGTTCAAGCCTAGCCTTATCTTATAAACGAATCTATACATTAAAATCACAGTGCTCAAGATCTTGTATCACGTGCGCACCTCTTCATTTTCGTAGTCGGAGATGCAGTTCGAATATTGCCTAGTGCTTGGCATGAAATAATAGGTATCAGAGTATCAGCGTTTCTTCATCGATAATTCAGTAAATATGATTGAAGATTACTTCTCGATACAGATATTTTTCATAATATTCAGAGAAACGTTGGAAACCGCCATTATCATATCGGTATTACTTTCATTCATAAATCAAAGATCACAATCCAACAACCTTACGCAAGATGATGAACAGAGTAAAAAGTTCAGTAGCGTTCAAAATAAACTCAAGCTTCAGGTCTGGGTAGGGGCCATACTTGGGCTTGTAATTTGTTGCATCATAGGAATGATTTTCATTGCTAGTTTCTATATAATAGGCAATGACTATTGGTCATATGCCGAAAGAATTTGGGAAGGTGTATTTTCATTACTTTCCAGTATTATCATCACAATTATGGGTATTGGGCTCCTTCGTATCAACAAGGTCATGAAAGTCAAGTGGTGGATCAAACTTGGTGATGCTTATCATGAAAGTGAAGAAGGCGTCAAACTTACTGATGATCTCCACTCTGGGACTGATGATTCACGTCTCAGCGCTGATAGCACCCGTCCATTAACCGCATCTGGTTATAATCATAAACATAAAAAGGGAAAAAAATTCACCAAAAAGTACTTTCTTGCTATCTTGCCTTTAGTCACTACCTTGAGAGAAGGTTTGGAGGCTGTGGTATTTATCGGTGGTATCGGTATGACACTGCCACCTACATCCATTCCATTCTCAATATTCGCTGGTGTTTTATTTGGTGCCATAATTGGATATATTTTGTACAAAGGTGGTAACAAAATGTCCTTACAATATTTCTTGATATTGTCGACTTGTTTCCTCTACATAGTCAGTGCTGGATTAATGAGTAGAGGTGTGTGGTTTTTGGAACTTGAAAGTTATGTCAGAGCTTGTGGAGGATTGGATGTTGGTGAAACTGGAAGCGGGCCAGGCTCTTACGATATTGCAAAGAGTGTATGGCACGTGAACTGTTGTAACGGTCTTAAAGATGGTTGGTGGATGGTCTTCAACGCTATTTTTGGATGGACTAACTCGGCCACTTACGGAAGTGTTGGGTCCTATATTGCTTATTGGCTTGCCGTCATCGTTTGGCTCGAAGTCAAATTGTACGAAGAGAGAGAAGGTGTTGCACCATTCATTCCGATCAAGTGGCAGTTGAAACGTATTGCTAAGAAAGTCAAACTCTACGAAACAAGACACAGGCAACAACAGGGCTCTATTGAAAGCAATAGCAGTCCAGCTCAAGACGCATATGATGGACTTGATGAAAGAGAAGCTCAGGCACAAGTTCTTTTGTCTACCTGATTGACATTTAAATTTTAAGAAAAATAGTTTTATAGTACTCAGCTTACATGCTGTTACTCATGTATATAAAAAAATGCATAATAAACCATAGTCTTTCATTGATATTAGTTTTAAATAATTTTGTAGCTATTTGAGCTTTTTTGCAAAAAAAATTAAAATTAGTGGTCAACGCGAAGTAACATTCAAATTTTCAAAGGAATTTGGTCTCAAAGCATTACTACCTAGGTCAAGGATGGTCTTTTAAATGCTCAATGTAAATATTACTATATCTTATAGAGTATGGCCACTCAATGATTTATCATGAGTTTCATTATAAACTATCACATACTTAAAGAACTAATGAAAGCATCGGAAATTACTGTTTAAAATACCTTGGTTCATCGAAGACATGGTATCTGTGACCTCTAACACCATCACCTCTGAACAAGGAAGGCATTCTCAAATCTTCACTTATTTCATCTTCGTTCACAAAGTGATTTCCATACAAGAAATCCAAATCGTTACTCTCTTTTTGCTCTTCAGTCAACAACTTGAACTTGGCAATCTGTAATTCAGTATCGGTGATAGTTGATCTTGAAATTCTAGCGTAAGCAACTTTCTTGAGTTCTCTGAATAAGATGTATTCACACCATCTATCCCAATCAGTACTGTCGATGTCGTAAACCCTAGACTCTTCACTGACATAGGTGTTGTAGTTTCCTTCCAATGGGACAGTAACTAGGTAACTCAACAAGACCAAAGGATTGTCACTACCAGCCATGATATCTCTAATTGCTAAAGATTGCAATCTTCTATCTTCCACGTCTTCTTCTTGGCCCGAATGGAACACAACAACGTCCACCAACTCGCCATAGATATCCAAGGTTGCGTGAATGGCAGGGGCTAATTCACCAACGGGAGAAGGCAAAAGATGATGGGTGGATTTGACGATAGGGAACTTTGACAACAATGCTACACCCCAAGTATGCTTGTTTGGACCAGGACCGTAATCACTGTACATTCCCAATTCGTCAGCCAAAGTCTGTGTGAGATCACGGTTTCCTCCAATCAACCTTTGGGTGTCGGTTTCCAACAAACCAATTATATCAACCTCTGCTTCTTTGAGCAAATTTGCCATACGAATCTCCGATGACCACATGTCATTGTCCAATCCAAAATGAATGCACCAGACACCGGCAGTGAAGGACTTGGAATCTTCATTGTATGGTTTGATCGAGGAAGCTACTGGGATTCTATTGAGGAAAGTAGAAGCAGTTAAAGCCAAGAAAATTGTCATAATGGTAGTTGCTTGTTTGAACAAGTTCTTACCAGTATTGATTTTGACAATGTTCGAACTTTTGATTCTAAGATTGTAATTGAGGACTCCTAATAAGATCAGAATGTGCGAGACGGCCACGACTAGATCTGTTCTCTCTCTGAGCAAAGGTCCACCTGGAACAAATGCGTAAGCAACTGTCCAAATGTGTGCCAAAGATACGAAAATTTCAATGAAGAAAGCAAGGAAGAAAACTATACTTGGATTGAAACCAACAAGACTTTGGAACATAATAGGTGTGATGGAGAGTAAGTAAACGGTGTACACACTTGCACCAGCAAATGCGTACCAGCCACTAAGATGGAAGAATGCTAAGGCAGAACCACCACCAACAATGACGTTATATGAAGCAGAGCTCAATATGCTGTGGTTGGTCTTTAATGACACTATTATACCGACAATGAAGGCAATAAAATAAAGCATACCACCAGTGATAGGTGTTGGACCCGTGATTGGATAACCATCCCAAATCCATGTTGACAAAGTTCCAGAGTCAGCCAAGAAGGTAAGAAGGGAATAGAAGTAGCCACCGAATCCAAAAGCAGCCAATATCAACGAGCCACCCGATCTTGGGGAAGACTTTGGTCTAACATTAGAAACGGACGAGGGAGTAAAGAAAGCACCAATTAAGCCAACAAACACCCCGATGGCATTGTGGCCACCATTCTGAGCATGCATGATTGGCCAGATAGGATTGCTTGAGCAGAATGAGTACTTCAAGACCGCAGTGGACAACAATCCAAGAATAAAGGTGGTGGCGTACGAAGTGAATTTCTTAGGTTGGTTCGATAATGCCCAGAAGTCAGTGACAAATGAAAGAATAGCAAACGAAGTACCTGCTGTGACAGCTAAAAGCTTCTGTTCTGGGTCATCGAGTTTATATGCGCCGATACCCAAAAGCACAGTCAAGGAGCGAGTGATGAAAAGGTACTTAGCGAGGAAGTTTCTAACCAACGGTATAGCCAAAATAACGTTGGGAACGAAGAGTGAAATAATAACCACTTCGTATCCTGAAAGCCCCATATACCACAAAGGAAAGTACCAAACACATAATAATAAGGCACTTATAACTGACCAGAATATGTTGGCATTGATCAAGTTGAGTAAAAATTCAATTGTAGTATACTCGTCGCTTGACACAGTCGAGGTTTCTTTTTCTGCAACAACTGCCTTTATTTCCGGAGCACCACTAACCTTGGCTAAAGATATACCCGAAGCATAAAACCTTATTTCAACCTTCTTAAAATCAATGATCGACCAAGCATCAAAAGCAACGTCCCATAAAACCAATGCCCATTCAAAGTAAGCGTAGATGGAATAAGCACCTGGTCTAATGTGCACTTTGTGCTGTATAAACCAGTAAATTAACGGAATAATGGTACTGAAAAACGCAGTAGCGGTATAGAATCTTCCACTACGCTCTTTGGAGTTTTTAATGGACAACTTGGTGATACATACTGTCCATGGAATAGTCAACACGAGGTAACTCAACATGAAGATATCGTGCCAGTCATGGTCATCACCCGAGGTTATATAAACCCAGCCACCGCAGGTGAAAGTTCTTATAAATCCTGAGCCAAGAGCGATATATGGTAATATAGAATCACTCTTGTACAATGTGATGAAATTGAATAATACTAATAAGAATCTTGGACCAGAAGTCACAGCAATTACAACCTGAAAAAGTGATCTTTCAGGGTACCTGTCACCAATTGTGGCTGAGACTGATGGAAACCACTCATCAGGATATCCAAAGGACGAGTTTTCAACGATTTTGTAGTAATGAAGCCAGCATCCTACGATCAAAGCGGATACAAAAGCGGTATAGGCAAAGACAGTGTGGGCATATGCAATCACGCTGGCATTGATGGCAAACACCTGCTGTTTTTCGCCAGAACTCAGCGGTGCCGGGCTCGATTTGACGGGTTTAGTCATCTATACCTGAGCTTGATGTCTTCCCCACGAACACGATTGAAAGTTGGTTATTTTTGGCAGGTCGTGGCTACCTCAATCATAGGACCCCGACCAAGGAACGGCTTTAAACAGATTTCTACAGAGAGTTACATCAAGACCAACATCATGATTAGCATCACGAGCAGGTGAGGCGGGAGTGGGGTCTTGTTACATAGAGAATCGAAGGAACCACTTGGGTAGCGATACCACCCTACAATTATATTTTTCAGACGTGTCTGTCTCCGCAGTAAATAAAGATCTGAGCGTCATGTGATGCTCGGCGAATGGTTCTGGCTGGGTGCACTGGTCGTGTACTTTTGTCAGAAAAGTATCCAGTTAAAATTCTTCTTTTTATAACATTATCTAAAGTGTTGATAGTGACAGTGGACCCGGCTCATATACGCATAACTTAATAATGGGTGAGTACAACGTAGTAGCGATTGCCCACAAGCAAAGTACTAACAATGAGTAGGATTAGACAATTACGACAACCACAAAAGGCCAGAGTTGGTGTCCTTCGATGATATCGATTATGAAAAATTCCCAGAAGTGAATGATGCAAGAACCTCTATGTTGAGAGAACAATGGATAAGAACCTACGCATTGAGAGTGACCCACGATGCTTTAAGAAAATGCAAACAGTACCATAAGGTGGATGCCCAAAAGAATTGCAGACCATTGATATTGAAGTACATGAAAATGATCGAAACCTACCCATTACAAGGTTACTTAGGTTACCAAAAGAACGATCCATCTAAGTAATTTGGACCAGGATGTCCAGATCCGAGCTTTTCGGCTCACAATGAAGTCTCCCCGCAAGCTTCAATGCATATATAAGACCGCATGTTTGAATGAAGTCTCATGTAAACTATTGTCATATCATTTCGAAAACCATTAATTGTATTGGATCAGAGCCGCTTTTTGTGGTGTGGTCCAATATCAATAATCAACCACTTGAATAGATTATTTTCATTATAGAGAATCAACCTATCTACTTTTAAGAATTAAATATAAAAAAAACATATATTTAGGTGGTTCCATAAGAAATCACACTACCATTCTCCTTTGTCTACCACTTTTAATAACGTCGACTCTGTAGATTGCAACTGTAGACTAGCTCCTCTTACATAATCGTTACCACCACCAGTGTTAACGCTTTAGGTTGGAGCTTGTCACGTGATCCGACGTGTCTAGCTCATTCGCGCGAGCCAATCAAATCTGTCCCACATCGGAATCCGAGCGAACCTGGCACTGAAAAAGTTTTGATTAAGGCTAGCGACCGAGTTTATACTAGGAATCGTATTTAATTGATCAAGGATTATATCATGTTTCGTTTAGGTACTACTCAAATTGCCCGTGCGGGTGTGAGGTATGTGATTTAAGAAATGTATATCCTGAGCTTCGTCAAAGAATTTCGGACGTTTGTCGAGATACTGTCTCTCATGAACAATTCAACATCTAAAGGCACCAATTGTCATTCACATATCAAATAAGAGATCTAGCCATATTGCAGAGCCATTGAATACCCAAGTAGTAGATTTCCCGTCCATGCATATTGATATCGACAGAAAATTTATTGACAAAATGAATTGTACTTTTCAGCCAGGATCGACAATAAGCTTATATACTAACAACGTCTAGAAACTATGCCACTTTGCGTGAAATTGAAACCCGTCTTAAGTCCATTAAGAACATCGAAAAGATCACCAAGACCATGAAGATTGTTGCCTCCACTCGTTTGAACAAGGCCCAAAGAGCTATGGAATCCTCCAGAGTTTTCAACAAGTCCGACTCTGCTTTCTTCGAGAACGCTGAACCAGAAAAGGGTGAACCAACCAAGACTTTGTTAGTTGTTATTTCTTCCGACAAAGGTTTATGTGGTTCTATCCACACTCAAATAGCTAAAGCCGCAAGAAGAAGAGCTGCCGAATTAGACAACAAGGTTGAATTCGTCACTGTTGGTGAAAAGGTTAAGGCCCAACTCTTAAGAAGTCACGCTGACAAATTGAAGTTGTCTTTTGCTGGTGTTGGTAAGGAAGCTCCAACTTTCAACGAAGTTGCTTTGATTGCTGACGAAATCCAACAATTGGGCAAGTACGACGACATTGAAATCTTGTACAACAAGTTCGTTTCTGGTGTCTCTTTCGAACCATCTCAATTCTCCGTCTTTGCTTCTGAAGCTATTGAAAAGGCCCCAGGTTTATCCAAGTACGAATTGGAAACCGAAGGTATTTCTGAAACCTTATCTGAATTCTCATTGTCTAACTCGCTTTTGACCGCCATGGCTGAAGGTTACGCTTCTGAAACCTCTGCCAGAAGAAACGCTATGGACAATGCTTCCAAGAACGCTGGTGACATGATTAACTCTTACTCTATCTTGTACAACAGAACTAGACAAGCTGTTATTACCAACGAATTGGTTGATATTATTACTGGTGCTTCCTCTTTGGATTAGAAAGTTAAAGCTTAGCATAAGCTCTTAATTGGGCTCTTTATTTCTTTCGACACCTAAATAACCAAGAAAATGTTATCACAATAAAATCATACGATATTTTCTCTGTAGAACAAGAACTTACAAGGTTCATATTGTAGTCGGACGATGAATAAATATATTTATTATGCCAATTAGAATCATATGAGATTCCTAAACGAAACTGAATTAATATAGTACAATTACATACAGAAGAAGAATGAATAATAGTGCTTAGTCTTCCTGACAATCTAACTTTCAGGTCAAAGCCGTCTATAATCGACTGTCAACTTGATTGAAATTGAAATTTCTAGTCTACTTTTACCACTCCATAAATCTTTTTGATGAAAATCAACGCTGTCAATAATCCGATGGCACCACCGCTAATTGCAACCAAGATACTTGTCAATGCCATATATGTGAAGTAGAACAACACACTCACAAAGTCCCGGATGTTCAAGTAAAATACAAAATAGTAACACGAGTAGGCAAACACGTACCAACCTAGAGATGATCCGGTTCTGAAACTCAACCAGTGCCAGTATGGGTTCTTATATAAGACCAATGAAATGTAAACTGCCACTATTACGGACTCAGCAATTATTATCAAAAGCATTATTGTGTTAAAGAACAAAAACCCGTACATGTAGTAAAATGTGGTCTTTTCCAACCAAATGGAATTGAACAAGAAAGCCAACTCAACAAACACTATTCCAAAAGGAACCAGCCCAAAAACCAAAGTATTGAGGACCGGGTTTATAAACAAGGACCTTTTAAATTTCGATGGTTGAAGTTTCTTCTCTGAATCTTTCTTTTCGCTATAGTCGGTGGTGTTGTATAATATGGATCTTCTATCAAATTTCCGTTTGTTACCGTAATAACCGCCAACAATTCCTAGTGGCAATTCTATAATCACTATTATCAGCAACAAAACGACGATGGTTCCGAACGGTAAAGCGTTTGAAGACCTTTTAGCCCATACAAAGAAATTAAGAAACAAAATTACTGACAAC
Organism: Suhomyces xylopsoci; assembly: GCA_030568675.1. Lineage (NCBI taxonomy): Eukaryota > Fungi > Ascomycota > Pichiomycetes > Serinales > Debaryomycetaceae > Suhomyces > Suhomyces xylopsoci. Next base: position 762,438 of record JAJMGM010000003.1, read on the forward strand.
ACCAAAGCAGGTAAAAACCCGGCGAATACCATAGAAAAGAATATGACCTTTTTCCTAGAGTATTCATGATTAACATGGTAATTAGTTAAGAGTTTGTGTAAGATGATCCCACAATATGATGATATGAAGCCCGAAATGCACAAGCTAAACACTGACAAGGACTGCACAGCACCCTGATGGTTGTTGAATAAATTACTGCTCGATTTGGAATGTCCAAGATTAAAGTTTGAGTTGATAACAAATATAAGAATAACTCCAAATGTGGCCACAAACATTTGAATACCACTGGAAACTAAAACAGTCAAGGGAGTGGAATAGCTTGGAGACTTATTGACAGCCTCGATCAATCCATTCAATATACCCCTGTCGCTAGTTTCGTTGGCCCTGCTGTAATCACTAGTAAGTGGCAATGAGGTAGATTTCAGGATATCTTTCTTCAACACCCTTATTAACACAGCTGCCACCACCAAAGATAATAAAAACATCAAGACAAGAGAATTGACAAAGGAGAACCAGTGGATTTTATGGTTGTCGTGGCTGTTTTCATTTTCGTAGTATAAGTCCCACCTATGGTCATAGTCTATGGAATTGTCCTCTCTCCAATACACGGAATAGGTATATGGAATGATAGTCTTTGGCTTTCCATCTTTTCCTAACTCCTTACTATTTGGCTTCAAAGCAAAGTTTTTGTAGTTGGTAGAACTGCCAGGGCATTTCTCATTGATAACACTTCTGGGATAAACTTCGAAGCCCACAATGGTAGAGTCGCCAGTCCGACGGTTTTTATGATACCTTATGACTAGCATGACGTGGTTGTAGATGTAACTTAAGTCTTTTTCAACGAACCCCAACGGAAATCCAGCTGCGTAGTACTTATTTCCACCCTTCTCAGAAACAAAGGTGGTTGCACCAGGCAAGCCGTCAAGAAGCCAATGAGTGACATAACCATTTCTGATGAGGTAGTCGGCTTTCTTGATACCTGACTCTGTTGAAATTAAATCGCAAAGTCTCATACAGGGCATATCGATTCCAAACTTTAAGTCATAGCTACTTACCCAGAGCCTATCACCTCTCATTATTTCGCCAAGAGATAAAGCCAAGGGATTGTCTGAATTGGCAGGCGGACATACAAAGGGTAAGTTGTAGTATTCATATGGAAGTTGGGTAATATCGGACTCGACTTTGTTGACTATAAGATCCACCTTATCACCTGTCCGGTAGTAATTTGGTTTACCAAAATCAAAACAAGTCCCCAAAGCAACCAACCAGGCTATTATGAGACCAGTTCTTATCATTGCTTCCTATTTGCTGCCGCGATGTAGTAAAGCTGTTCAAATTTTAGTAGTCTATTCTTCAAACTTTATGATTGTTATGTGATATTTTTGATCTGAAGTATCTCGCCAAAAAAAAAAATAGACTTTGATTAATTTCACAGGAATGGAAAATAATTGACAGACGAGTTGTGGCAATTGAGAGTATTTTTAGCGGTGTATGCTGTGATTGCTAATGTAGAGAGAAGATGTAAACGTGCTTGGTGCAGAGATGATCGATTGTCCTTGCCAACAATAAGATTATGAAGATGCATACGGGCACGAGCATAGAGGTTTACAATGAGCGCGTCTATCTCAAAAACGCTACGGGCTGAATACGATGTCTCTTTTCCTTCCTGTGGGATATCTCTATATCATTACGCAGTATCTGACTAACTGTCGGTCTTCAAAGATTCCATTGCTTCTCTGATCAAATAGTTACCTTTGGGATCCAAGTTCATGGCGATGGTGAACTCTTTGATTGCCAGAAATTTATCGTTTTGGATATTGTACAATTGTCCGAGCAAAAAATGAACAGACGCCTCATCCGGTGCCAACTCTTTCAATGTTTCGAAATACTTGAGTGCTTGCGGGAATTGTTGCATCGCGAATAGCGATTGCGCTTTCTTGAATATAGGCAATGGGTTTAAAGGCTGTAATTTGTTGGCCAACTCATACTGTCTTAAAGCTAGGTTCTTCTTACCCAACTTCTCTAGCACCATTCCAACACAACATATTAAGATTATGTTGATAGGATTGATCGATACTGCCTTTCTGAAATGATAATCTGCCTTCTGGTAGTCTCCCAAATTGATGTAAACCATTCCGATACCGTACAACGCATTGTAATGCCTGGAATCGATCAACAAACTGATTCTGAAATTCTCCAATGCCATTTCATAGTTATCATTACCGAAATACTCATGTCCCTTCAAAGTGTAAGCATATGTGAAGTTTTCATCTATCTTTGTTGCCTTGTCAAAGCACTTGATGGCTTCGTCTTGCTCCCTTGTGAGCGAAAACAAGTTTCCTATGACACACCAAGTGATTGCAGAGTTGGGATCCAAATCATGTAACTCGTTGGCCAAGTAGGTTAATTCTATCTTTCGGTGTAAGTGCCATAACAATGTTGAATAATATTCCATATCCTCTAATCTTGTTCTATCCAACTTCCTTAGTTTGCTGAAAAAGTACTCAGATTGTTTGTAATTCACGATTTCATAGTGTAATCTTCCCAATTTACTCAATACCCAAGGAGTTTCTTTATCTTTTTCCGATAATGACTCCTCTAATAGCCTTATGGCTTTGTAGCAGTCGTATTTGCACATACACTTGAAACTCTTGGCAAACACAGTGTACAATTTGAGAAGGTAAGCCTCGCCCTTTTCAATTTCCTTAAGAATAGTCATGGAGGTATGCGACTCCTGATCATTATTATTCTGGTTCATGGTGGGGATAAGTCCAGATGAGCTATTACGCTTAAGATTGGACCTCATCCCTTTCTTGGGTCCGGGAGTTTCAAGCAATTTAGACGTATTGCTGTTTCCACCAGGATTCGAGGTATTTGGTCCGGTATTTACACTTGCACCACCAGATACGCCAGGCTGTGAGATTAATCGTGACGTAATCTTGGAGTAGGTGCTTTCTTTTTTGTGCTTCTTATCGTTTGAATCTACGGGAAAATTAGGCTTGGTAAACTCAAAGTGGTTAGGTGGTGCTCCATTGGTATTGGTGGAATTGGGATTGGACTTTCGTAATGGCGCATCCGGCACTACGGTAGTTCTTATTCGAGGGGTGGAGATGGCATGGTTGAAGGTATCATCCGGATGGATCAAGGGTGTTTCGTAATGGGCAGGATTAACTTGATTTCCATGAGGGGTTGGGGCTCCGCCAGGAACAGAATTAGAAAATGGATTGGAGATACCGTCGTTAAAATCGTAAGAATGGCTGGCACTTGGTAGTATATCATCGTTGGAAGGATGTAACACACCATTACTCTTTAATTGGTTTGGTTTATAAATCGACTTGACCTTTACATTGACTCCTAACTTGCACAATTCCTGGAAAGCTTCAAAATCAAACTGGTTGAATTTGAGAGCTTGCACATAGTTCAAAGCACTATTCTTGATATCCCCATTTGCCTTGTAAAGATCGGCCAAAACATGGTATATGATTGATGAGTCAGGGTATACCGACCGTTTGTGTTCGTAGTTGTATTTCTGCTGTGACGAGGCAAACAGAAACTGAGAATTGGAATTGTCATTGTAGCCCTGAGCTTGTCCGAATGATGATTCGTTATATAGATAGTTTAGCTTCACTAGTTGATAGATTCCCTCCTTGTATTTCTTGAGTTTCGAACAGCACTTTGCAAATAAGAAGCCAAAGCCTAAGTGGTTTCTGTTCAAAAATCTCACTAGCAAACTGTAGCAGGTTTTATACTTGCCTTGATGAAACAACGTCAAGCAGTACAAATACATGGAATCCAGGTTGTCGTCGTCCAAAGCAAGGAGTCTTTCACAGGCAAACTCTGCATTGTTATAGTTGAATGTGTCAAGGGAGTGGATTATTACTGATCTTAGATGTTGATACACATACGAAGACTCTGAGTGAGCTGCATGGGGTTCTGATTGCATCTTGTGGGTTGATTTACAATCTACTTGCAACTTAGCCTGTAAGTGAGCAGAAAATTATTGAGGTGTGGGTATCGATTTTTGATGTGAAGATCTTATCTGTATGATTCTGGCTTTTGTATATGCCTGGCTCTTCCTATGTGTCGTATTTCAGGTATACTGCTCGATTCCCGTGCTCAGATGGATTTGACTTTGTAAACAAAACTTTCAGCGCTACCAACCGCGCGAATTCACTGTTACAAGCATTATCAAGTATATACCAGACGAGCACCTAGTTCTACAAGATATACATATACAGTGAACATTTAGTTCGAGATTACTGTTAGATTAAGAGATACTATATAATTCCAACTCACTTGGGCATTGGGTAGTTAATTTTCACCATCATTTTTTTGGTTTAATTACAAAGGTATGATTACCTGAACCATCACTTGTATAAGCCAACATTTTATCAGTAGATATCGACTTTTTTCTTCCACCCGACAACTTTCCGTTACTGTAGGAAAAGACCGATTTTGGAGTGCTGGCACCCTCGTTATCGGCTTTGCTACTAGGTGCAGTAGGCGTCACTGTAGATGAGGTTGAGTGGGCTGTTGGGGTAGTGTTCTCGTGGAAATAGTCGGAGATTTTCAGGTTGGAGATTGGAGTACCTGTTGGCGAAGAAGCAGTTGCACTATGGCCCAGTCTGGGCGATAAAAGACCCGAGGCTAACAAATAGGGTGAGGCGAACCCTCCTTGATTGGAAGCACTACTCATAGCTTGTGGAGTAGATGGCGTCTTCGTAGTTGTCTTGGATAACGACCCACTGGTATCAATCGAAAGCTTGGGCTGTCCATTAGCGTTTTGAGGAACCGAAGATACAGTGGTTTCATCGACTGAATCAATGTTTGGTGATGTGGTTGAGTCCAAGGATGTTTGCAAGTCGGTACTCAATTCATTCAAGTACAGGCCATAGTCACTCTCAAATCCATCTCTTATATAACCCTTGGCTCTTAACTCTTCGTCTTTAAGTCTGGTCTCTTCGCGAGCCTTAGACAACAATTCTTGTGCCTTCGCTAAACTGACTGTCGGCGTGGAACAACTACTGACTACTGGAACGGAATCGTCAATGTCAATGGTAGCAGTCATCAAAGCCTTCAACCAACCTCTCATTTCTTCTTGGGTATCCACAGCAAAATAGTGGGTCTTAGGTTGAGTGAACGTCAAACCCTTCTTAAAACCTGGAGCAGGTGGTATGATCTTGAAACAGTATCTACCAAACCCTGTGGAAGCAGCATATAAGGCGATGTACTTATCGTTAGATCCAGTATTGTGCTCAGATTCTGCATGCACTGGTATCACTTTATGAGCAGTGATATCGATCAATCCCTTTTCTTTCTTATCCTTCAACGAAGTGAAATATGACAATCTGGTGCCATGTAAGGTGAAGTACCTGGATCTCCAACTCAAAGTATTGCCAGATCTCTTTGACATGAACCCACTGTAGTTGGCCGTCTTAATCGCTTCATCCGGAGTGACATCTCTGATACCTTCTTGGAACGCTGAAGTTTTCAGTTTCTTAGAAGTGGTAAGGTTCTTGAAGTTTTGGGTGGAAGTGGTTCTTAAATTCTTTAAACGTGACACAGCGCCTGGTCCTTGCGTTCCAGTTGAGTCTGAGGCGGATCTTTTCTCGTCAAACTCGACTTTGTTCTTGTCATCGGGTTTATGAGATATCGATTTCAGTTTCTTGGGTGAAAACGATGCATTGTCGATATCAATGTGATCATTACCATTTCCTTGGCTTTTACGTTGTTTTGGAGAGAATAAAGAGTTGTTCCTCTTAACCTTGGCAGGAGATATCAATTTAGGAACTTCGTCAGCTTCAGGATCGGTTACGTTTTCCAGGTCATTATTTGTTGTATCCTTTGGTTTGTCATTGTGTGGTTGAGAAGTGCCAGCCTTTCCGTTCGGGGTTTGTTTTTCGTCATTACCAGACAAAAACAGGAACATTGAAGAATGTCGTCTGTGAGTGCCTGCCGATGAATTCCTGCGGTGGAGGTTTTGTCCAGAAAACTGAGACATATTTCTGTTATGACTTATCATGGACGATTCGTAGATAGATGAAGATGGTCTGCTTGGTGTAGTGGTTAATCCCAAGCCAGCATTTGAGCGACTTGTATACAAACCTGGCTCAGAGCTGTCATTAAAGCCAAAAGATCTATCAGCTGGACTCGATCCATTGAAATTGCCACCAGATTTCTTAGGGGAGAGGTATGAATTATCCTTTTCGTTGATGTTATCCAACGATTGAGATCTCTTTCTTTGATGACTCTTGTAGAATGATCCCGATGGCTTCAAGTTGGCAGATGGCATCAAAAATGCACTTTGTCTGGATTGGCGTTTTGACGTATCGTTACCCAATATTTCGTCGGCTGTTTCCAGGTACGAGCGATAGTTATTAGGTGAGGTAGTATCTGAGCCTGGAGGACTGATAAACTCGTCATCAGCCATGGACACCTCTCGAAGTGTTGACGATTTGTTTGCATTATCGCTATTATCTCTTCCAGATAAATTGTTTTTGCTGACCGAACGACTAATGGACTTATGTCTGGCATTCCTAGACGAGATTTGTCTTAATTTGTCTATTTCCTTGTGAACCTCAAATCTCGTTCCGAAGGAGTCAATATCCAATTCCTTCAAGTGGGCCAAATCAAGTTGAAATAGTATGGCACCGGTAATCTTGTGCCTAGCAAACTTCCCTGCAATATCCATATCAAATCCCAATACGATAGCAAAATAGGAAGACACTTGTTGTGACGTCCATTCAGCAGCCTTCAAAGGATTCAAGTCTTCGGTTATAGATTGTGCTGAGGCTGTCCTCTGATGAGAACCATTTTTATCACCTTCAGTACCATCTATTTGCTTCGAACTTAAATGAAGGGTTGTGTAGTCATCATCATTAGAATTGTCGTTATTGTCGTTATGGCCATTCACTTCTTTATTTTCATTAACTGATTTGTTCTTATTGGAACCTGACAAGTTTCCTAAAAAACTCTCGGTCTGAAGTTCTTGGAGGGCCCTGTCTATGTCGCTCATAGTTTTGTTAACTTTGGTAGTGGGAGAAGAATCTGAGTCTCCATTCAAATTAAGCTTACTCAACTTGTCTGTGACTTTGGAACCATTAGGAGTTGATGTATTAACTGGAGTATTTGATCCAGTACTGTTATTGCTTATGATCCTTCTGGATCTTGATCTTAATAATGAGCCATCCTGGTTATGTTGTTGCAATATTTGAGTGAAAGATTTGGGATATAAACCAACTTCAGATGTCAACAAGTTTTTACCCATATACCATCCGTCGTTATATTCACTATCATCTGCTAAAACCTCGACTTTGTCGCCGACTTTCAAGCTCAACTCGTCACCCAAACGGGCGTTGAACTGTTTGATACAAATATATGTTGTACCTGAAGTTGAAGTCATTTTGTATTATTACGTGTAAAGGAATGTGGAAAATAAGTTCGCGTAGTAGATACTCTTCGGATACTCGGTTAAATGTTGTAGTTATTAAATCTAGTAGTGATACTGATTTTTTATTATTCTGATTTTTGACAAATATTGACACGGGAATGTTATCGCTGGCCACTTGAGAGTTTGTACTTTGTAGATAAGCACTATTGTTGTTTTTTTGCCAAATGAAAAGTCACCAACTGTCTGGTTTGATATATGTTTAGACAGACTTGGATAAGTATGTTCAGTACGTATTAAACAGAACTTATTAGTGATGTTTGGAATGTTATTTTCTTTTATCGTATCGTTTTTTACATCCATCACGTGACTAGTCTAGACATTAATTTTCCTTTTGAAGAAGGAATGAGGATGATCGCAAGGCGTTACCAGAGAGGAGTCAGAGGATGTTGAGGGCAACTAGCATAGCCATGTAGAAAATTACTAGAAGCACGCCATTTATGCTTCTGTTAATGTGCCACATAGAATATTTACGCAATTCGTTTAGCTAGTTTTTCCGTATTGGTGACGTTTCGGCTCTGGCGCCGGTATCTGGCCAGGGCATTTAATCACCGTTCAAGGCGGCGCGAGTGCATTTTACAAGAGATTAAGATTTCGTTTGACGTGAATGTTTTGATTTATGTGGGTATGTGAAATTACCTGAGTTACGACTCTTTTGAGTGAAAGGGTAATCAATTCGTACTTCATCATAAAGCTACCGCGACGTGATCCAAATATGCCTGCTGAGCCTCACTAATCAGGCTATTTTTTCTCTAAGAAGGTGTTGTCATCTGAAGCCTCACTGTCGCTTTTGCGACCAATTCTTGTAGGACTTCGCACTGCGTTCCATCCTGGTACGCAGCTCTTCCTCGTGCATGATCGTGCGAAGAAAAGCGACCCTGGCGGGCCAACGACAATTTAGCGACATGTCTTGCGGCACGCTTAGCGACACATGATTTCTACAGTGGCTGTAAGTAGTATGCTTAATGAAGTATAATATTGTAAAGGTCATTTATACGTCAATATAAACAGATCAAAATTAATTAATTGTTATATATTTGCACACTTTCGCAAGTGGTCTAAGGTAGGACATTCTTTTTCGTTTTCCTACCCAAGAAACAATTGCTAAAGTGGATCATGCCCCCACCAAGTTCTCCAGATAACTCCGATCATTCTGATAACCAGCAACTGACGAACACAAATCCACAGCCAGTAGAACGTTCATCTGATACCACCAACACCTCTACCACGCACGTGAATGCCTTGCCTCCATTTAGTCGTATTGGCGATGGTATCCCTTCATATTTTCGAACCAGAAATTCACGGGGTTCAGGCTCAAGATTAAACTCACTAGACTTGATATCAGATTACTATTTTCAAAATCGATCAGGTCAGCCTAGACCATCATCTACTCCCTCGAACGAAACCAGCGCATCTTCCGGAACGTTGCCTTCTTTAGAAAATATTTGGAGAATTGCAAGATCGAGTGACCCAACAATTGGAGCCCGCAGTGCCACTGTAATTGCCAATGACGATCTGGACCAGCAAGGTGCTGAAATTGGAGATGATGACGACGATGACGACGACGATGATGATGAAGATGCTGATGATAATGAAGATGGCAACGATGAAGATGAAATGCCGTATGTGACAAATCCAAGATACTTGACACATCGTTATCTGAGTGATGGGCACAGTGAGGATCTCCAAGACTACTCAGAACAGGATACACAGCGGGCTATCCAATTCATTGATTCTATTGATGTGAGAGATGACCCTATTGAAGGAGAGAGTCGAATGTCGCCATATATAGGCAACTTCTCGAGAATGCGCAGCACTGTTCCTCCTGGAGCAAATGAGTCAAACGAAAGATTACTACTTTCTTCTGCTAGACAGAATACAACCAGCTCCAATAGAATTATCATAAGACCACTTCCTATCGCCAGGAGCGAAAGTCCCAATAGAAACAACTCAGGTATACCCTTGCAAAGACAAAATGCATTGCGAAGCAGAAATCGTTCTAGATCATCCAACAAACGAGTCTTTTACAAAACTAACAGCGGAAAAGAGGAGAAGGACCACGAAAAACTTCTTGAGTTGACCATAGGGCGCAGAACTATGGACTCGGCAGATTTACAGGAAGAACTAAAGATATTCCTTGAGGATTTCAAGCTGAACATGAGTGCATATTCCTTGTTCTCTGACAGTTATATGAACCAGGGACCGAGGAAAAGTCTTTTGGGGTCAAGCAGAAGGATCGGCTATATCAGGGCTGATCTCGAACACAATTTCCAGTTGGATAAAAAAATGGACAAGTTTTTAAGTGTCAGACAGAGCCGGGCATTATGGGCCAAGAAAATAGAAAATAGTAACCGCTTACGAACCAAACTAGTCCAAACTCCATCGACAAAAAGAAAATTATTCTCAGCTCCACCACTGCTTGAGGTACCGGCTCGTCGAGACTCGAAAAGACGGAAACTCAAGGCAATTTCCAGAGATTCAAGCGTGGACGTAGAAAGCCCTCAGGAAGATGAAACTATCTACAACCCGTCATTTGGTGACCTTTCAACGGACGAAACTTTCAATATACTAAGTGTACAATACAGTTCTTTGTTCAGAGCTGGTTCAAGTTTCGGAGTAGCCCCATCTAGAAGCACCGACTTATACAGTGACTTGTTCTTTTCAGAGATCAATTATGAGAGCAAGGAAATCAACGGACATTTTGACCTTGGCTCCAATAATAGCTGGTCAAAGTTTTGGGCAAAATTATCTTCGTATACGAACTTTTTCTGTGGATCAGAAAGATTCTCCGAAACCAAACTACTTGGAAATTCATCTTTTGCCCGAAGACTCTTCTTACTAAAAAGGGTCGAAAAGATTCTTCCATCCAGCCTCGAGCCTAATTCTTCGAAACTCCAATCGTTCACTATTCCATTTAGTGGTAAAATAGTTGATTTCAAAAAGAATGATCTAAGGTTTTTACCTGCATCAAATTTTAGTTCTAAAAAGAAAGATCCAAGTGAAACTTATGCATTTACCAAGCTCCTGTCACCTTGGTTTAAACTTCACTTGGTGACCTTACAGGTCTCTGAATGGATGCGCCTTCAGCCGTTCCAGCAGTTCAAGGATGAATACCTATTCTCGTATACCAAAGATATGCTTGAGGAATTGAAAGAGATGTCCTCAGACGGTTCAAGAGCTCCCACAGACGATACCATTGGGCTAGTGAATGAATACTGCTCAAACTTTCATATACTAACCAAATCTGTTCGGAAACATAATAGGCCGAGAGCTAGCGAATTACCTCGAGACAACAACCGGTTTTATTCTGACTACTGGGAAGAATGGTTGAGTAAAGAATTATTTAAAAAGCTTACTGACGGGGACTGTTCCAAATTGATCAATGTACAGTTGAACTATATACTTTTTACGTTGAAAATTGACCTCGTCAAGTATCTAGACAACACCTTGGAATATCTTGTTGCAAATTTGGAATCAGAAACCAACAGTCAAACTGATGGCAACAAATTAGCCAATGAGTGCAAAGAAATACGACATTTGATGGAAATCACCAAGTTGTTTGACAATGAAAATACCGAAAATGAAGATATACTGGCTATATTGGTTTGTTCGTTGAATAGAAAGACGGGAGAGGTTGAGCTCCACAATACTTTGCCTAGCATTAGCTTCAAAAACCAAAGCACAAGAAGAAACATCGGTGTGGTCGATACTGGTCTCTTTAGGTACCCTGGAGGTACCAGATCAGGATCAAGCAGTGTTCCGGTCTCCATGGAAAGGTCAAGTGCATTATTTGACTCGTATACCTCATGGGGAAGATGGGATGATAACAATATGACTACGGGGAGACCTTCGAGAACCTCGCAAACGAGATACAATCGAGATCGGGACAACTCGATGTACTTTGGGCCTTACGATACAGTAGATTCCGGAATGTTTGACATGTGCGGATACTCGAAAATGGGACTTAACTGTGGGTTTGCAAACGGAGAGGGCAATCCAAGCTTTGATATCAACTGAAGGAAGGAAATCAATGGAAGAAAACAAGGAAACTATCAAGAATTTAGGGATAAATATTACAATAATGATGTTTTATAGTATATGATTGTAGCTGGTTATTTACAAAAAATAGTATGTACAGTTTGGTTACCAGAAGCCCCAGCCCTTCTTACCGTCTATTCTATCTTGCTTTCTCTTCGCAAAGAAGTCCTTTTTGCATTCCTTGTAGGCATCAAAGTAATCTTGACACACCAGTCTGTCGTCCGGGTTTCTTAGTATGCAGTTCATGGAAGCTTGTCTACTTTCCTCGCAAGGATCATAATATTTTGATGGCTCTTTCATAGACCACTTGTATTTGTGCCTGTGGTTCTCTGGATTATCTGGATAAAACTTATACTTGTCCACACCGTCTTTGGTGAAGTCGACCTTGGACTTTTCTTTGACAACTTCGCCCGTGTCCAAGTTAGCTGAAACATCAGTCGTCGAGACCTGCTCAGGTACCGAGGGCGTTTTGGTGTTTTCTTCAGGCTTTGGCGCCCCTGTAGTGTCCGACATAGCTAGTATCGGTATACTCTCTCGCGATATGTGGAGAGATCAAGTACTCGGTGTAAACTGTAAAATGGGTAGCGAGCGACTTTGCACTTTATACATACTACGATGAGATGATCACATCTCATCAGATAGTACTCCACCAAGATGACGGACAACCAGCCGATAAAGTACTTAGATACTAGCTCTGAGGACAGCAAACTTTGTCAGAGATGTAAGGTTGAGAAAGGAGTTTTAATTTCTAGAAAAGAACCGTTTTGTAAGAACTGCTTCATCAGATTTATAAGAGGAAAGCAGCGGAAACAGATGCAAGATGAAAAGTACAAGGTCAAGTATGGAGCCGAAAAAGAGAAGTTGAGCTTGCACAAAGTGCTTTTGACGTTTTCTAGTGGACCATCGTCACTTGTACTTTTGGACGTCATGGCATCATTACTCCAAGAACAGTACAACAGTCACAATGCCAAGCAAGGGTTTGAACTAGTGATATTGAATGTCGACGAGTCAGATATCGATACTTTTAACCAGAACATCGTAGATGTCTTACCTGGATTGGTGAAAAGATACGCCCCCATCAAAATCAACTATAAAGTGTTGTCGTTAAGCAGCTATATACTTGACCAGAACATGTTGGAAAAAATCCAAATAGACAAGGATTTCAGCGGGATTTCAGAGTCTATCGAACATAAAAAAGAATACTCTTTAAAGGACTTATTGAGTTTGTGCACCAACAAGTCCTCAGCCGAAGATTTGCTCACCATAGTGTACGATGAGCTTATCTTAAGAACCGCGCATCTCGAAGGATGCGGAACTATTTTATACGGACACAGCATGACGAGAATCGCCAACGAGGTTATAGCGTTGACTGTCAAAGGAAGAGGATCCACAATATACCAGGCGATTTCGGACCACGATGTGACTTTTGGGGAAAAGCAATACAAAATCTTATTCCCACTTCGTGATGTATTGTATGCAGAAATAGAAGCCTACGTCAAGCTAGCCGAACTCGAGGCCTTTAAAATCGAATCCCAAGTCCAGAAATCGAAGATCACTCGTAATCTTACTATACGTGACTTGACCACAAACTACTTTACTACCTTAGATGCTACTGGATATGCCTCTACTGCCTCTACCGTAGTCAAAACAGGAGAGAAATTGGGTGCGCCCAAGTTTGATTCGGTGCTCTGCACCTGTCAGATATGTGGAGTGGAAATCTATCAAGATCCAAAGAGCTGGTTGAGAAGAATCACCGTGAATAAAGCTGCTCCCCTCGAGACCAATGAAGAGCGCGCATATGTTCATGCCTACAAGGAAGCGTTTGGCGAACGCGGTGAGAATGAAGGGGATTTCAGGCCCGTGGATCTCTGCTATGGGTGCATAGTGACGTTGGGAGGAGTCAAACAAGAGTCAGGTTTCATCTGGCCCTTGAAATCTGACTCCCAGCAAGCCTTGAATAACGTCTACACTGCCCACAACGACCAGGAGATTCTCGATGAATACATACTTACTGATGACGAGGAGTAATAGAATAGACTTAGCTTCAAAGAAATAGACTTACCAGTAAAATAGAGTAATAAACTAGAGACTATAGAGTGTTTTCGCAGCAAAATGGCCCTTTCTAGTCAGCTTATTCTGCTACTGTATTGGGATGATCTGTTCCTGCATCTTGGCGTGCAGCACAAACGATAACCACTATTTTGGCAAGAGCATATATAACTACAAGCAGAACATAACAGGAGCATTTCAGTCGTATCTAGTTGTATTTCCAGGCAGGAATTTTGAAAATTTGGTAACCTCGTCATTATGTACTCGCCAAATTTATTCCCAAATGAGCTCTACAAGTTATGGACCCACGACCAAGGAAGTGATTCTATAACAGCATTCGAAGAGTTTAGAAACAAAACAAGTGGTCCCACAAATGCACAAACCAGCAATTCCACCGCTCGGTCCAACGAGCAAGCAGAGGAGCAAAGAAAGTACCTTCGACTGTTATTTGCGCCGCCATTGCTGGCATACTCTGCCAATTATGCTGGCGCCAACTTGTCACAATTAGAATATACTATCCAGAAGACTTCAAGTCTTCCAGGCAAACAACCCACAGGCGCGTCATCTATGCTATATTCATCTATAACTCCTCTCACGCAGCTCAAAATTGATCAGTTGGAAGAAATTCGTAACACCGGCTACTCCACTATACGACCCATTGGGATCAACCGTACCATGGAGGAAATCGACTTTGATAATGCCAGGAGATTTCGTGCCAGTGACCTGAAATACGACGACCAGTCGTATATCCATACAGCAGAAAACACCAATACTGAGGGCCAAGGAGCCGGTGTCAATGGAAGTAACGTGTCGATGAGGGATGCAGCTACTGAATCAGAGATAGATTTGGATGCCCAAATAATGAACATGGATGTGCCGGAAGAAGGTGAAGAGTTTGAAAACAACGAATTCAATGATCAGAATAGTCAGTTTACCGATGATCTGGATGCTGAGGCTGACACCCGTATTAGGGGCCACCTCGGCTTTCTTCATCCAGATTACCATGAGAACGACATACAAGAGCAAACTCCGGCTCCAACCAGAGACAACCTAATTGCTGAAGGATTTATGGCTGACGAAGTTGAATATCAGGATGACCATTCTGTAATCGCTGGTAACAACAGCCATATGCTAATCAATAGCGGTACCACAGGATCTACAGTCGTCAGCAATATCAACTCAGGAAACAGCTTGGGAACCAACTTCACTTCGATTCCAGGCTCGGCAGAAAGAGAAGATTATGGCAATACCTCACGAGAATGCAACGATATACTAGAAAACGATCAGTCAGATTTGGATATGGTCATTGAGGATTAAGTAATGCTATGAAATCAAAACTACATGTTTTTTATGCTATACAGACAATGTTATATGCTATGAGACGGCTGTTTATGTGCTGGAGAGAGGTTTCAGTTTCAACTTGTCGACTTTTGCTGATTGTATATGAATATCAGGGACCATCCATTTTCCGCAAGAACATCTTGCCCCTCTCCATGAGTAACCTCCTACTTTGGAATCACACTTTGGACACAAAAACTTCCCTTCAATATCCGCCTTTTCTAACTCTGGTCTCATCCAAGCTAATGGCTCATTCATAAAGTAATGAGAGCAGGTTGAACTGGCAGGTTGTGCTGATATTATACGTCTAGAATTGGGTGCCGTCTTGATAAATTGTGATTGTCTTGAAGTTTCATCAGGAGGGATATGAGATTCTATCTGGTTGCTTTTTGCCAAAACTTGTCTGCACTTCTTACACCGTAAATCATACTCACTATCGTCAGAATCTTTCCGAGACCCCTTTTGATTAAGGAGTTGAGCTCGCAAAGATTCTCCTGAGGGGTCAATATCCAAACTTAAATCTGCTGTGAATTGTTTGTATTCGGGCGAGTTCTTATCTACCTTACAACCCCATGATTCATATAACTCTAGTTGTTTCATAAAGCCGAGGTTGGGTTCTATATCTGGACACTTTCTTTTCACAGCATACAAGGCTTGTTTCAAGGCGAGGTTGTATTTGAGCATGAGATAAGCCACGATTATAGTTACGGATCTAGACACTCCTTGGGCGCAATGAATAAGGACTCGGTTGTTAGTTTTATTAGACATCACACCGTTTGCCGGTGTGGCACTGGTACTCGTGTCCTCATCTTTACTTTCACCGCTAAGTGCTTCTTCGATGAACTGGTTGGTTTCTGTGATATATTGTAAGATGTTCGTTGTCTCTTCATCATTTATAGGTATTTGCTTGTGAATATATTCTTTCGTATATTGCGATGAGATGGGGCCTGGTAGTACTGATATTATGTGGGTAATTCCATACTCCTTCTTTAGATCCACATTTTTGTTGAGTGGCTCAATCGAAGAATGGAAAACCGCCCCTAGGATTCTTTCCACCATATCTGATTAGAGTTGCTGCTCTTATCTAACTACTGGAACTTTGCAATATTTCAGGTCTCAATATTGAGGGTATTTTTTTTGAGCCGTACGTTTTGTGTCGCAGTTATCTAATTGATGCAACGTCAATTAATCGGATGCCATAGCAGCACGGCTAAATGGAGAAGCGCAAGTAATATATAAGGATGTGTATGCTCTCCTACTGAGGTATCTTGTTCAACTAAAACCGCAACTCCAGTTTCGAAGCTTACTTTACAACACTACATACAACAATGAAATTTACTCAAATTGCGACTTTTGTCGTACTTGCCTCAACTGCTTTGGCCGCTGTTATCGGCACTCCTGTTGAAAAGGTTCCTTCACCAGCTGAACTCGAGAAAAGATATGTACATACTCTTCCAACTATCCCTGAGGAAAATGAAGACGGGATTGCCTCGACTTAGTTATGTGAGGAGGCGTGGTACCATATCAATTTCAGGCAATCTCGGGCTGGTTCTGGGTATGTTGGAGAATGAAGATAACACTGCTGTATGTAGTTCTTAATAATATTGTTATGCAAACTTGAGAGTGTCGTACTTCGGGGTACAATTATATTTACGTAGAACCAATTATGCTGGATATCTTACAAAAACTACAAAAATTTGACAAAATGTTGAAATATGGCTTTTGAATCCTTACTCTACCGTTCTTTACTCTAATATGAGTTTAGACAACTTTTTCAAATTATTTCGGACTCCACACAATTTACGAAAGATTGACTCCCATCACCGTAACAGTTTAGTCAATTTAGTCTCATAACGTAACTGGCCAACAATTGTGCCCCGCCGTTATTGTATGAGATCAGTAGCAAGAAGAATTATTTTAGTCCGAGGAGCTTTGCATATGTTACCCGGCCTATTCCTTACGTCACTTTAGGCTCGAAAAATCAAAGTCTGGGGTTACCCGCTCAGCCCCTAATTGCTCGGGATTAAGGCTCCATGGTGCCGCCGGTGCACCGGCGATGTATCAAGTAGAAAGATAGTGCTATCAGCCGTTCATCCAGAGACAGAAGAGATACACGGGTAGCATGGCTGAGCAAGATCCTTTTGCAACGTTGTAGACCCTCCCGCAAATCATGATAGGCATTTTGGGTTGGCTATTGTAGTTTCCTCGCGGTGCCGAGGTTCACATGACCACTTTTTGCACGCCAAAAAAATATTGTACTCCGAAATCTGGGGAATGTATACGCAACAATAGAGCAAAAATTGGGTTATGCCACCCACGTCTTTGCTTAAAAATCAATTTCGTCCAACCAAGAGTTTTGCAGTGGTTACCAGCCATTGAAAATAGTTTTAACTTCAAACTCCTGGGCGAATTCTGGGGTACTAAGGGGCGTGGGACTAATTCGGGTTCTATTGTAGCGTTTGCACTGCAACGTATCCTAATTTCATCTAAGCGCACTACGTTACGGCATTTACCATTGCTATTGTATAACCATCCGACAATCCTAGCTCATACCTCTACTGGTTGTAAGATATTGGTTCGGACAGATCCTCCGAGGATACTTCACCCGCAGAACGTCCACGCGGAAGCACCACACTTCATGCTTGATTACCCGATCACTCCCGTTTGGTGCCCATGGCTACTACACGACCTAAAAAAAAAAAAGAAACACGGCCGTGTGATTCCGGAAAAGTTCCACCAATACGTGCTGTGATTGGCCCAGCACGCGCGACAGGATCATCTTGTGGGACATTGGTGCCAACTTATCCTCCTGAGGTGTTCAACTAATGCAGGTGCAAAGTATATATATAATTGAATTTCCCAGCCCAAGTTTTTATAAGATTTCTTTCTCATACGATTAATTATTTATAATGTCTGCCCTCAGATCAATTCAACGTTCGTCTACTTTCGCAAAGAGAGCTGCTCTTAGCACTAGAACCTATGCTACTGCTGAACCAGTAAGTATTCATTGTAAAATAAAAGTGTGGGGGTTCCAATTGACTTTGTCAGAACAATTGTGTTTAACTACTTGAGCAATTGGATCAGCCCCACTGGTTTAACATGATCGATTACTAACCAGTGACTAGACTTTAAAAGCTCGTTTGGCTGAAATCTTGCCAGAAAAGGCTGAAGAAGTCAAGCAATTGAAAAAAGAACATGGTAAAACCGTATGTATACTTTTCACTTTTAACCCCATGAGTCTACCGATCTCTACATTATCTTCTTGATGCCAGTGAACGTCAGTGAATTCCAATGGTTTCCATTGAAGTACATTGCTACGTATCGCTCAAAAAATTGATGGAGGTCGAAAGCCGGAATTTCGGACTCTCTCGATTTCCCCGAGAAGAACGCCGATAATTTGGTTCCGTGGGTATTAAATTTCGGTGCTATAGCTCCGTTAAGATTGGTCGCGCCAGTAACGCCATTATGCAGGAACTCCGAGATTTTGTGGGGCAAGAAAATCAACTATTACTAACATTATAGGTCATTGGTGAGGTCTTGTTAGAACAAGCCTACGGTGGTATGAGAGGTATCAAGGGTTTGGTCTGGGAAGGTTCCGTCTTGGACCCAATCGAAGGTATCCGTTTCAGAGGTAGAACCATCCCAGACATCCAAAAGGAATTGCCACATGCTGCTGACGGTTCCGAACCATTGCCAGAAGCTTTGTTCTGGTTGTTGTTGACCGGTGAAGTTCCATCTGTTGCTCAAACCAAGGCTCTTTCCGAAGAATTGGCTGCCAGATCTGCTTTGCCAAAGCACGTTGAAGAATTGATCGACAGATCTCCATCTCACTTGCACCCAATGGCTCAATTCTCCATTGCCGTCACTGCTTTGGAATCCGAATCTCAATTCGCCAAGGCTTACGCTAAGGGTGTCAACAAGACTGAATACTGGAAATACACTTACGAAGACTCCATTGAATTGTTAGCCAAGTTGCCAAACATTGCTGCTAGAATCTACAGAAACGTTTTCCACGACGGTAAATTGCCAGCTCAAATCGACTCCAAATTGGATTACGGTGCCAACTTGGCCTCCCTTTTGGGTTACGGTGACAACAAGGAATTCTTGGAATTAATGAGATTGTACTTGACCATCCACTCTGATCACGAAGGTGGTAACGTCTCTGCTCACACCACCCACTTGGTTGGTTCCGCTCTTTCCTCCCCATTCTTGTCCTTGGCTGCTGGTTTGAACGGTTTAGCTGGTCCATTGCACGGACGTGCTAACCAAGAAGTCTTGGAATGGTTATTCAAATTGAAGGATGAATTGAAGGGTGACATCTCCAAGGAAGCCATTGAAAAATACTTGTGGGAAACTCTTAACGCCGGTAGAGTTGTTCCAGGTTACGGTCACGCCGTCTTGAGAAAGACCGACCCAAGATACACTGCTCAAAGAGAATTCGCTCTTAAGCACATGCCAGACTACGAATTATTTAAGTTGGTCTCCAACATTTACGAAGTTGCTCCAGGTGTCTTGACCAAGCACGGTAAGACCAAGAACCCATGGCCAAATGTGGACTCCCACTCTGGTGTCTTATTGCAATACTACGGTTTGAAGGAAGAATCCTTCTACACTGTCTTATTCGGTGTTTCCAGAGCTTTCGGTGTCTTGCCACAATTGATCTTGGACCGTGGTTTAGGTATGCCAATTGAAAGACCAAAGTCTTTCTCTACTGAAAAGTACATCGAATTGGTCAAGAACATCAAGGCTTAAGTCAAGTTCTTATTGAACCGATATACAGAGTCTTAGCCTTATATTAACGTTTATTTATTTAACAAAAATATTTATTTATTTACTGTGTCCAGATTTAGAGCTGGACTGTGTATCAATTTGACGACTCTTACCACGATACTGATTTTAATTACCTGTAGGCACATATGTCGGCTGTATATCTAATGCTTTGTATAAAGAATGCACGTGACCAAACATGAATTTTTCAGTTGAGTCAGTGGAGAAATAGTCATAAGTACAAAGACGTTTACTCATCGATGAGGGTTCGGAGCAACTTTCTTCGAGGCGGCAGTCGGCCACTAGGTTCCAGTGTGCGATACCTTCTGGTTTCTGCCAAAAATCTCGAGAAAATCCAGTATTCACATACATTGCAATTACCCAAGACCAAATTTGGCCCCAAAGTGCCCAAAGGTCAAGAACGAGCTGATCTCATTGAAAAGTCTAGTCAAAAACTATATGAATTACAACTGCAGCTTAACAAGGGTCAGTCTGAGTTCACTCTCCACGATGGACCACCCTATGCCAACGGTGACTTACATCTTGGTCATGCTCTCAACAAAATATTGAAAGATATCATAAATAGATTTGAGTTGATCTACAACAACTCCAAAGTAAACTATGTTCCAGGTTGGGATTGTCATGGACTCCCGATAGAAATGAAAGCAACCAGTATGGAAACAGAAATCAAGAAGAAGAAAGGAAAGAAGGGCAAGGGAAAGACAGTAGAAAGCCCACAGAAGTCAGAACCGGAAAAGCCGCCCACCGCAGTCGAAATAAGAAATGCCTGTAGAGCTTTAGCAACTAGTATGATTGATCTGCAAAAGGAACAATTCAAAGAGTTCGCCATTATGGCTGACTTCAACAATCCCTATATCACCATGTCTCACGACTATGAAATCAATCAGTTGAAGATTTTCAAAAAACTTATGGAAAATGGATTATTGTCAAGACAGCTAAAACCTGTTTGGTGGGGATGCGAGACGCAGACTGCGCTCGCTGAGGCCGAATTGGAGTATAATAATGATCATAAATCTGTCTCAATTTACGTAAAGTTTCCAATAGTTAAGGCAGATACCTTGACGGAACTTCTTGAGTCTAGGTTGGGGATAAAGTTGGGTGAGAACCAGTTGAAGGCTTTGATTTGGACTTCGACTCCATGGACCATTCCCGTCAACAAAGCCATTTGTGTCAACCAAAATATGGACTACACCGTGCTTCACAACAAAAACACCAATGAATATTTGGTGGTAGCTCAAGCATTAAAAGATCAGATTATTGAGATTGACTCCGAAAATTGGCAGCTTTGCGATATTCTCTTCAAGGGATCTGATTTGGTAGGAGGCCAGTATATAAACCCAGCTTCAGCCAACGATGTAGTCTTTCCAATCTTGCATGGTGACCATGTCGTTGAAACTGCTGGTACAGGTTTAGTTCACAATGCACCAGCACACGGTGGAGAAGATTACTTGATAGGAAAAGAACACAATTTGGAAATCACCTCAGCTATTGATAATCAAGGAAGATATCTCGGGAAACTAATTCCAACAGGTTTCCAATCCTTGGATGGCCAAAAGGTGACCGAGTCGACCACGGTTTGGAATTGTATTGAAATATTAAAATCCAACGATATGATCTACAATATCAATAAGAACTTCAGACACTCGTATCCTTACGACTGGAGATCCAAGACCCCTGTTATTCAAAGAGCTACACCACAGTGGTTTGTAAATGTTGAAAAAATCAAAGCCACTGCATTGGATGCTTTGAAGAATGTCAAGTTTTATCCCGAGTCAGGCAAGAACAGGTTGCCGCTGTTCATTCAAAATAGAAACGAATGGTGTATCTCCCGGCAACGGTCCTGGGGCTTACCCTTGCCGATAGTGTATAATAAGTCTACCGGAGAACCAGTTGAGGACATGAGTGTGATTGGATACATTATTGAGCGGATGAACGAGTTTGGAACAGATGAATGGTTTGTTGCAGAAAACGATATCTCCAGATGGTTACCTAGTCAGTTTGAAGGAAAAGGAGAAGAGTACTACAAGGGCCAAGATACCATGGATGTGTGGTTCGATTCTGGAACATCATGGAGCACGTTATCATCAGATGTCAATGCATTGTTCTCATCTGATAAGCCAGTTGCTGATGTATACTTGGAGGGAAGTGACCAGCACAGAGGTTGGTTTCAATCGTCCTTATTGAACAAAGTCATCGCCTCTGGCGAAAAAGGGACCAACTTCAAGCCTGTGGCACCATTCAAAAAGATCATAACCCATGGATTCACTCTCGACAGCAAAAACGATAAGATGTCCAAGTCCAAAGGTAATATTATTGCTCCCAAGCACGCTATGGAAGGAGGAGGCAAGCCGTTCTTGCCAAGTTTAGGAACTGATGGTTTGAGGTTGTGGGTGGCATCATCCAACTATAACTCTGACGTCAATGTGACCAGTGAAGTTTTGACCAGAACATTCGAAAACTACAAGAAAATCAGAGTCACATTCAAGTACATGTTGGGTAACTTGGAAGGATTCACTGATGCAGTACCATATGAGCAGCTTAGTCCATTGGACAAGTACACATTGTCGAGGCTACACAATCTTCAAAGCGCATGCGTTGAGTTTTACAAAGAGCACAACTTTTCAAGAGTAGTGGGTGACATTAATTTTCATATGAATAACGATTTGAGTGCCTGGTACTTTGATATTTCCAAGGATTGTCTTTATACCGACTCAAAAAATTCAGTTAGAAGAAGAGGAATCCAAACGGTATTGAAAGAACTTGTCCATACCTACATAGGTCTCTTGGCACCTATTCAACCATTAGTGACGCAGGAGGTGTGGAACGAGTATGCCCAACTCTTCAATGTTTCTGAACCTTCGCCATTCCTTTTGGGCAATTGGACGCAAGGCTTCCAGCTTCCTAGCCAATATTCCAACCCGGCCATCGAGAATGAATTCGAAAGCGTATGGAAAATCAGGGACCACATATATAAAGAGCTTGAAAAACTTCGTGAACTGGGTGCTTACAAGAATAAGTTGGAAACTCAAGTGAACATCATAACAGACCAGCAGAGCAGTATTGCTAGTATTCTCGACTCCCATCTCAAATACCTCGACGACTACTTCTTGGTATCCAAAGTTAGTGTAAATGGCGAACTTGGAGCCGACTTGAAATACAAATCAACATCGTCTGTGGAAGTCGACGGTTCCAAGGTCGAGATCCAAATAGGACCTTCCGACAGTGCGAAGTGCCCAAGATGCTGGAAATACACCGCACCTGAACCAGAACATTTGTGCAAAAAATGCCACTCAGTGCTTAATTAGACCGGCTCATACTGTAGATACAGCCGATCAATGTAAATAGTAGATAGATAACGCGATAAGTAAAAACACACGATACATTACAACATATTGATAATACCTAGATAGCTACACTATATTAGGTAAGGGAAAAGATCAGCGATGAATTTTTTGACTCGAAAAGTAGGCAATAATGAATACCAAAAGTCTCAAATTATTCACAAGTATGTGGCTCTACGATCAGAGGTTGAGGACCCCGAAGAAGTGTTCATAACGAATTCGTTTGAAGTATTACTTCGCTTAGACGAATTGCTTTATGAGTATCACGTAATTAGGGCCTACATAGAGCTCTCCAAAGTTCGCTTGGATGAAACGGAGGAGGCTTGTCTTGAATAAATTACCCATTTAGCTCAATCGTTGCAAAACAAGTTGCCCATTGCAGAGCTTTCGAATTCTATCAAGCAGTTACCGATTGTAAGAAGAGAGCTACAAGAGAATGCTCGTGAGACCGGTAAGATCTTCAATCTTTCGGAATTGAGCTCGCAATCCACCCGTCGGTTCTTAAAAGTGTCCACAAATTCCAAGGCTGAACCCCACAAAAACCGCCCAAATCCAATGGGGATATTTTTGAATCGCTCATGGTCGAGAGAACACGTAACATGCGTAATACAGGGAGCTTCGGACAAGCAATATGCCCGTGTGAATGATCGTGCACCCGATGTTAGACGCCTATTCAATGAAAGGTTTAATATCACAGTGAGTGTAAAGGCAGTGCGGTATCTTTTATTGCACTATGGATTCAGAAAAACGGGCCATGATGTTCGAGACATACATCGCACTTTTGACGAGGCTTTCGTGAGGTACGAGTTCAGCAATCCCCCTTCTTGCTACCACAAAATAAAGGCATACGTGGGAAGAAAGTTTCCTAATGTACTCTTGATGAATGATGTCGAATACGGGTTCCGAATGAGAAAATTGTTCAGATATCTATATAACAGTTATAAAGAACCGAAGAGCAATTACAGTGGCTTCGAAAGTTTGTGCCGTACCTACCCGGGACTTCAAATGAATCGAGCAAAATGATCCACCAATCATTGCAATTTCAATACTACGATCAAGGATATCTTATTTATAATACATTATTAAGGTATATGCTTTGAGAGTTGGTTCTAAATAATTATCTCTTGCCACCCATCAATTGCGACAACAACTGAGAGCTAGAAGATTGGTTTCCGCCAACATTAGGGCCCGGAGCTGGAACAGAGGCAGGCACGGAGCCGACTTGGCTAGCGGCTTCACTGTTGAAAGCTCCTGGGTGTTGTTGAGCGTGAAGCTGCGCAGGACTGAGTTGTGATGATTTAAGAACACCGCCAGCGGCGAATAAACCTGGAGGAGGAGG
Organism: Suhomyces xylopsoci; assembly: GCA_030568675.1. Lineage (NCBI taxonomy): Eukaryota > Fungi > Ascomycota > Pichiomycetes > Serinales > Debaryomycetaceae > Suhomyces > Suhomyces xylopsoci. The sequence goes on from JAJMGM010000003.1 coordinate 786,778, forward strand.
TGTTGATGTGTTGGCACGTTCGTTCATTCTGAGAAGATTAATCTGGTTTTGGTTGGGTTGGCTGGTATTGGCTTGTGGTTGTTGTTGTTGTTGCTGTTGAGCTTGTTGCTGCTGCAAATGAAGAAGCAACAATTGCTGTTGGGCCTGCTGGGCCTGTTGTTGTGCCAATGAGCTGTTATCACCTCTTTGTTGCGATGCTTCTAATAACTTCTTTTGTTGTTCCAATTGTAAGATTTGTAACTGCGCAGCTTGTAAGCCAGGAGTCAAATTCAATGCTTGTTGGCGTTGTTGTTGCTGCTGTTGCTGCTGTTGTAATTGTGCCTGTAAGAGAGACTGTTGTTGCCTAATGGGGTGATTTTGGTATGCCAAGTGGTAGTTCTTGATTGGTTTCAAAATAAACCTCTCAATGACTTGACGGGCAAGAACCATTTCGTCTTCAAGCTTAGTATCGGTGGAGTATGTAGCACTTGGATTAAATGCAAACAATGGAAGCTTTTTATCACTTGAAGCCATGGACTTAAAGTGTACATTCAATTTCTCCTTCTTCTCAGACAAGCTCTTCAATTGTTCTGTAGTTTGCTCCACGAAGTTGATTGCTGAATCATCATCTATGTCAATATCATCAGGTAACAACACATTGTCCTTGGTTGACTTGGAAGATTTCATCTTCTGCTTGCTATCCTTCTTTTGCAGTTGCTTTTGGTTGTTGAAGATTTCTCCCAAAGTAGGGAATGCTGCCGAGTTTGCCAACGGAGTGTTGTTGCTTACACTAGGCGAATTACTTGCAGAGACGCTATCTCCCTTGGCCCAGTGAGCAGTGACCGGCAATACTGGACCTCCGTTTGGTGGAGGTACTGACGCTTTAACCGCAGTGGCAGCTGGCTTGCTTGAGCTATGTTCACCTTCTTGCTCAAAAGTATCATCCTCTTCTCCACTATAGTTGGCATGAGTGTTGGAACTGTTGAATGGATGTGATGAGCTACTAGCATTTGAGTTGTTTACTCCAGATCCACTCAAGCCCACCATACCCATCTTGAGTCCCTGTTGAGTAGACAAATCCTTTCTGGTATACGAGTCTGCTTCCTCACCAGGTTCGTGCAAGAACATACAGTTTGGGTTTGGACAAGGATGGCCTCTCAAGTATGACGAGCAGTACTTGGTTGTACCATGGGCAGCTCTTAAAATACGCCCATCACACAATGTACCGTCCAATTCATTGATACACCTCAACGCGTCTTCCTTCTTGGCAAATGTTACATAGACAACCAAACCAGGATTTTGGTGGTGATGTGGAGTCAGAGGGGCTGGCGATTTCTTGTTGATGACAATCTTCAGGATCTTACCATATTGACCAAAGTACTTGTCAGATCTTAGAACTGAATGCAAATCATCTGGATTACATGGCGGATTGAGTCCTGTCACATATACCAAGTTCTTTTGCACAACTCTGAGACCTGCCAAGTGTTTCTTGTTGGCCAATTCAGTCTCTTTCTTTTCCTTCTCCCTCTGTTTCTTTTCACGTTCTCTCTTCTCTCTCTTTAACTGCTGCAATTTATATTCGTCTGAACTGATCGTCTTGTACTCAACACTTTCATCGTCGTATAGACGTCTGCAACCAGGACATCTGCCATTAAGTTCTGGGTTTTGACGAATATTGTTGTAACAGAACTGACATATCTGATATCCACACGGACATGGTTTGAAATTTTTATCTGATATGTCCATTTCTTCTACACATAATGGGCTATATTGGTTAGTAATTTGCGGTCGAGGGCAAAAATTATAGATCTGTGTACATACCAAAATTCTTCTTCATCATCACTGATAAACGAGTCGTCACTTGGGAGCATGCTTGGCTATGGTGTATTCTATCTTTACTATGGTGACCTGAATAAACTAAAGTCTTGAAAACTGTTTGTAATATCAGTGTGATCCAAAAGATTTGACCAGGAAAAATGTTCGATTTTCGAGCGTGCGTGCACCGCAAAGTGGCACTCACTGATTATGTAATATATTACCAATAACTGAGATCACCTTTGATCTTCGAGGAGGCGTCAGATATGGGCAGTAGACCCCCAAGTTATTAAAATGGCATTTATTGTTGAGTTGTGGGACTCTGTATTCACACCAGGAACCACGCCTGCATTGATAACCGCTACACATGTGTCTTTCATATTATTAATAATCTCGTTGATCTCGTTGATCTTCCTTAGCAGATCTATTCATTTTGTGAATCTTTTGGTAATAGCTGTGTTACTCTATGGATCAGTGATCTGGTTCATTAATGAGTTGAATCAGACAAAATTGAAGTCAAACCAAGAATTAGAAAAAGAATCGTCCGAGACTAAAGAGGAACCATCTGCGAAGAAGACGGAAGCCCCAGTCAAAGCATCTGGTGTAGAACCAACAACTCCGGTCAGAAAAAGAAAAGTCTAGGTTTGTTTAAATTAACTACTCGGCATCTTGCATTTAATAATAGCAATAATCTTGTACATAAGTAATATAAAATATAGAGCGTACGATTATAGAACGAGATAAGCGTAGATGATATACTGGACATCGAAAGCCAATTTACGATTTGCGCGTTGAATACAGGCGACAAACTCATTTTGGCAAACTAGCAAAGGTGTGATACGAACTAGAGACAGTTCGGCCACCAAGATAAGTTTCATGAGCCTATATGCATTACAAAGCTACATCAATGAGCCATCTAAGTGCAAGGGGGTATTGTTCTACGATGAAAACGTTGTTATAATTGAAGATGCCTTCCCCAAGGCCATACGTCATTATTTGATACTACCGCGCGACCGGACAGTGACCAAAGCCCATCCTCTTGATGTGTTCAATAAGAATTACAAGGAGTTTAGTGGAGAAGAGCTTTATGATTTGATACTGAGCTATGTTGAAAGGGCCAAGGATATGATAGTATCTGATCTTCTGTCGATTATGAAAGATGACGATTCTTTGAAACTTGCCCTGTTCAAGTCAAAGTATATCATTGAAGGGGTACATTCTATTCCGTCGATGAACAATTTGCATGTCCACGTAATTACCAAAGATCTTTCCTCGCAAAAAATGAAGAACAAGAAACACTATAATTCGTTTGCGACTAAATTCTTTGTAGAGTTCGACCTGTTGGATCCAAGAAATAATGAGGGGTATGTTAGGTCAACGAGACGCAATGACCAAGATTACGATAGCGATTCCGATTACGGCTCTCAGTCAGACGAATCTGTAACCTATATACGTCATACACGCAATCCCGTTCTATTGAAAGATCTAATTAAACAGGACATGAAGTGCATCCATTGCGAATCACCCATGGCCAGCATTCCACTTTTGAAGAGGCACTTACGTAGTCACTTGGGAGAAATTTACGGAGAGTTTAGTGGCTACGACGTTTCAAAACTTTGTCCCAACGGCAGACAGGATATCAGGGAGCCAACTTAGATGCCCACATGGTACATAATAAGCCCTATAGCTGCAAAATCGGTGGTGCGCGTAATATCAGGTCCGGGTAACATTAAAAATTTTTACTATAAGTAGCTGCAAAAAGTGAATAGCGAAGTAGTTTAAAGCAAATATAACACCAATACACGTTTTCATAGAATCTTTCTGTAGAAAAACAACACTGGGACTTATCTCTATCTATACGCCATATCCAGGTATAGACAGTAAACGAATCCCAAATATTGAACCCGAAACATCTGCAGAAGAGTTGATACGATTCCATGTATTAACGTTCTTTTGATGATGGTTTACATCTTATCACCTGAATCGTAGTAAAGAAACTGGCGCACCTTTGCACCTATTAATGCCCTATCGCTTATTGCGTCGGTTTCCTCATTGGGAACTGCACATCTACTTTTGAAGTCGCAGTATTTGCACTTGCTTAAGTCGTCTGTGTGAATTGGTAACCTATCACCGTTCCAGAATGAAGCAGTATTCACAAGGTGGCGATCTAATTCAGAGGGATCATACTGATAGTTAGCTTTACGGAAACAGTTCCCAGTCTTCACATTATGATACTCTACGCTAGTTGTGTCGCCGAGGATATTGGCAAAGAGCTGGTACATCTGGGCACTTCGAGCTGCGAAGTATCGCAATGTGAGAGGCACTTTCCACTCTCTGACCAACTCAGGCGTTAATAATTCTTTGTAGTCAAAGTTCTCATCAGTACTAAGAGTGCTTAATAAATCCTCGGATTCTTGAGAGGTCTCGACATTTTCATTAATGAGCGTGCTCACGTCATATACTGTGAATGACTGGGTGCTCAACCAGGAATCATATGGTTCGAAACCAAGAGGTGTTCCATTGGCAAGTTTGACAAAGTCTTCATAGAAGATGTGATAATTCTGTCTCAAAATGGTGATCATGCTTTTAAAATTGATTGGTTTATCAATATCTATTCCTCTCGTTATTGCGTTTTGCAACAATGATTCATAGGCAAAGTTGGGATTAGCGCCTGACTCGTTGGCCAAAAGACTCATCATTTTTCGATAGTAGCCAGTCTGAAGCTTAGCAGAATCCAAAACTGACTGCTGAGCTGGAATCACGTTGTAGGATCTTGTTTTTATATCCGATATAGCTAGCTTGAAAGCTTTCGCATGATCATTAATTATAGGACTGATTCTTGGTATGAATTCCGACAAGTCAATAACTTGGCGATTATTGATAGCTCTCTTGAAACTGTATTCATTGCTGACTTGAATCTCTTCAAATAGCGATAAGTTTTCCGGATCAGAATTGTTTACCAACCGCAAACTGTCTATTATTCCACTGACGAGAACTTTAGAATGGTTTGGCTCTGGTCCGGATTTCGAGCGCAATTGTGCGGTTGACTCTAGATAGGTCTTTTCTTTCAAATCGATGAAGCAATGCGCCAAAACCTCTCTGGCTTCTGAAGTTGTGATAACCTGATACAATCTGCTGATGATCTTTTCTGACCACTCTATACCGAGCTCACTGCCATCAGCATTACCGTAGACCAGCTCTTGTAGTCCATCACTTGTTTTGCTAGCTTCATCATAAAGCAAGTCTATTGCCTTGTAGAGATCTGTAGTATCATATTCAGGGTGGAGTTCGTGCTCTAATTCCGCGTGCCTCTTCAGCCCAAGAATGGTGGCTCTTGTTGGTATGAACGCAGGAGATCCGGCGTATATCTTGTAATAGTCACGTAGCTCACACCAACTGTCCACTAGAAGTTTTGTTACCGCCAACCGGGGCGACTTGAGGTACGAAGGATCCGCGTTTTGGGTGGAATGAAATGTGTATGGGCTGGGCTTGTTGGGATTAAATAATGGTAGATATTGGTTGTGATCAAGATTCCAGTTATGATACAAGTTTTCTAGTGGTTCGTTGGAGGGAAGTGGCTCTTTTTTCTCATCAGGAAGCTTAGACTCGTCAGGTTTATGGATTATAAACTGTTTGATGAGCTGCAAAGATTCGTTGGTAACCGGCTTGGTGGGGCCAAATTCGTTGCTTACTTCTGATAAAGGCAGTATCTCAATATCAGAGACATTGCTACGCGCTGTGGTAGTAGTATGTAGTCTTTTTAACAAGTGTTTATTCGCATTTCGTATCATGCCTTGTCAAGCCTGGTTGCTTATCTTATTTATTTGAATGCGAAATTTTGAAGCTTAACACATTATCATACAGAAGACAAATGTCCATATCGAATTACTTAGGGAGAAACTTAACATATTATTATACAGAAATCAAATATCTATACTAAAATACTTAGGAGAAAAGGTCTAAGAAGGGAATAAGGCGAACAACATGACTAGCATGTGTTCAATGAGAAAGTAGATAAGAAGGATGTGTTTATGACTTTAGCCGGCAACAGAATAAACAACAATATGAAATGACTCAGTATTGATACAATAATATACAGTGATTTTTGTTTTAGTGGATCCCTCTCTTCAACTTCAAGGAATCTCTCTTTTTCTCACTCAAACTGAATTGGGTGGGCAAATTTATTTTAGAAGAGTCTATCAACATGGCGTCATTATTGCCATTGTTGAGATTCACGGGACTTTCCGAGAGCGACGAGGTGGTGCTGCTGTCGGCACTTCCTGGATGCTGCAAGTTTCCGAATCCATTGCTGAAATATCCGTAATCTTCAGATGGGGTGGTGGCAGACATGAAGGGAGAATCCAAAGCCAAAGCATTTTGAGTGTTGCCGTTTTTGGGGTTCGTATTTGCAGTGACACCATTCAAAGCATTCAAAGCTTGTGCGTTGGCACATTCTGTGTTGATGGTTAATGGACGAGGAAACGAGTTAGTTCCTCTGGAAGACGACCGAGACCTGGCATTGTATTGTTGGAAGAGGAACTCCTCATAGTCAGGATTAGCAGGCTGGGTACCATTGGAACCATTTGGCGGAGTCAAAGCCAGGCTAGACCCTTTGCTGGAGCTGGGTGGAGTTTGGTAGTCCATCATCATTGAGTTATAACCGTTCTGTGAGTAGGGGTGGTTTGCAGCTGCAGATCTATTGATAAATGATTGCGGCACGTAGTCTTGAATTGACTGCAAAGAGTCGGTGCTGCTGCTAAATTGTTCTTGATTGCTGCCCGAGCTGTGGGGTCTGATGCTGTTGATATTCCCCACATGGAGCCAGCTGTTGTTGCTGTACGAATTGTTTCTAGTGAGAGACTGTTTTCTCAAGCTCATTGACGATGAACGAGAACGTGCTGCAGAGGCGTTGCCATTATTGAAGTTGGATATGTTTAGTTCGGTAAGTGACAAGTTCGAAATCGACGACTGCCTCAAACCAGCTCCTCCAGCGGCACCGTTGTTCATGACCATGCCACCACCCGAGGACGTCACAGAAACCGATGTTGTTTCTGGTAATCTGAGTTGTGGAGCCTGTTGCGTAACACCGTTATTATTATGGCTATTATTACTGTGGCCCTGGTTGTTGAATGTGCACAAGTCTATAAGTCTTATTCTTATCAACTGTAAGAAAATGGGCTGGAACAGCTGATTTCTAAGGCAGTCAAAATTGATAATGCTTTGGTGGTCATACAATGGAGGATTTGGATTATTGGTGCTGGTAATGAGATTGGCCATCGTTTCATTGGCAACCTTACTAACAAGGCCACTAGGTGGTATACTGCCCAGAAACGGGGTTGTGGTGGGAAGTTCGAGGATGCGGTTGTAAACTGTCATTACCAATTGATCGAAGTTGGGAGTGAATGCTACGGTATAGTTCTTTGTAGATTTGTAGTTGCTTCCATTTGACTCGTCGAAATCAGTGAGAATATCGTCTGATTCATTGTAATGTGGATGGTTGTATAAAGATTCCTGCTTTGGATGTGCCTGGTTGTGGCCAGCAAAGTAGAATGCTTGTTGCTGCTGCTGTTGTATGCTTGGAGTACTTTCAAAGTTGTGGTGGGAGGTATGGTCGATAGGGGTCTTTAAAGTCTGTTCCAAGGGCGTGTATGGTCCGTCCATGCTTAAGTTTTGGAGCGACTTGTTCAACTTGAGCGACAAGTTTATACCTTTATTATTCATCATTGTTCAACGTCTTGAGTAGTGTTAAGGTAGTGGTGTGAAGGTAATGGTATAAGCCTAGTGTGTTGGCAAGTCAAAAGTCTGGTGGGAAATATCGGTGAAACGAATCTATTTTTTAATGTTAATTCAAGTGTCCCAAGAAAATTTTATCGAGCGTAGATAAAAATGGGAACTACTACTCTATTGTATTAATCGAATGGGGTACCAATCACTTTACCTAGGTTGAACGAGATTAAACGATTAAGACGTGACCGGCCGAAAAGGGTAGATTGACCGCGTCGCAAATAAGGGGGAAAAAAAGCGCGTGTGGAATAATTTACCCAGTCATGCGTTAGAAGCAATCTTGGGGGCTTTAAAGGTAATCGATTTTTTTTTTAGGGGATTGTTTAATTCAGGAACCAAACAGATACAATTCCAAAAGCGTTTGCAGCACTTATAGATGTGGTAGAAACTGGGCGAAGGATTGAAGGGTTGGCTCGATTGTCTTCAGATTATAATTGCTGAAGTCTCGTGATTTTGGGTGGTTACAGGGTTGCAGGGACGCGGGAAAACTCGAGTCTATATATATATCAAAAATAAAATGAGCGCTCGATTAGGATATGGTAAATTGCGGTTTGAGATTAGATTTTGAAAAATAGAAAAATATTTCAAGCCTTGTACGGATGGCTGTGTCTATTTACAGGGTTCAAAAATAAGGGCTTTCTAAGGACTCTAGAAATAGGGGGTCATTACCTGACACTTTCGTAAACCTCGGACCTTAATATTAGGTTCGTTTGAACCTGCTCAAGGGTTCTCTTTTCAGGTTCGAGTGTAACTGGCTTGCCCAGCCAAGTACGAAGAAAAAATGAGAGCTTCTAAAATTGAATTTCAATAACAAACAATGGGTACGCAAATTTAGCAACACTCTTTGAATATCTAGACACGTCAATACATACACATACACAAAGCACGACTTGTTCAATGGGGGCCTCTTAACTATAGAGCCATAGCCAATGTTTGAACCTCTTATCAAATACCCGAAAATTCCGAGTGTTGAAAGAGATGTGTGGAGTAGTGGATGGATGATTTCTCGTAATCCACGCGTTTATCGCTGCAAAAGCACACCCCGGCCATCGTTCTGGTGGCCGGAAATAAACGTAGCATGTGTCCGCGACGATAACTGCCATGCCCACAGGAAACAATAGGATATATTTTTCCCCAATTAGGACAAGTCAGATTATACTTTTTGGGACAAATTATCTCGAATTTTACACTGCCATATGTTGTAAACCTATGACATCTGCAAAGTACCTTCCCAATCAATAGCCTTCACAGCAATCAGTGAAGGCCCTGGCCCTTCACTTGAAAATAATATATTCTGTACATCGACGTGTTGGGCTACTAAATTGCTCAACTCCCAACACAACATTTTTGATGGATGCTTGCAGTTCTTTTTGACTACACAAAGAACAACGGAAAATTAGGTTTCTTTGATGGGTTAGTGTGTAGTTACGACCCCGCCTCACCAAGAATAATGTCTCATAATTCAATGTGTAGCTTCGCACGCTAGTGGTACAAGCGAATTATTTACTCAATTCTTCGTAGTCCCTTGTACGACAAACGGGGTGATATGTTTCAAATTATGTGGGCTAGATCCCGATTACTGAAGATAATCTTCGAATACGTGCGTATGTATCTACATACACAATAATTATTGTCTTGTATTTATCTTGTCTCAGACTTTTTTATATGTACACAACCCTTCGATGCTGTAGCGACCTATCGAAGCTTAAACTATAATCCGCCCAGGCTTTGTTTGCGTAATTAGCTTGCATTAATGCATACAGATCTAAGGTTGCATTATATTTCGAAACTTATTCCATCCTTCGTATTTCTTCCTAAATATGCGGGGTCCGCATGCTGATGCCTGCAGTTTTCAAACATCTCCTTCATACACACATGCCCTTGAGAGATAAGAGCGCGAGGCCGCGGGTTTAAGGCAGGACTACACCTCATTTTCTACTATATTGAGCCATTTCAGGTCATATCTATCAGATAATTTCATTTCATTCCCCGCAGTGTTTCATAATGTACCCACTTCTATGTCGATACAATGTGACTCTTGCGATTATTATTAACGTATTTATACAGTTTAGCTGCATGATAGATGATAGAATCATGCTGCGATTAAAGTTTTAATTATATTAATTTGGTGTAAAACTTTATTCTCAGAACATAAGGCTGTTGTCATTTCCGCCAAAATCATCCTCAGGTATGGTATGGTTCTCAATTCCTGGGTCATATTTGATATTGACTTCATTACCGTCAGCACTGTTCTCATCAGCAGTACCTTGGGGCAAGAATTGGTCCAATTCGTCACTCACTAGATAGCTTTCATACTTCAAATTATATGGCAAAATGTTCTCTAGTTCTTCTGACGGCCGTACTATCTGAGCAAGTTCGGCCGCTTCGGGATTGGTGCCTTCTTTGATTTCAGGTTGTTCGTCCTCAATCCCCATTACAATATAGTCGTACTTGTTTATGTTATTTACCTGGTTTTTGAGCTGTTGGTATCTATCGGTCACATCATTCATTTTCGCCATTCCTCCTCGCGAGCCGTTTTTGTCATTACTTTTCATAACTGGATGAAACTTGGTGTTCGTTTGAAACTTCAAGTACTCATTGTACAAGCTGGTATTTATGAATTTTAAATCGTGCCCCAACTTTAAGTCTTTCTCTATCAAATAATTGAGCCACAACAATCTATCTCTATCATTTATGCCATCGTTGAGATCGTCATCCTCCATATCATCACCATTTATCATTTGTCCGTTATGTGTGGAGGCGTGACCCAACACTTCGTTCAACTTGAGTTGATTATAGTAGTCTTGTCTTTCCTTGTATTTTCGCTTCTTCTTCTCCTGATCTGTTTCGCCATCGTCCAAGACTAATTTACGCTTTTCCATTAAATTTTTTATCAAGCTATTGGGCAATTCGTTTAGCTTTTTTGATACCCTGAATGAATCACTGTATTTGAGCCAGTCTCGAAAAGACTCCAACGACATGGTATTGTACTCTGACTTACTTCTTTTCGTTAAGGATGACGCATTTTGTTTTTCACTGTCTTTGGTATCATCAAGTTTCAAATAATTTTCAGATTTGATCGTTCCTGTTAGTTTGAATGCTTCGGTGACGTCTTGAATTTCGACGTTGTTTGATCGAGTTCGTAACTGCGAGAGCCGCACAGCTTCACTAGATAGCCTTTTAAGCTGCTGTATATATATATCGGTCAACGTGTTGAGCGTTGATGGTTTGCATTTGTCAAAACCATTGGCTTTTAAGATTTGTGATATCGATATCCTCAATAATGCAAAGTGGAATGAGTCATCCATGTTTTGTTTGATATTATACAACTCTGTTGATGTGTAGTTGTCCTCACAACCCCTCTATTATCCAATCTTATTGAAAGTCAAGAGACCCTTCTTGCTGCCTGACTATTTACTTTTCAAGACAGTCGTGCGCAGACCAACCCATATTCTCTTCATGCTACACCAAGTACTACAATTCATCATTGGTACTACTACGTTCAATTGAGGCTAGTGGGATCTACAGCTCCTTTTTCGAAGTAATGATTCTGATTTCGTCTTTTGAAATGTTTGATTCGTAATTTTACTATATATGAATTTTTTAAATCCCCTGTTGCAACTTTTCACCAAATTTCTTTGCCAAATTAAAAGCACTGAAAATGGTCTTTTCATTTATTTCTATCTTCATAGCATCAACCTTTGGAGCTTCAGTGACTCTGCTGACTATAATTGCAGGATCAATTTCAATCAACACACCGTCGTCGACAGTTTCATCAATGGCTAAACTTACCAAATCGTAATTTTCCAAAATTGTGGCTTTATCAACGGTATTTCCCAACAATATGTTCAATGCTTCGAACAAATTGGCAACTGCAGAATATATCAAAGATTCGTTTTCATTGATCTTTGACACGATTAATAAAATCACGTCGTTGGTTTGTTTGTAAGTGATCAAGTGATTGTCGTACAAGACGATATCTTGATGGACCTTGTTGACCTTTGGGAATAAAGCCTTTTCGAACTTCAATTGTTGTGCTGTGGTGAGAAACTCTCCTTCGATTTTGTTATCACCGCCATTCTCCTTCTGTTGTTGTGCTTGTTGTTGATAGTAGTTGGCATACAAACGGTTACCCTCGTTATCTAGTATCAAGACTGCCGATATGGTGTATAATGATGTGTTCAATGACATGTTATGATATAAAAGCCACGCGTTTGCCGGGAATGATTGATTAGCGTTGATCTGCTATCGTCCATTTTTTCATATTGTCACCGTGGCTTTCGATAAATTTAGACACGATCACGTGATATATCACCTACTAACATACGCAAGAATACGGAGTCTAATCTACTGAGTTTTTCGAATTAATAAAGAATTGAATATATTAGTGGCACTATTGGCTTTTTTTAACTGCAGAGCTTAAAGGTTAAATGTTAAATGGCGTCAAAGACAAATAAAGTTTGCTAGCGCTAGGCTTGTTCAATTAACGGCTTCGATGACATATTCATGAACAGATTTATGCCATTGGTTTTTCACATAGAAACTGTCAGTAAAGTCAATTTCCAAGTTCTTCCAACCAAATATGAAGTTGAAAATCAAAGCGAAAACCAATCCAAATGCAACCAATAATGGACCGATTATGTTGTCCAAATGCTTACCTGATCTTTCCATGATAATGGATCTTCTTCTAATGAAAATGTAGTAGCCCCAAACACCAGTAAACAAGGTCAAAGCAAAGTAGACGTAAGCCAAAATGTCCGAAATTCCCGAAAAGTTCGATTTTCTGGAACTGGAATAAAGTACAAATGTCAAAGTAGAGAATAATGTTGTGACATGTAACCAACGGTTGAATGTTCTTTCATTGGCAAGCCAAACTTTTGGTTCGATTTTGAGGGGTCCAGCATTCTTGATCCAGCTTTCTGGTTTACTGACACCCAATGGCAACTCAATTTCTTCATCTTCAGAGTCAGCATCAATCAATTTTGAAAATTGGAAAGGTAAGTTCAAAATCTTGGAGAGTGGACTCTTGGAAGGACGGAAAAGACCTTCTTCGCTGTCATCGTCTTCATCATCGAAGTCGGACGAGCCAGTTGTAGCATTTGTTTCCTCTCCGTTTTCCTCAATTACTTCACTGATTTGTGGTTTGTTTTCTTGTTCACCTGAGTCGTTCAAGTTAAGCAAGAGTGAGCCCGAGAACGATGCCGATCTAGGTTGGAAATTAGAGCTGTTATTTTTGAGAAGCATAGATTTGAATTTAGACAAGTTGTCCTCATTGGTGATATCTTCTTTTATACCGGCATCTTCACTGGACTTCCTGGACTTTCTAAGATATAATTCAGGATTGAAAGAAAGATCATTTTCCAATTCATTAAACCATAATGGAATATTCTCCAATTTTTCGTCTTCCAAGAACAAGGATGCAATACCGTGAATGAATTTAGAAAAGTTTGGGATCTCTTTAATCAAGTGAGAAGATGAAATGAGCTCATTGATCCAGTTAAGTTTCTTGGAGTTCTTTACGGCGGATTTCTTGATTTTGATTTCCATTGTCGAGTAAGGGAACTTGGAAAATTCACCCTTTCTCAAGTATTGCAAAGGATTCGATGACTTGGAGTCAATGTCAGTTCTGTGCCAAGTAGAAGGGTCTCTAATGGGAAGTTGTTGGTCAAATGAGTCCTCCCTAATGAAAGTAAGATCGGAGTCGATGATGATCCGGACTTTCTCATCTCCTGGAATCTGGAATGCGGTTCTTTTGTAGACGGTTCTTAACACCGGCTGTAAGTTCAAGTCTTTGATGTATCCAAGTACATTTTCCAATGACTCGAGATTGTTGATCTTCTTCAACTTGTTAGGAATTTCTTTGTTAATAACGAATTGGTTGATGTATTTTTGCTTTAATGAAATCTTGTCGTCAAGATGGAAGTTTGAGTTTGAGTCGAATTGCTTCTTTTCTAAGACAATGTTTGGTTTGTTCTGTAATTTTCCAATCCACTTGATTCTTAAGGTCGAAGAGTTGCTGATCTTAGTTAACTTGTTGTTGTAAACTTCAAAGTGCTCATTGTCAAAGTAAAGACAGTTGATGTTCTGATTAGATTGGTTGTCGCGTTGTGCATCTTCGTCATCGTCATCATCGTCGTCATCATCATCGTTATCTCCACTGCCTGGACGGTTGTTGTAAACCAATACAGGTAGGTGTCTCAAGATGGTGGTCTTGACTTCCATTAAGTTTTCAGGGTGAATCCAGAATTTGAACGATTGATACTCGGAGTTGTCCGAAGAAGACTCTGTGAATGAACTCAACTTAGATAAGGATTGGTCAACACTGTAGTTGTCTCTCAAGAATTGAAATAAGGCACCAATTTTGTATAACAAAGGCGAATAGTCTTCGGAATGGAATGGCAACGACTTTAATCTAACGTTCAAAAGAGGCTTGACCGAGTATTGCGGATGGAGTCTATCATGCTTCTTGACAATCTTGATGAAACCAGAATAGTTTAAACGTTGGAAATGTTCCAATTCCTGAGCCGAGGTCAACAATTCATCCAATTCATGCAGAAACTTGTCGACTTCAAATTTGATGTCGGCAGATTCAGTCTGAGCTTGAAGCTCATTGAGCTTTTCGTTCAAGATATCGAATTGCTTGTGCTGAAAAGTATAAACCTTTTCTAAGTCGGAGTCCAAAGCACTGACAAAGTCTTGTTCATCTTTCTCAGTCCAATTGTTCTGAAGTATAACACCTTCCTTAAGTAACTTTTTCAAGCGATTGTAGTTGAGATAATACTCTTTCCAAGGCTTGTAGATTTCGTGCTCGAGCTTATTGGCGAATAGCATGGGTTGCTGAGGGTCATGCTCTTTCTGAGTAGGTTCAGTCATCTTGGGATTGAGCTCAGTTATATGCTTGTCGATGCAGAGTTATTTATAAAGCTGGTGTTAAACATGGAATTTGCACGTATTATGGCCGAAACTTTTATAATTTAGCCTTTATTAAGGAGCATATACACGTGGGGGGGTAATTGTGCGTTTAAAAAATTGAGACAACCTGGCAGAAAAACCGATACTGGCGCAAACGAGCATAGAGATTTGCGCACTCGTGTCAGATAGAAAACACTTCAGTTATAGAGTAGAGAGTAGGTACGACATGTAGAAGAAGTGATTTGAAATTCCAGCCGACGACGACCAGCAGGGTGAAGGTCTTGGAACCGCCACAATTACATTGTCTGCTTGGCTTCGTTTAAACTATAATTATAATTGTTATCAAGGGCTTATTATAGCCGTGATGGTCAGATTCGAAATATATTGTCGTTGAGAAAATAAGCCAAATCTAATTTTCGTATCTGTCGGCACGCAAGATTGTCATTGAAGCCAGAAAAGCTTAACTGGCAATGAATTTCGGGTAAGTGAACCCTGATGTAGCGTGCGGAATATTATTATTTCTGCGCTACAGAATGCAAGGAGCACAAGTAGAATTGGCCCCAGCAAACGTGGAAAGATGCATTTGAAAATTTATGTAGTGATGACGTAGACGGCAGATCTTCTCTATGCTACTAATGATTCGGAATATCCGTTTCGCTAGTGAACACCCTAGCATATATTTTAGGTGACGAATATGTATCTAGGCTGCAATGTCGTCACGTTCTGCATATAACCCAACTACCAAAAGAGTTCAGGCTAAATTACATCAAGGAAAGGAAGCCACTAGAATGGAACAGCTGTATGACGTACGAAGTGGGGATATATATGAGCAAGATCAGCAAGCTTCAAGTGGGTCAAAGATCCTTCTATACTTATTGAGCTTTTTGCATATTCCACTAAAATCCATACTTGATGTAATTGACAGACTATTGACAGAGACCCCAAGCCGTCAATCCGATGAGGCAGAAGAAACCAATTACGAGCTGATTAACCAGTCAGACCAGGATGTCCAAATACTCAAAATCAATAAACTCAAGCCAGTAGTTACCAATGACTTCCACATACTACGCAACCACCTTGCATCACGCCGAGATAGTGCACATCATCAAAATAATAATAGTATACTCACTGATGACGTTTCAGAGATACCTGACTTCAGCTCCCTGCGAGACAACCAACGTGCATCGGCTCAAAACATCTTGAGGTCATTGGTGAATAGTAGAATAAAGAGTGCCAAACCGGTCCAAAATCCAGCTCTGCAGTATGGAACCGATCTTCTGTTATCGAGGGAGTTCTTGAAAAATTCAAAGTATCAGCAAAATTATCAGCCATCTCCTATAAACGAATTTACTGATGAAGAAGACGAAGAATTCGAAGGGGATGACTTGTTAAACTTGACTGATAACGATTTATCTTCGCATAGAAAGTACCACCAGTCGATACTAAATTACTATATACCTTCGAAACCCGTATCCACAGCCGACTACTCAGTCATAGATTCAGCCGTATCAAACTTCTTCATCGATGACAATACTTCTAGTAGATACCAAAATAACCATAGACAATTACAAGAGCTTGTATCGAAGAATCGGATCCAGTCCTTATCCAAAATTGTCCCTCTTAATCAGAACCAATTAGCCAAAGTTAATGAAATATGGACCTCCAAAAGTAATCGTCAACTTTTCAACTTATTCCAGATAGACGTGTACCACGATGATATAAAGACTCTTCGGGACGGAAGATGGTTGAACGATAACATCATAGATCTTTACCTCAGCTTGGTGACCAAATCCAACCCCAAAGCTTATGCATGGACCACTCACTTTTTTACAACATTACAGGAGAAAGGCTATCAGGGAGTTGCGAGGTGGGCCAAACGTAGAAAGCTCAATGTCTTTGAAAAGGACATAATATTAGTACCAATCAACATCATGAATACTCACTGGGCATTGGCTGTGGTTGACAATGTCGAACACAAGATAAAGTATTATGACTCCTTGTCAAGCTCCGGAAACCTTAACGCGGTAAAGATGATATCGAACTACATGTCACTGGAAGCAGATCGATTAAATCATCCAAAGATAGACTACGAACTTCTACCAAATGTCAAGACACCTCAACAAGCAAACGGGTATGATTGTGGGGTATTCGCATGTACAGCTGCAAGATATGTTAGCACCAAATCTTCATTAACCTATAGTCAAAACGACATGAAGGTGATTAGGAGACGGATGGCTTATGAGATTCTTAACAAAGAATTGCTACAAAACTAATTATTATAAGTCATTATATAACTGTAATATACACTAATAAATTCAAAGCAAGAAGCTTAGAACAAACCTAAAAAAGTCTTCTGCTTGTCGTTGCCTGTCAGCTTCTTGATCTTGTTAATTTCATTCTCCAAATTCATAATTTTCTCATTTGAGGCTTCTATCTTTTTGCTCAAGTAGTTTATTCTGTTTTCCACTTTACCTCCAAGGCCATTGATAGAAACCAATTCATTTTCAAGTTTGGTGATGGTTGAGCTTTCAGAGCTGATCAAAGATTTCAACAAATCAATTTCATACAACTTGAATATCTTGACGTCTTCAATCAAGTTTTTGAAGGCTGCCTTGTATAAAGGTCTTCCAGTCAAAATCTTTTCGAGAACCCCCTTGTTTCTGCTTAGTGTGATTAAATCAAATTTTTCAAGGGTACTCAAAGTAGATAAAGTTTCTTGTTTGTTGCTGAACAATGGAGAGTTGACCAAGTTTTCAAACTTGATTTCTCCTGAGTCGTTAAGTAACTTCATAATGAGCCAAATCTGGGAAGGAGTCCAATTACCATCAGTCTCGCCTTTTTCAACCCTGGAATTGGTCAAGAAGAAAGTGGTTATCTGTTCTGCTGCTTGATTAACCATTTCACCAATTGCATCTTCTGGCGACTCGCCTGATTGAATCCGTCTAACGAAAGATTGCAAGTCCAACATTCTACCACCCAAAGGTGCCAAACTATTCTCGAGCACTTTTGGATCTTCATTCTTCAATTGGTTGATTAAATACTGTTTGGCATTCTTGCTGGAGGCATCAGATAAGGAAATGGTTTTGAAGACTTGGTTTGGCAACGAATCGTTCAAGTGCTGGATACTGCCCACGTCAGAGGTTATAAAAATGACATGTGCAAGATTATTTTGAATCAAATTGGAGGTCCAGTCAGCAATGATAGGGTAGATTAGGTCATTACTCGATGACTCGGACTTTCTTGCAAAGTTATTGATAATGACAATAGGCTTACATCTAGGATTATGCTGCAAGTATTCGTCTTCGTTCAACAACTTGAGTTGTTCTTCATCGTTCTTATGGGTTCTCTTCTGAATCGATTTCTTGTACCTTGGGTAGTCTACCAAAGCAACGTTTCTAATAGCCTGAGCTGCTAGAGCGAACATGTTCTTCAACTCACTCTCTTTGCTCTGACTGAGACCAGATTTCTGCCCCGTTAAACCTTGCACACCCAAATCGATAAATTGAGTCACGGTATTCGTCCATGAAAAGACAGGATAGTAACCCAATTGCACCGAAGTATTTGAAATCAAAGCACTGTCTGATCTGGATTTTCCAAGCGAGTCACAGTTGATGTAGAGCACGTTCCTATTTAGGTCATTATCGTTATTTATGGTGTGTTCGAGAATAAACTCTTCCTTACCTGAACCTTTAGGACCCTTCACAACAATGTAGGTGTTGATATTCTCTTGAATCCAGAGCTTTAGCTGCTTGGCCTTTTCAAATCTTTCACTCCAGATATTTCCCATATCCGGTTCTATGCTGGCTTCGTCGATTGACTTAGCTTCAGCCAGATCACAACCATGGATTTGAGAATCAAGATAGTCATAACTGTTACCAAGCCAATTTCCCACAGTTTCTATTGGAAGGAATATCGACTGAACAATCTTGTTGTTTTTGTAGGCAGTAATGGTGTACTTTTTGGTAATTTTTTGCTCGATAAACCAAAGTCTGATAGGATCAAAAATAAGCACTGCGGTCGTTGCAAGAATAGCAATGATGATAGGAATCGAGATTCTTTGGTGGCTCATGATGAACTCGGTGATATGGTTAACTCTCTTAATAGGAATGTACTGCAAATGAAGTCTTGTTGTTCCGTTACCAAGACTAATGCCAGTAATACAGTTCTTGGCACATACAGCAGATCTGGTCAGCTCAAAAACAACGGTAGCATTGTCTTTTCCAGGAATAATATCAACAATCAACCCGTATCTTCTGAACAAAAGGTACAATTCCTCTTCTGTCAAGGATTCACCTTCATATATCACCTTAAGCCTTGCGCTGGGAAATCTCCTCAAATCTTCTATCCAAGGGGTACCTTTCACCACGAACGCACTGGGACATAGCCTGTATACTCGGTTGATAAGCTTGAGAAAGATATTGCTTGTGGCTTGAAGTTCGTGCTTCTTGACATTCAGAATAACTTTGGTAACAAACTCCTTTCTGTTGTATCCTTCTGGAATTTCGAATTTAACAAAGGCTCCAGAGTCACGATGAAGCGGAATAAGTTCGGTGATACGCGAATTAGGTGGTAATGGCGACGATAGCTCGATTACTTTGTCCTTTATGGACTGGGTGCTGTTTGACTTTTTCAATGGTCCAACTAACCATCTCCAGTACTGTTTGGTCTGACTATGCGTGACACCAAAAGGAGATACTTTATCGAAATATAGAACAGTCTCGGAGTTCTTCTGATCCAAAACCCCTGTAGTTGAAGCAGACTCGTCAGCCTCGTCCGAACTCACCTGCTGTTTGATATCTTTCACGTCAGAACTGTAGTATCTAGCCGCATGGCAAAGTATTGGTTTCGAATTCACCAACCTTTTGGTGCTGGCATTGGAGTAATTGAGTCTCCTTGCACTGTGTCTAAATAGATTAAGCATTGTGGATCCCCAGATTAAGGGTCTTTAAATTTGATGCGATAAGGCGAAAACAATTCAGGAGTAATAGTAGAAGAAGTTCAGTTTAGGTTATAAGGCTAACTTGAAGCCGTTAATTGTGATTATTCTATGAGCAATTGCGTGTTACTTATACTTTGGTATTTGCCTCCGGGTCTTTAATCATTGCTCTCCGATCAAATACAGGAACAAAAAAATATCGAGTGTGCTTAACCGCTACAACAAAATACTGCGATGTCTACAAATGTCCCACACTAATCTTCTAGTTATATACATAACTAGTTTTACTCCCCCAACGTATTCCTTGATACTTAAGAGTAAGGTTGAAATAGGTGTGAATTCTGTTCTAGGCTTCGCTTTGAATCATTATACTACCGAATAAGTATAAGGATCTTCGAAGAGGCCAAACTTTCAGAGCTGATACAGTATTGGTTTCAAATATGTATATTGGTGTTCTATACGTAGTGCTATGGTGAATAGAAATCTTCTCGTGGGTGGTTCGATGCTTTTAAATGACTACTGGGGCGGGTAACCTCGGCGATCCGTCACGTGTGGTGTCCTTGGTAGGGTTCCTCGACAGGGTATAATAATGTATTGAACTAATCTATAGAAGCCAGGGGTATCGAGTTTTTGATAAAGTCTGAGGTTTTCAAGGGCCGCACTGGCATGTCTTCACCATTTTCTAATTTACCGCTTTTGTAGTTGTAGTTTTCCCTTATGTACTCTCTCACCGGCAAAATTGCAGCTTCACGACACAATTCTCGAAGGTCAGAACCACTCATGCCCTGGGTGTTTGCGACAATTTGTTTCATGTCAAAGTCATACTCATCAACCTTGGTATCCTTTAATATTTTTGTCAAAATCGATAATCTTTGCTTGGAGTCTGGCTTGCCTACTGCAAATGTCTTGGGCATTCTTCTCAAGAATGCTTCATCAATATCATTCTTTCTATTGGTGGCACCCATTACCAAGATACGGCCATTGGATTGCAAACCGTCCCACAAAGTCATGAACTCGGCTTTCAACATGGCACTGACTTCGTGATCATTGGAAGATCTGTCTCTCAAAAACGAATCGATCTCGTCAATAAATATAATACATGGTTGCAATTTGTTTGCCAAAGAGAAGATGGCGTCTGTTATTTTGTTGCTTTCACCATACCACTTATCCATAACTGTCGACATACGAATCAGCAAGAAAAATGCCCCGCTTTCTTTGGCAATGGCCTTGGCCAACATGGTTTTTCCACATCCTGGGGGTCCATGGAATAACACACCTTTGGGTGACTGAATCAAGCTCAGATGAGTAGAGAACAAGCTAGGCTCGATCAATGGTAATATAACTGTTTCCCTCAATTCATCTATGATATTCTGCAACCCTCCTACGTCATCAAACAGAACATTGATTTCGTCAGGTGTCACCAACGAATTGAGTAACGATCTTTCGTATTGACTGAATGTGATATCCTTGAGATGGGGGTTGGTAGCCTGAAGCTTTTTGAGAATACTCTTGCCCTTTTTATCCGAGTCCTTGTTTTTCACCGAGGAGTCAACATAATCATTTAGTATAGAATTTAATAGGTAGTATACAGAGAGCCCAGCTCCTGCCAAAATAAAAATGTCTCCGATATATTTCAAGTCCACCTTGAACTTTCCAAAATCCAATTTAAACCTATTCATTCTCCTAGCGTGAAAGTTCCTTTCTTACAATCAATTCAACTTGCCATCCGTTTTTAGGTTGAAGTGCCGGTCGTGCGGCTTGGAGAATTATTCGGCTGCGACTGTGAAAGTTCCTAAGAGCAGAGATGAGATGATCATCTAGAGAGCGCTAGAACCTAGACCTTAAAGCGAGTTATAGAAGTAATAATGGGTTCTGCTCGAGGTTCTGCTAGAGGAGAAGAAGAGCATGAGATAAGGCTACCAAGTAAACTCTTGGACCAAATCCAACAAAAGGAAGATAAAGGTGAATACGAAGAAGATAATTCCAGATTCACTAAGTTTGATCGCCCCAAGAGTAAAGGGAAACAATTGTCGAGAAAGGAAAAGCGTCAACAGGAAAGAGAAGCAAAGAAGCAAAAGAGAATAAAGAGCATAGATTCTAGGAAACCCAAGGAACCGACCAAATCAGCTCCGAAAACCGATAAAAAGGACTCCAAAGAAGACCCATTGGCACAATTAGCAGCATTAAAGGCAAATAAAAAGTCTGAAAAGACTGCATCTTCAGGTAACAAGAGAAAAGCAGAGAATGACCAGGACGATCCTTTGGCGCAATTGGCAGCACTAAAGGCCAAGAAAGCCAAGAACGACCCTCTTGCACAATTAGCTGCACTCAAAGCCAAAAAAGCATCAAAAACTGAAAAATCTAGCATGGACGATGATCCACTCGCACAATTAGCGGCCTTAAAAGCGAAAAAGAATGCCAAGCTGCTGGAAATCCGAATTGTCAAGGAGGACGATCTTGGTGACGATTCCGCAAGTGACTTCGATGAAGGGGAAGAAGACGACGATGAGGAAGATTTTGATGAAGACGAGCTCGAAGCACTTGAAGAAGATGAAGATGAAGACGAAGAGGAGGAAGATGAAGATGAAGACGAAGAGGAGGAAGATGAAGAAGATAATGAAGATTTTGATGAGGAGGACGATTTTGAAGGATTCGATGATGATGAAGATATTTCTGAACTTGAGGAAGAAGAAGATCCTTTGGCTAAACTCAAGGCTTTGAAAGAAGCAAAAAAAGCAAAGGAGTCGAAAGATACCAAAAAAGAAAAATCCAAAAAAGATAAGACCAAAAAGGCAGATGCTCCTGAGTTGGCAACACCAGATTTATTTGCAAAAGACGACGAGGATATAAACTACTATGCCAAAAAATTAGGATTGAAGAACGGAAAGAAATCCAAGCTCACAAAGACAGACGACGATGACGTCATTGGAGGATTGTTGGATGGACTCGATCTTGATTTTGGTGACGAAAGTGATGATGGAAATTTGAGTGAAGTGGCAGAGGAAGATGATAGTGAATTGGAAGACGACGATGAAGACAATTCTGACCTCAGTGACGAAGATGCAGAGCCCCATGTGCGAGAAAATCCGTATGTCGCACCAACTGAGGATGCTGAAGATGAAGTGGAAAAGAAGGAAGAGCAAACTTCAAAGTATATTCCACCAGCACTTCGTCGAAAACTAGCATTAGAATCTGGTGACACCTCAGAAGAGACCATTCAACTTCGTAAATCCATAAAGGGTCCATTGAACAGATTGTCAGAAGCTAATATCAATACGATTGTGATGGAGATCGACGGTTTGTACCTTTCCCACGCTCGTCATTACGTCAATGAGCAGTTAACAAACTTGATTATAGAAAGTATTGTTCTGCAGGGTAGATTATTGGACACTTTTGTCTACCTTCATGCTGCATTGGTCGCTGCTATCTATAGATTACAGGGAGTAGAATTTGGAGCTTATTTCATTCAAACGTTGTTAGAAAAATTCGAAGCAACTGCTAAAGACCAAACTAAAATCAGTCAGAAATCGAAAGAAGCATCTAACTTGATATCGCTTTTGTCTTCCATCTATCTTTTCTCGCTTGTGGGCTCGCAGCTTTTGTACGATATCATCAAAGTGCTCATTTCAGATCTTAACGAAGTCAATGCCGAGCTCTTGCTTCGTTTGATTAGAAGTTCGGGTAACCAAATGAGATCCGACGATCCAACTGCATTAAAAGAAATTGTCATTTTGGTAAACCAAGTGTCAGCCAATTTGAATAAAGAACAGCAACTCAACCCAAGAACACAGTTTTTGATTGAAACCATCACCTCATTGAAGAATAATAAATTGAAAACCAACAACGAAGCCAATCATCAATTAGCGATTCGCTTGAAAAAGTACTTGAGCTCTATCAACAATAACAAGTTCAATGATCCTATCCAAGTGAGCCTTGATGACATTCACAATGTTGAAACCAGAGGTAAATGGTGGTTAGTTGGGGCAGCTTGGAAAGGCATAGAGTCTGCAAGACCAGACGCCAATGATAAGGAAACTGATATGGCTGTCAATGATATTCTTGACAACGCTGAACCCAACTGGATGGAATTGGCTAAAGCACAAAGAATGAATACCAATATCAGAAGAGCTATCTTCGTTTCCATTATGTCTGCTAACGACTACGTGGATGCAATGACTAAACTTGATAAGCTTGCATTGAAAAGAGCACAAGAAAGAGAAATTCCTAGAGTTTTGATTCATTGTACTGGTATCGAACCAGCCTGGAATCCATACTATGGTATATTGGCCCATAAGTTGTGCGAGAACCATTCGAATAGAAAGACCTTTCAGTTTATGCTCTGGGACATTATAAAAGAATTTGAAGGTAGCTCTAATGATGGAGATTCCGATGAAGAGGGTGAAGACTTTTTCTCCTTTGACGAAGACGTTGATGACGAAGCTAAATTGAAGCGTATTCTTAATTTGGGCAGATTCTTTGGGTACCTATTGTCAGAAGGATCTTTACCATTGCATATTCTTAGAACAGTCAACTTTGTGACGGCCAGCAGTAACACCATCTTGTTCATGGAGGTTTTATTTGTTTCATTCTTGGATCAAATTGGTAAGAAATCACAAGTCAACTCTGTTGGAGCCGGTTTATCTCTGAAACTGAAAAAGATGCACGAGATGAAGTTCGATGAAAAGTTGTTGATTGAAAGAACGATAAAGGCTCAAGAACAACCCACCTTACTCAGGGGAATACAATTCTTCTTGAAGGATAAGGTTCTCAATAGTGATATAATCACTGGAAGAAAACAGAAGAAAAGAGTCGAATGGGGTGTGGAAGCTTGGACAGATATCATCGAGGAGTTTTTGAGAGGTAAAGAAGATTACTAGTTCAATGCTTTCTATTTTACATGTATATACAGATAAGTTTATTCTATTAATTCAAGAACAGCAACAGTTTCCACATGCTTTGTTTGAGGAAAGAAATCAAATCCAACAAGGTCTCTGACACGATACTTTGTAGAAGAGTCTGACAACTCTTGTATTTCGAAAAACTTCGCCAAATCTCTAGCCTGGGTAAACACATTACAACTGATGTACATAATGAGTTTGGGCTTGAACTCGTGTAACTGTTTCATGAATGAAGCGTTGGAACCTTTTCGAGATGGATCCATGATCACGATACTGTCTTCGCCAGTTATTCCTGACTTTACAAACTCCTCGTTCTTGAATAATTCCTCTGAATCACCTTCTATGAATTGGATTCTGTCAGGTACACTGAGTCCGTTCAACTTGGCATTATGAGTAGCATACTTGATGGAGAGTTGCGATAATTCGATACCAAATATCTTTCCTGTGCTAGATATATGGTTCGCCAACGCAATACCGAAAAATCCCGATCCACAGTAGGTGTCAATTAGATACCTATATTGTTGGCCCTCGCCAATATGATACCTCAAGTAATCAAGAACAACTGGAAGAATGTAGTTATTGTTTTGAAAAAATCCTGAAGGCTCAAATTGAAACACGTAATCTTCAACTTTTTCGGTGATTACCAGCTTTTTGGGATTGGTCACACAGACCCGGTCGTACTCCCCAGTCTCGTGATTGACCTTGACGCTCTCCCTCAAAAATAATGTCTGCTGTCTGCCCTTTTTAGCATCGGGTATCTGGTCTTGATTGTCCAAGATCTCAGCTCTTTTCTTCTCTAAAGCTTCGTTGATTATAGGAGTAGCTATGTCACAATGGTCCAAATCCACAACTCCCTTTGTAGGGTCAATATGCTGGATGCCAATGTTGAACGACTTTGGTTCTGAGGAGATTCCATTCTTATCTCTAGGATATTTGAAATGTGGAGTGATTTTGTTTCTGTAGGAATATTCCATAGGCGAGCCAAAGACTGTGCCAAACTCCTTCTGCTGGCTTTTGAAAGTTTCAAGAAGTTGAGGAAAGAAGAACTTATACGCTTTTGAAATAACTTCCTCTTTAAACTTGAGCTGGTTGTCATAATTCAACATCTGCAACTGACATCCACTACATTGGTGGAATTTGTCACAAATAATCAAGCTGTCGTTACGTGCATTGTTCGATGAATTTACCTCTATCAAGACACCTTCAGCATAATACTTGTTGTGCAATGCTAATTTCACCTTGACTTTGTCACCCACCAATGTTTTGGGTACCTGAATTACGGTGAACATATTGAAGATGTCTTCCTCAGATTCGATAAAAGGAGTCACATACATCGACTTGGGTATGATTCCGATCCCGTTACCTTCGGCTGTTTGGTAGATGATCTCCAAATTCGGTATAGTAACGACAGGCCGATTCTTGGAAAATAGGAACACATCGATAAGCTGGGGAGTGTTCAATATCTGTTCAAGTTTGATCTGGCCGGGAATATCATTTATATCTGCATTGCCATGTTTAGCTCTATATCTGGAAACAACTTTTTCATTATATACAAGTAGCGATTCCTTAGTTTCTAAAAATGCTAAATTGTCTTTGCTAGTACTATCAGTGGTATCCCTTTTGGTCTTTTTATTGACTTTTTTCAAGTCTCTCAAGACCTTTGAATCTGATCTCGACTTTGGTTGGAGGTCATATGGTTTTTGAACGGCCAAGGTATCGGGTACGGCCTTACGTCTTGCAACGAAGATGCTCTTGGGTTGGGAGCTGCAAAAACATCTTATTGATCTCGTAGTTAGTTTGGAACATTGCGAAGCAGGAAGATTTACTAGCAATGCATTGCATCGCCTCGATATAGTCTCGGCACCCCGTCCTTGTCGCACTCTTATCATCTGCTTACTTTACGCTATTGCTTACTGGAGCATGCAACTAATGAAAAATTATTTTTATTTGAGATGCGAATTTTGCAATCAAATCTAAAGCTTTCTTTAACTATTGTATATTAATCTTGGTAGCATTAAAAAGCAGCAGCGGGAATATCCTCCTCAGGATATTCTCTCAAGTCCAAGGTCAATGTTCTTGAACTATTGAGCTGCTGTTCTCTATATATTCCAACTAATGCGTCGGACTTCTCGAACAACGAGTTCTTCAAACTGATGACAATAAACTGAAAGTTCGGACCGGCGTGCTTTCGTATATAGCTGGCTATCTTACTAACGTTTGAGTTGTCTAACGCAGCATCGACCTCATCAAGAACAAAGAATGGTGATGGCTGGTATGAATGTATAGCAAACAATAACGCAAGCGCAGCCATGGTCTTCTCTCCTCCAGACAACAACTCCATGTCCCTGAACCTCTTCATGGGTGGCATAGCGTGGTACTTGATACCAGAACTGTAAGGAGAGTCTTCGTCTTCGAGTATCAAATAGGCTGATCCTCCAAGTGGGGACGCGTTAGATTTAGTTAATTCTTTGTAGATAAAATCAATCTTGCCTGAGATATGTTCGAACGCTTCCATGAACTTGTCGTATCTTTTCTTTCTTACCTCTTGAAACTTGTTAGCCACTTTTCTTTCGGCTTGTCTAGCCAAAGTGTGGTCTCTTTCAAACTCCTTAAGTTTACTTTCCACCTCTTTCAATCTCTCAATGGCCTTCGAATTAGGCGCCAACCTTTCGAGCTGATCAATAGTGGTTTGGAGCTTTGTTTCGAACTCAGTTTCAAATGCACTATTGTACGATCTCTTGTACTTATCATCTAAATCGGAGTAGTCTATTTCAATATCATAGATCCCTTTAACAAGGTTGTCAGAATACTCACCAATAGGAATAGAATCCAAGAGTCCGTTGTTTAATGGTATATTAATGTTCTGGATCTTACAGTTCTTTAGCAAATTCACTCTTTCGGTATCAGTCTTGAGAGTCTGCTCTTCGATTGACGTTATTGACTTTCCGAGTGTCGATATTTCACGCTCAGTTTCCGATACTTCCATTTCAATAGATTTGGTGCTCTTCAACTTCTGCTTAACTCTATCTGCATGGCCAACGTCTTCGGACTTTATGACTTCCAATTCAGCCTCGTAATTGTCAAGAGAGTTTTCTAACTCTTGTTTAGTCACCAAAAGAGCCAGTAATTCTTCCTCAAGAGCAGTGATTTGAGTCTCAAGTCTATTGCGTCTATCATCAGTTTCTTTCAATCTGTCATTTTCGAACTCAAGTTTATTTTTCAAGGTCGAGATCGCCTTGGTGTATTGGGCTCTTTCTTTGGCTCTAACTCTTAAAGTAGATCCATGCAAACTCTCGTAATCTTCCACACCATTGATAAAGCCATACTTCTCGCAGAATTCTCCATAGACTTTCTCCTGTAAGACACTAATTTTACTCTGAACTTTGGAAATATCCTCCTCAACTTTTGCAATCGATTTGCGTTTACTTTCGATTGTAGTTTCAAAATTCTTGCTTAAT
The DNA here is from genome assembly GCA_030568675.1 of Suhomyces xylopsoci. Lineage (NCBI taxonomy): Eukaryota > Fungi > Ascomycota > Pichiomycetes > Serinales > Debaryomycetaceae > Suhomyces > Suhomyces xylopsoci. Next base: position 814,560 of record JAJMGM010000003.1, read on the forward strand.
TCAGTTTGAAAGTCTATTTCGCTTTGCCTATCTTGTATGGTTCTTTCAATGTTGGATTTTTGATTTCTGATCATTGGCAACTTTTCATCCAATACACTGATTTCTTCAGCGATAAGGTTGATTTCCAACTCCTTTGGTCTTCTTTCTTGCAACGTTGCCAACTTACCGGTTAAGTCTTCCTTAAGTTCATTAAGACTCTTCCATTCATTCTTATCCCAATTGAGACTTGTGGCTGACTTTTGATTTTGTTGTCCACCAGTCATTAATCCCGATCTGTGTATTACAGATCCATCTAATGTGACGAGCTTGTGGTTACCAAGTTGAATGTTCAGGTTCCACTTCAATTTTCTAGCATTTTCAATGCTATCCACTACCAAAGCATTGTCCACTACATAGTGAATGGCTTGTTCTAAGGATTTATCATCATATTCTATGATATCAATTCCAGGTTGAACGGCCTCATGTAAAGTTCTTAGATAGTTCAAGTTTGAAGCGTCAACCACCACAGAGTCTAATGGAATGAATGTTGCAATTCCTAGTCTTCGTTCCTTGAGGATTTCAATACATTTGTAGGCAATTGAAGTGGTTTCGACAATAACAGAGTCGAAGTTACGACCGAGAATTGTCAGTAATGCTGCCTCATAATTCAGTTTCGAAGGACGAACCAAGTCGTATACCAAACCTTTGATGGCTCCTTTTGGAAAGAAGCGCTTGAGCATTGATACATTTTCACGCAATTTCTTTTGCTTGTTTGATTCTCTTTGTTGTGAGGATAACTCATCTAATTTTACTAAAATGTCACGCAATTGAGAGTTCAATTGCAACTCTTCATAGTTGAATTGTTCTTTCTTTTTTATAAGTTCGTTTCTGATATCATTCTTTTGCTGCTTCTGAGTCAAAATATCATTAATCTCCGTAGTCAAATCAGCGAGCTTGGATTTTAAATCAGTCGAGATGATTCTCTCAAGCTCATTTATACGGCTAGATGAATTCGAGGCTTGGGTGATGAGATTTTCGACATTAGACTCTATGGAATCTTTCTCGTTGAGCAACAAAGTTACTTCCTCCTCTAGTTGAGAACCCTCGCTAGCTAAGAACTGTGATCTTAAACTTTCATACTCTTTCTGACCAGCTGCTGAGATTGAAGAGGATGTTGAATTGGCAATTTTATTTTGGAAGTCACTAAACATCCTTTCAGCATCTTTTAACTGCTTTTCGATCTGTGCGTTTTGCTGCTTTTGGCGATTGTAATCATTAGTTATGTCTTTTATCTTCGATTTGATGTTATTAATTTTGTTGCTCAAGGACTTTTTGTTAGCTTCTATTGGGATTAATTCACGTTTGGTGGTTTCAATTTTCAGAGCGATTTCGGCAAGATTAGCTTTGTTTTGCTTGGACTCTAACACGAGTTTCGAGTATTCTGCCATCAGGTTTTTGTAAGCTGATTCTTGGGTAGATAACTGCCTCTTTAACAACTTCAACTCGGCGGTCTTATTCTTGAGATCTTGAACCAATTGGTTATGGGTTTTCTCATTGTGGTACAATTTATAGAGATTCATGCTTTTTATGATATACGACTTTTGGGTCAATTTCTCCTCAAACTCCTTCTGTTCAGCCATTTGTTCCTTGTACTGTTTGGATTCCGAGTTCAAAGTCCGTCTTCTAGAGAAAACGGAGTTCGAAAGTTCATGCGCCTTTTCATGTTCTTCTTTCAAACTCTCATACTCTTTGGTAAACTCTGCAGAGCCACTTATCGTCTCAATAAGCTGTGTTAATTCTTTGGGAGATTGAGACGCAATTTGCTCCACGTCTCCTTGAAAGACCAAGAAGTTACGAGCTTTGATAAGAATATTTTCAGCTTTAAGGACCATGGAGTAGTTGAGTGCAGTAACCGACTGATCATTTATACGATAGTCACTACTTCCATTCGAGGAGATGGATCTTTTCAACTTGAGAACTTGACCATCATCCTTTTCGTATATAGCCATAACGTAAGCCTTGGTCGGGTCCTGTTCTATGTTATCTAAAGTAGAATCTGGAGCATTAGTGGATTTTCTACCACGGTAAATCAAATCTTTAAGTTGACTGGATCTTAAATGGGCTGACTGAACTCCCAACACGAAAGATATCGCATCCATCATGTTCGATTTACCAGCACCATTGGGACCTATAATTGAAGTGAAAAAAGAGCTTCCAAACCCGATAGTAGACACACCACGGTATGACTTGAAGTCTTTGAGCTCTAGGCCAATAAGTCTTCCCATGTTCTCTGTAAATATGACTTGATATACGACAGCTGATGTGAACTAAAGTCTGATTTATTGTAAATAGACGCGTCTCATAATAGCGAGTGTGTCACGTGAGGTGCATCTTGATTTTGTGTGGAGCTAGGTGACAGAGCTGAAGCAGCGACACTTATCTGAACAGCCAGACGTATCGATCCATCATTGAGCTGAGTATTGCAACTAGTGGGCTACATATGGCTACTAAAGCCTAATATTAATGCTTTATAGTCAAGTAGCAAATTACAAAAAATGATACCTCTTCTCATAATACTGCTCACACTACCACTATATGTCTATCTGGGGCTCGCTCGGAAAAATGGGGTTGCAACTCCGATATGCTCCGCGCAATATGGGGGCACCATGCACTTATCGGGCCTCCTGCACACGGCCGTATGTGAGCCATGACAGATTGACAATCCTACATTAATAAAGCTAAACTGATTAACTCTCGAGGACTATATCGATATGAGTTATTCCGAGAAACAAGCCCTTTTGAGGGAAAATTCGATCAAGTTTCATCCTGAATCAGAATCAACCACTATCGGATGTCCATCCTTTGCAACCTTACTCACTAAGCCATTACAATACCTCCCTCAGTTTTCAAGGAAGTTGATTAAAGACGACATCGAATTTGAAGACGACTACGATGACGACGATGATACCTTGCCGGATTTGCCCTATGTTGTTAATCCTGTTAAATTATCAACATCCGGTTTAACTCAAGCAGAGAAATTGTATCAGTTACGTCTCCAGATGAAATTACACAATATTGGGGTATATATCATTCCTAGTGAAGACGAGCACCAATCTGAGTATACTGCCTTGGCAGACAAAAGAAGAGAGTACATTACTGGCTTTACTGGAAGTGCTGGTATTGCTGTGGTTACTTTGGACGACGAGGATAAGCTCGAAGGTGAAGCTGTCTTATCTACGGATGGCAGATACTTTTTACAAGCAGAAAAAGAATTGGATAAAAAACTTTGGACATTGCTCAAGAGTGGAGTTGCTGGATATCCTAATTGGAAGAACTATGCCATTGGTAAAGCTTCCAGCAACAAATTCAGCAGAGTCATTTCTGTTGATCCTCGCTTAATCAGCTTGAGTACTGCGAGCTTTTTTGAAAGCTCCCAAAGAACTTCTGGGCGTTACCAGTTCAAACCACTTTTAGAGTTCAACTTGGTTGATTTGGTTTGGGGTGATGAAAAGCCTTTGCGTTCTCAGGATCCCGTCTATCATCTTCCGCTAGAATTCTCTGGTGTTCATACGAATGACAAGTTGAAACAAATTAGACAGATATTAGAATCTGAAGACTATAAGAGTACCCATTTGGTCGTGTCATCTTTAGACGAAATTGCCTGGCTATTCAATCTCAGATCCGACAACGACATTCCATTCAATCCCGTGTTCTTCTCATATGCCACCATTACTTTGAAATATGTCACTCTCTACATTTCGAAAGAGAAACTTGAAAACGGCTCAAAGAAGCTCAAGCAATACTTAAGCTCCATCGAAGGTCTCATTGTCAAAAACTATGATGAGTTTTACAAAGATTTGGCACACCTTAAAGGTACAGTTACCACAGCCAATACCTCGATTGTGTTGCCTAGTAAAGCCAGTTGTTCATCTGCGTTAGTCAACGCAATTCCTCAGTCAGATGCCAAGCAAAGAATTATCTTCGAATCGATCATTTCCAACATCAAGCTTGTCAAAAACTCCACCGAGCTTTTAAATGCAAAAATTGCTCAATACAAGGATTCTTTAGCATTTATATTGTTCTCTTCTTGGTTGGAATATTCTTTGATTCACAAGAACAAAAAGATTTCTGAATACGACGCTGCTTGCAAGATCTACTCTATTCGTGAAAAGCTTCCAAACTTCAAGGGCCTTTCCTATGAAACAATCCTGTCTACGGGAGCAAATGCAGCAATTGTTCACTATGCCCCAACCAAAGAAGACAATGCTATTATTGATCCAGAAAAGATTTTCCTTATCGACTCGGGAAGTCATTACTTAGAAGGTACAACAGATATTACCAGAACCTACAAGTTTGGTTCCAAAGGTTTGACACCCAGAATGAAAAAGTACTATACTTTGGTATTGAAGGGACACTTGGCAGTTGCCGTTGCCAAATTTCCACCTGCTTCATACACCACGGGAACCATTTTAGACTCTTACGCTAGACAGCCTTTGTGGAATGAGGGCCTTGATTTCGGTCATGGTACAGGCCATGGTGTCGGTAGTTTCGGTAACGTTCACGAAAGCCCACTTTACGTGCTGACATCCAGTGGTCCTAATGCGCCAGATTATTTCAAGAAAGGGGCAATTTTGACCGACGAGCCTGGCTACTATGTCGATGGAGAAATGGGTTTTAGAATTGAAAGTGAATTGGAGATCATTGAGTTTTCTGACAAGTTCGGCAAAACAAGATCAGGTGAAGATTTCTTGGGATTTGCTTATTTGACCAAAGTACCATTTTGCAGGAACTTGATCAACACCGAATATTTATCTCCACTTGAGATAAACTGGATAAATGAATACCACAAGAGTATTAGGGATGAATTTGGGGAAAAGATTTTAGAACTAGGAGATAAAAGAGCTTACAAATGGTTGATCAAAGAAACCGCTCCTTTGTAAACTACCTATATTGTAGGTTCCCAAAAAAAAATGCCCATCTATTAACATATTTTGTATGATACAAGAACTAAATATAGAAATACCAGATTAAGTATATTTTAAAGAGTTGGATTAGGCTGTAGGAAACCCAAATCCCTTATTAATTGTTCTATCGTGCTTTGGAGGAAGTTGAAAGCTACCAGGCTTTCTCAACCCTCCGCCAGACAAAGGTCTGGATGGATCGGACTTGGCTGTTGCCAATCCAAACTGTGCTTTATTTGAAATAAAAGGGGATGCTGCTTTCGACAAAACAGATATCAGACTCATCGGGATACCTGTTTTCTCGTTACTGTAGAATGGTTTTGGAGAAGAGTACTCTGGCTTTTTATAATGGGGCATTTTCAATTTAGCATTACCCCACGAAATTGACGGACCAGAACTTTGATTAGTAGAGTATTCTGAGGACGTGCCTGTTTCAATCTTGGCCCTCTTTAGCTCTCCGCCTAAAATGTCATCATTCTTCCTTTTTTCTTGGATGTCCAAATTTTTCAAGTCTGGAAGTGTCACTGAAGAGCTTCCGTTAATGGCCGAAGATATTTTATCGAAAACCCCACCCGTATGACTACTAGACAGGCGCGATAATGAGCCAACAGCATCGGTTCCGAGCTTAGTATATTGAAATGACCGTGTTGCGGCTCCCTTTGAAAGACTCGATAATCTTTCATACTGTCCTACGGAATTGATTTTTTCCATGATGGATGATAATATTAGTGACACAGCCGAATCAACTTGTTCAAAGTCAGTCAATTTTCTGTTGGATGCATAGATGGCTGCTGCGGTTGCAGTGGCTGCTGAGGTAGCCGCTAACGCCACTTGTGGGTCCTCCTGTTGTGTGTATCCTGAGAGAATATTGAAAATATCCGTGACAGGTTTGATAAGCTTAGGGTCGTTTGCCATATCCTCATTTTTGATATTGCCTCGGTCTGATCCATCCTGATTATTCGAATCATCCGAGTCATTCTTTACTGTTTGCTTCTCTTGCCTAGCCATACGTTTTTCCTTACGCTTTCCGAATTCTTTATCTGCCCAGGCCTTCTTTTCAGGAGTATCTTTCTCGCCAAATAGGAATGCCGCACGTTTCCAAACTCTCGATCTAAGGTCATTATCCTTATTCCTTTCAGAATTCTCCTCTCTCCATCTCTTTTTCCTAGCTCTGTTTTCAATTCTGATTTTTTCACGGAAATTTTCGTCGGTCTTTGCACTTTCTTTCTGAACAGTCATACTGCTCATCCTTTGATTCGAGTAGCTTGAAATAGCCGAAATTACAGACTTGCTGATGTTGGAAATGACCTCTGTCTTGATATTTGGTAAATGTGAAAAGGAGACAGGTTTGGCTAATGTTGAAGATGCATTAGAATCTGCGTCAGTATCACTACGAAACTGCTTGATAACAGTTTCAATTAAAGAAGCTGCCTTGGAATTTTGAGCTACTGGTGAAGACAGCTTATCGAGAAAGTTTTTAGCCAATATTAATGAGTTGATCATAGTTTCCTTCTCTTCTATTTCTTTGTAGGTCGATATGATTTCGGTGACACTAGGAGTCTCTCTCAAAATCGATAAAAGTGAGGTATTGTTAATACTTCCACCAGATGAAAGCATCTTTGTCATTTTCTGTATAGCCCCAAGTAAGTGGGTATCGCTCGAAGACTTCACAGCATTATTGTTCATTCTCGAAGTGATTGAATTGATGACATTTGAGATCTGAGATCTAATTGGAGTAACATTAGTGCCGGTGCTTGACTTGTCAGAATTGAGCGCCTCTTCCAATGATTCGATGGTCGAATAATCTCTACGAGGACCATTCATCATTGAGGAACGATGCAATGCAAGAGTCTCGGCGATGGATAAGGTTTTGCCCTTTTGAGCTTTATCGTCATTCTCTCCGCTGGAACTACCTTCAGCCCCTGGTGTAATTGCATATCCTCCCAACGAAGACTGATCAGTGCTTCTATATTCCGGTCCTAAGTGACCTGATTCAGTTCTTTGGTTTCTGTTGAACTCTTCTAATGCACCAACTGCTCCCTGAGTTCTAGTAAAACTCCCTGCCTTTCCAGAATAAATGTTGGAATCAGTCCCTGGAATATGTCTGTCGTGTTGAGCAAATTGTCCGAATTTTGAGCTAGATGTGCTGCCCAAAACCTCATCCATTTCAAGATCTTGAAGCAAATCCTGTGGATTTTCCATGGCCATCATAAATGCATTTTGTAAGATATCGTTCATCTGCAAATTTTCTAAATCTGTCGAATTCCCACCGGTATCAGAAGAACTAACGGGTTGTTGCGTTCTTTCTATGTCATTAGTTTTGATGGCATTTCGAACTACCTGGGCAATTGAGTCAATCTTACTTTTAGGTATACTATCTTGAGAATGTAAATCTTTTTCAGCTTCCTTTTGAAAATGAGCCAACACATTCTCCTCAATTTGAGGTAAATTCATCACGGTATTTTGCTTTTTAACAGATTCGTCTTCAGCCAAATGATCCTGAACTTGACTGGTAATTTCCAAAGCTAATCCCTTTAATACGTCCTGCGAAATTGGGTGTTTGTCCTGATTATCTGAATCTTTCAGAGTCGCCATCTGGTTGACCAATGATTGAACTATCTTTGATAAATCTACTGGCTGTGTATCAGACTTGCGGCGATCAGAAGCAACACGTGTAGAATCAGTAGATGAAGTGCCCTCTACGGGATGTTGTTCTGTATTCATCGCCGACATGAATGCTTCAGTAATTGCATTTTCCATGTTTTTGTCATCTTCCTGATTTATATCCGTATCATTTGCAGATACTTGAAAATTCTCTGCTGGTTTGTTTTCATGGTTAGAATCCATTACCTTTTTGAAAGATGCCGAGATCAAGGCAGCTAAATCATCGTTTCCTTCGTCTTCTTTTATGCTATCATCGTGATTGGTATCGGCTTGCTGTGCAGAACTGACGTTGTCTGTACTTGAAACTTCTGGTGCCTTGGAAGAGGAATCTCCAGTGATTGATTTGAACGCCTCACCGATTGCATTTTCAAGATCCATATCATTGTCCTCATATTCTTTATCGTCTTCTCGTTGATCGACTTGCCCGTCATCATGCTCATAACCTTGTGATGTATGTTCAGTTTGTTCTATTTGATTTGATTGCTCTTTCTGCTCAGGCATAATGCTCTTGAATGCATCACCTATAGCTGCGTTCAAGTCCAAATCATCCATGCTCTTTTCATTTTTGTCCATCTCACTCGACTCTTTTGTTGATTCCGGTTCTTTGTGACTAGCACCATCTTGATTCATTATATCCTTGAAAACATCTTCAATGGATCCATTCAAACTAGGCTCTTGGTCCTTTGAATCGAAACTGGTTTCTGAGTTTTTGGCATTTTCGTCATTTAAGGTTTCGATACCCTGTTCGTTACTCTTGAATATATCGCTGAAAGCATTTCCGATAGCATCTTGTAATCCTTGGTCATCATCTTCATTAACGTTTGTTTTCGAATCTTCGGAATTAATTTGCCTATTTGCTACGCTCTCTTGTGTATTTTCGGGCGACTTCTGAGACTGCTCCAGAATTAAATTACTGAATGCATTACCAATTGCTTCTTCTAAATCTGCATTTTTGTCTTCTTCTTGGTATTCTTGCTTCTCATTATGTGCAGCCTGTCCATCCGATCCATCTTCGATGTTACTTTTCGTTCTTTCGTCGGTTGCACTTTCTATCTGCTCGCCAAAATGCTCCTTCATGGCATTCAGAAAGGCATTTCCTATAGCATCATCAATCTCCTCCTCGTGGCTAGCTGAAGGCTCGAATGAAGTACGCTCGCCTGCAACTTCATTTGAGTCATTATCAACGGCATTCGCTATAGAATCTCCTGACGAAAACTCCTTCTCTTTTGATTCTGATTCAGTAGTAGATCTATTTGGGATGTTGAGGTCATTATCGTAGGTTGTGGTGGTATCTTCGGTTACGTTGTTTTGTGCGTCTTGATGAGTCTCAGATGCATGAGTAATTTCTTGCTGATTTCGTTCATCCACTTGTTGTTGATGATTCTCATCATGATTTTCTGACTGTTGTTGCCGTATCTGTTCCTCCCCTTGGGTAAGCTCGCGTTCTTGATGATGTGATTCTGGTTCTTGTTGTTGTTCGTATTGTTGGTCTTGATCTGTTTTGGTAAAGTCGAATTGACTAAAGACATTGCCTATGGCACTTTCCAAGTCTAGTTCTAAGTCCCCAGACTCATTGTGCTCGTGTTCGGGTTGCTCGTTCTCCGCATATTCATTTGGCTGCAAATCTGACAGCTCTCGCATGTTTTCATTTGATTGTTGTGACTCGTCATTTTTGTGAGGCGCCAACGACGAAATTGTGTCGGCGATTACCTGGCTGAGGTCTATATCATCGTTGGAATGATTATCTTCGAAGTTCTCTACCATTTCACTTCGGACATGTAGATATATTCACCGTACACTATCAACGTGTGACTATTGTGACTGCTTTTTCTTTGATAGCAGGGTTGATGTGACTGCTTTTTTGTTGTTGTCTCATGATGTTGAGGCGATGAGGTATTATTGGGTGGTGCACGACCTGCAGCCATATTTTGCACCCAAACGTACTGATAGCGAGTGTTATCATCTATGGAAAGAGATAATAGGGTGTGATACGAGCTTGAAGAGTGTTTGAATATTATAAATAATGCTTTGATCTAAATCATTTTGCGTTTGCTCCTGGCAAAAGCATCTAAAATTGTAGCTATGTGTTCTAGTCCTTCAGTTCTTCGTCTAATACGGCAAAGTTGATCACCAAACCCAAGTTACCGTGGCCAACTCCTTCATATCCGCCTTCCTTGATGATCCAGTTGACATTGTTCAACTTGTCATTTGCATAACTGGAAACATCAATATCAAAAGTCCTGTTTCCAAATGTTGGAATACTAGCAGCATACTTGGAGTTACCGAATTTGAGGAAGCTGGTATCGAAACTAACGTTGTAAGTCGAATCTGGCTTGAGCGTAAACTTGGAGCAGGTAGCAAAGTTGTTGAAATATGTTCTACGATCATAAGAGTTATCAGGTACCTCTATGCCATCGCCATTGTCACTCAAGTTTTCTTTGAAGTTGGAAAGATCCGTTTCGTGTTTTTTAGGTTTGTTGATAAGCTCCGCATGTGCCTTGCCGGTCTTTTCATTTTGAACTGTAAATGTGGTGAAACTGTTCAAGGCAAGTGCGTAAAGATAAGGCTTGTCGTTGTAGATGTCACCCTTGACAGTTTTGTTGACAAACCAAGTGAAAAACTTTAAGCCCGAGGCAAGCAATGTGGTTGGGACATAATCCTTGATAGGGATAGTGAAGTCGTTACCAAAGAGGAATTCGGAACCTTTGATTTCCTTATTTGGCTTGAAGTCTATTTCTAAACGAAGGTTGGGAAGGAGCGAATGGGTTAATTCGTCTACATCTTTCACTCTGGAGTCAATGGGTTCGCCATTAAGGAACACTTTGTCTCCTATATTGTACAAACTATTTGATAAGTGAGGAGCTGCGCCATCAAAGTCTTTGATACTAAGTTTAAGGTTGAAAACTCCAATGTCAGATTCGATCTCAACACCCTTGTTGGTGTTCACAGGAACCAATTTGAAGTCTTGGTCATATTGGCTCGATGCTCTGATAAGTAATCTCTTGATGATAGCCATGCTGAGTTGCTAACTATCAATGTTTGATGGAAGTTCTGGAAGTTCTGGAAGAATTCCACCTTTGGGTTGCTAAAATCATGAAATATGGCACATCACGTGTGTGTATATGATCACCCAGTTTGGGAAACCGTGGAACCACGAAAACGCATAGGGAGGAAAGTACGGTACAAGAGCATTGTTGGTCGATATAATGAATTGGTAATCAAAGGTATACAATGTGTACGGAAATAGTCGAACCTACATTTTTGGGCCGCCTGCTTCAATTCGGGCTCTTTACTCAATGAGATATACGTGACGAGAAAGCTTACGGAGCAGAATTATTGCCAGGTATTTTTTCGCACATTTATCGCAACGACCTGCACTGGGCCAGGGTCTAGCCGGAAAATAGGCTGCGCGCTCCACCAAACACTCCGATCACCGGCATCGATTTGGACTCCGGCCAAGCACGTTGCGTGTCCTACGAGCACCCTTGAAGTTAAATACGTTGCGCTAGTTGTAGTCATCTATTCGTTTATGCCCCAAGTACGCCGAAAACTAACTATTTTCGGTTACTTGGCACCTGCAATATTACACATACTGCGTTCTAGGCGATCTCACTTACTAAACAGCAAGAGTGCATAGAGGTTACCCGGATGACCAATCGCACAACCTGGGGGGCAAGCACCCGGCAGGCGTGTTGGGCCAACGTTGAGTGAGGATTGAAATTTAATGTATATATAAGAATACAGGATCCAATTTCTGCGACTCCTTAGTAATTCGTCAAACTAAGAAATTAATCATGTCTTCAAACTCTTTAGAACAATTGAAAGCTACCGGTACCACCATCGTCACTGACACTGGTGAATTCGAATCCATTGCCAAGTACACCCCACAAGATGCTACCACCAACCCATCTTTGATCTTAGCCGCTTCCAAGAAGGCTGAATACGCCAAGTTGATTGACGTTGCCATTGACTACGCTAAGGAAAAGGGTGGTTCCAAGAGAGAAAAGGCCGAAATTGCCTTGGACCGTTTATTGATTGAATTCGGTAAGGAAATCTTGCAAATTGTCCCAGGTAGAGTTTCTACTGAAGTCGATGCCAGATTATCTTTCAACAAAGATGCCACCGTCAAGAAGGCCATCGAATTGATTGAATTGTACAAGTCTGTTGGTATCTCCAAGGACAGAATCTTGATCAAGATCGCCTCCACCTGGGAAGGTATACAAGCTGCTCGTGAATTGGAAGCCAAGCACGGTATCCACTGTAACTTGACCTTGTTATTCTCCTTTGCCCAAGCTGTTGCTTGTGCTGAAGCCAAGGTCACCTTGATTTCTCCATTCGTTGGAAGAATCTTGGACTGGTACAAGGCTTCTACTGGTAAGGAATACGATGCCGAATCCGACCCAGGTGTGCTTTCCGTCAAGCAAATCTTCAACTACTACAAGAAGTACGGTTACGACACCATTGTTATGGGTGCTTCTTTCAGAAACACCGGTGAAATCAAGGCTTTGGCTGGTTGTGACTTTTTAACCGTTGCTCCAAAGTTATTGGAAGAATTATTAAACTCTACTGAAGATGTTCCAAAGGTCTTGGACGCTGCCTCTGCCAAGTCTGCTGACATCGAAAAGGTCACCTTCGTTGATGACGAACCAGCTTTCAGACTCTCTTTGAACGAAGATGCCATGGCCACTGAAAAGTTGTCTCAAGGTATCAGAGCCTTCGGTAAGGACGCTGAAACCTTATTGAAGGAATTGGAATCTAGATTCTAAATAATGATTTAAATGTGAATCATATATAGTTAATGAACAAATGTCAATAATTTGATCTTTCTGCCACTTTCCGTAGTCCTACATTTTCACTATCTTAGTAATTTTTACATTTCTGGTCCGTTATTTTTTGCCACTCCACACCCTAAGATAATGTCAATTTTAACATAGATCAATTGAGTTAGCAATATAGATCAGAAAGCAGCAGCCATGAGACCACAAGACGTCCCTATACCAGAAACCCCACAGTCTCCATACCCCATCACACTTGAATCAACTATAATCAGCGGATTTGGTAGAGGATCATCGGAACTAGGCATACCAACTGCTAATATCCCTATAAATGATGAGCTCAATGCTTTAGACACTGGTATCTACTTTGGCTGGTGCCAATTGATTCCTCAAGACAAACCAGATAGTCACAGCGATAGAAATGGAACCGATATAGTATTCAACCATGGCCGTAACCTTGGTGGCCCTGAGTTGGAGACGCTTCCAATGGTTATGTCCATAGGCTGGAACCCATTCTTTGCCAATAAATCCAAGGCTGCAGAAGTGCACATAATCCATAAATTTTCTGGTAACTTTTATGGTGCTTCCATCAAGTATAAGGTCTTGGGATACATAAGACCAGAATTGAATTACACAACCAAAGGTACGTACATTATTCTGACTAGAAGTTATTCTGTTACTAACATAATTTAGAGGCATTGATCAATGACATCAACACCGATATCAAGATCGCGCTCGATACCCTTGAGAAAGAAGCTTATCAAAAGTTCAAGTAATTCAGCTCTCAATGTTACATCGTATGATAACTACTATTATTTTGGGGTAACCGATGAGCATTACCGGGTAGCCCGAATTTCGCGTATCGCTAACTATAGTGTGCGCACTTAGATTTTAGATTTATGTTCTATAAATAAACTACACAAGACAGTTTCGCAGCTTTAAATCACGTCTTTACGTATGTATGCCGATTTCTTAGCCTACGTAATTGGAAGCTCTTGCATAATATGGTATCATAGCTGACTGTTCATTACACGCGCTTATGAGATTCTCCCCATTTTGCACTTCCTTTTAACTTGTCACCTTATCCTAATCACTGGATCATTTTTTCTAGATTGCTCGATCAGGGTATGCTCCTCTAAGCCCAAAGCCAGTCATAAAATTAGCAACTTTTCTCTTCACTTTGGATATCACGCTACTATATACTGATAATAATAATGGACCATGATAGTTGCCAAACCAAAGTTCAAGCTATGGTACCTACTAGTACCAGCACTCATCTTCCTCATCGTACTTCCTAAACTAGACAGTTCTTCTATCCAACTCAAAAAGTACCATCTGGGCAATGTGTGTGATATTCCAAACAACCTAGGCTCAAATAGGTCAGTGTGTTCGTTCATCGACAGCAGATGTGACAAATCCTACTTTGCCATTGCTCGCTACTACTATTGTTCTACTGCTGAGTACTCATTAGGCTTGCTCGTATTGTTGCTGATTGGGATACTATTGGCACTTATTGTCATTTTAATTTCATTGAGCGTGGTGGTATCAAACTACCTTTTCCGCAACTTAAACGAACTTACTACAACCTTCAACATCAACAACAAAATCTTGAGCTTTATTTTGATCCCGTTAACCAACACTTTCCTGGATCTAATTAACTACTATGTCATTTTGAATTCCGGGGCAACGGATCTTGTTTTGGGTCAGTTGGTAGGCTCTATACTTATAATGTTCACTGTGATTATAGGTTTGATCAGTATATTGGCCGGTCCCTACAATGTTATACACCACAAGATGTTATTGATAGATTTTTGTTGCGTACTATTTGTATTAGTGGTGTTCATCTTTATCTTATCGGATGCTCAAATCACATGGGTGGAGTGCGTCTTAATGAGTGCTTGTTACATTCTTTACATTGTGTTCTTGAATGTATTCGACAAAGAAAAGATCTCCCAGTTTCCAGACTCATTGATTCTCACGCCCAGCCAGAGCATTGAAGAGCCCTACAATATCGAAGATGCGCTACTCATACTATCAGATGACGAATATGAACCTTCAACTGAAGATCACAGCAATAAGCATAAACTGCCTGATCCTGAATCACTAGAGAATATCTATGGAGGACCACCTCAACCATCTCCAGAACCTCCCGAACACACAGAGCACTACTTACTAAGAATTGTACAGGATTCATTGACCTATATAAGCGCGATGTTCTTCGTGCTAGTCCCAACAGCACTCAATACTGCTGAGATTGACTACTTAAAATCTTGGTTTCCCAATAAGACAAACGTGGTACTTCTTGTGAAAGTCTGGTTTGCAATTGAAGTTCCCTTGTTGTACAACTATCAATTTTTACACACCGGCACGCCCATTCTTGTTCCAATAGTGGGCATATCGATTATGTTGGTTTACTATCTGAACCGTTTGTTTTCGCCCAAAGTATCCACGATTATTGTTAATTGCTTCGGAGTGGTCAACAGTATTGTGGTGCTCTCAAACATTTCTGTTTTAATTCTTCAGATTCTTAAAAACTTTGGGTTGCTTTGGAGAATGTCAGATTACTTACTCGGATTACTTGTGTTTTCAATTAGTAATTCTATCAATGACATCATAACGAACATCACCATCGCCATAAAGATAGATCCAATATTGGGTATTAATGCTTGTCTTGGTACCCCCATTATGATGATTCTTTTGGGAATTGGGGTGAATGGATTTTTGACAATCATGAAGGATCCATCGTTTTCTCCATTGAAATTCACTTTGAATACGGACGTCATCATTAGTACGTTGGCCTTGACGGTCATCATTGCATTCTATTTGATATACCTTCCCTTGAACAATTGGACATTTGATAAAAGAGCTGGTATTTTTGCATTATTATGGTATTTTGTCCTCACTGGGATAAACTTTTACTTGGGATAGTTGTCGGGACTTTCTTATCCTTTGATTATATGTATTTATTAATTTCATCATCATACCCATTATTAATCTCGTTCGTTTTGTTAGGCTCCTTCATATTATTATAGTTTTTGAGTTTTAGTAAAGATTTTTGAAATATGCTTGAATTTTTGTAGGAATCTTCGAACTCTGTAAATACTTGGATCTTTTGCTCAAGTTCAATATCATAGTAAAGTATATGATTAAACCACCAGTCATGGTTGGTTTCTCGAATCAACTCCTTGATCACATTCACTAGATACTCGTCATCATCTGGGTTGATCAACCTTTCGATATTAATCAATTTTTCATAGATTGGAATAGGTACTGAAACGTTGTTGCTAATGAAGCCAACTATCAAATCGCGGGCTTTGATGTAGCTTTTTGCATGTATATGACAATCAGCCAACTTTATTAACAATTGGTACTGACCATTGGAAGAGTAGCCTCTCTCCAAAACTTCAATGGCCGAATCGATATCACCTCTGCTAATGTGGAAGTTGGCATACTTGATCCACATCTTAGGATATAAAGCGGTAGCTAACAAACATCTCTCATAGCTGAAAATCATATAATCATACAGGTACTCTCTGACTTGCAAAAAGTCCAAGTACATAAGCCACGCTTCCAATTGTTGTTGTGATATAAAGTTGGTGTCAAAATATTGTTTAGTGAGTTTCTTCTCAAATTGAAACAACTCATACACTTTATGCTGAGTGGTGATGTATACGTCAATGAACAATTTCTTGAGTTGCACAGACGCGTTTTTTGCACCCTTTATGTGACTCAATTCTTTGGTTGGAGCCAATAAACTTATACCCTTTGTATCATTATTTGCACCCAAAGCTGCGATTATACCGAACAACTTTTTGAAAAAATATTCATAATGATACAATGGTATTTCCACTATTATTCTTAGCAATACATGATATCTTAGCTTATAGTTGTTAATTTCATCACTTTGATAGCTTTCGAGGAATGACAAGTAAAGATCGTAAAACTCGTAACTGTGGAAATGATACCCTATTTTTTTTCTTGCCAATTCAAACAATTCGAGGATTTTGGAGTGATCATGTGTAGTATTAATTTTGAATTTGAGGTAGCTTATCCATATTTCAATACAATAAGACAAATGGATCAAACTTGACTGATATGTTGCCTCAGCTCTTTCGGCGTTGCCTAACCGAAACTCCCAAGTTGCTAATTTAATCCAGTATTTGAATAGTCTGGGATATTTATCCAAGAATCTGCTATACGTAGACCTAAGTACCTCTAATTCTTCTAAAGGTGTAGTCTTATTTATGCCCTTCTTATTGTTGGATTCTGATGCGGCGATGAGCTGTTGCCACAACTGAAAGTTGTCCGGATCTCGTACAAGTTCGCTCGAGATTGAAGAATATGTCTTGCTGGTAGACTCGTTCATCCTGACCCACAAGTTTCGATAATCCCTATGGACAATTTGCCAAAGTCCAGTTCTGAAATCGGAGATGCCCAACTCTCAGCTTTGAGATCTACAAGTAGCAGTCACGTGGGATTTTGTGTCCGATGGGACAAGGCTTTAACCTATCTATACCCACATAAGATGATAACATATAGCCATTAGAACTCGATTCAGAGGCTCTTACTGTCGGAGGGGTTTATATTAGCAAAAAGTCCCTTAAGTAACTACGTTTCTTAATTTTTGGAAATTTTTAGGAAATTTGCAAAAAATCTGGTGAATAACTAACATCACATCCGTTGAATTGTTAATTTCCTTACTTTTTACCAGTTCAAAGCGCTTTAGCACCAGATCCCAAACACATCATTGATAGGTTTACTCTAATGAATCGTGCATTAATTACTCTGAATTTAAAATCTATTTCAACTATTCGTATAACTTTGCTCATACACCATGGCTCTTGAACATTCGCATCAAAATAAAAATGAAAAATTGAAATGATTTGAATCTCTACTGTAAGCTATTGAAACCCTGTAAATATGTCTGACGACGAAGTTGAAATCGCAACTGGTTTATTCGAAGAGCCTGAAGGATATGTCAAGCCTCCTCCAGAATGCCACTTTGCCAAGTACAACCGTAAAGGCAAGGACTTGAAGCCCGAGGCTTCAGAAATCACTCTTAGATTGGTAGGCAGCTCTCCTTTATGGGGCCATTTACTCTGGAACGCAGGTATCTACACTGCTGACTTCTTAGACAAGAATGCCAGCACTTTGGTTGAAGGCAAAAGAGTCTTGGAATTAGGTGCTGCCAGCGCATTACCATCATTAATCGCAGCAATCAATAATGCCAAAGAGGTCATTTCTACGGATTATCCTGATCCAGAACTTACCTACAACATTCAATGCAACTTCGACAACTTATCTAAGAAGTTTGGAGACGCCGTATCTCCTTACAAAGTAAAAGGATACATTTGGGGAAATGATGTCAGAGAAGTCATTTACGATAATTTCACCGAATCTACTGAAATCGCAGAGGAGGACAAATTCGATACTATTATTTTGTCCGACGTCGTATTCAACCACACCGAACATCATAAATTATTGCAGACATGTCGCAATGCATTAAAGAAAACCGGCCAATGTTTGGTAGTGTTTTCTCCTCATAGAGCAAAGCTTTTACATAAAGATTTGGAATTTTTCACTCTTTGCGAAGAATACGACTTGAAAGCAGAACAGATCGAAATGGTTTCGTGGAGTCCTATGTTCGAAGAAGAGGAGGAGACGGCTGAAATCAGAGCCAGGGTCTACTCTTACTACTTGAAACCACAATGGTAAGTAGCTTTGAATAATACATGTACAATAATAAAGTTACTGATAAGATATAGATTTACTATAATATATATTCGATTTAAAGAACTAATGTAACATGAGACTTGAAATTTTGACGAATCTCTTTCAGTAGTTGCATTAATTGGATTTATTAAAGAACTACGAACATTAAACCATCAACATGACAAAATAAACTGGTGATTAGCTTATTGGGAAGCTGGAGATGGGTTCATCTTTCTCTTACCGTTGGTCAAGGTGACATTGACGAATCTTCTAGTGTATAACAATCTCTTGTAAGCTCTACCCTTTGGTTGCTTTGGCTTTTCTTGCTTGTCAACCTTTGGAGTTTGAGATTTAACTTTACCAGCACGAGCTAAGGAACCGTGAACTTTACCCTAAAGAAGTTAGTATTCTGTTTCGTTTGATAAGGATAACCGATTTGAAGTGATTTCTGAGGTTTCTTTGAGGTACAAAAATCTGGCTATGGACTCTTAAAACTAGCTGGCAGTGGTTGATTCGCTTAGGTTGTTGGTCGGGATTCTACTGCCCGTATATATTGCTTTGAAGGTGGAAAAGTTTTACTCAAAATTGGTGATCTCGGATGAATTTTGCCATTCTTTGATAATATCAATAATGCTTCCCTGAGCTAGTTCTGAATCTCACATCTCTCCTGGATCATATCCTTGACCTCTCACGGAGGTTTCGTCATTATCTACATACCATATTGTATTATTTGTGTATAGTATTGATATAGGTGATAGTATGAGAAGAAGAAAATTTTTTTATGGGACCTCTAGCGGTGGCAAGCCAGTATTGGGATTTTCGCGGAAAGTTACAGGTTGTGGTGGGGAGCGTCCAACATGGAAAAAAAAAGTTTGCATGTTAGAGAGATTTGCACATTAAATTATGCGAGAATTGATCACATGACAAAGATGACGATTAGGGCTGGAACCCGAGAAGTGCGACAAGGCTGAAGCACTATCAGCCCCATCAGAGTGCTAAAAAGGAAAAGGGAGCGAAAGGTATTAAATTTTAGATGCTATAAAGTCTATACAGATTATAGGCGAGAAACGTGCGATATCTTAGTTTCCCATTATGTTTAATTGATACAGGTAACTTCCTTTGGACGTTGACTCTAAGACCCTTGGTAATATTTTTATAGTAAACTCTTAAGCGAGCTCAAAAAGGTCACATGCATCAGATGCGACAACTCAGATTTCACAGCCAGTATTACTATCAGATCTACAACCGTTAATTAATGCAAAGCTTGATACGTAACGCTTTTTGTATATTCTCTTGTAAATGACTCAACTCTAAAGACATTATCATGCTGCCTGGATCACCATCGCCAATGTTGTCAACACAATCGCTAGTACTACCACTATAAGTATTACCAACAGCAATCTTGACGCTGGGAAGTAGTTCTTAGTCAACATGATTTGCACCTTGAAGAAGCGGGTTAACCCCAATAGCAATGTGATTATACCCAATGCAATAAATGTGACTCCCAAAGGCTTACCAAATTTGTTGATTTTAGAGCTCGAGCCTGAAATAGTCAGGGGAACGCCATTTACTTCCACATGGGTCAGTTTATTTTCCAATCTAAACAATTGGGTCACACCGATTCCAATTGTAATGAACGAAAGTGAAGTTCTTAACCACGCTAAAAATGTTCTCTCGTTGGCCAAGTGGTCCCTTGCCACAGACCCTTTGTTTTCTAGTAAGATAGAACGTAATTGCAATACGTCTATACCATCTTTGATCGTGAACTCAGGAGGACCAGCTTTCGACGCGTCTTCATTCGATCCGCCTTGTTGACTTGTGTTAGTTTTGTCTGCTTTATTGAATATTCCAGATGTCCCTATGGATTTACTAGCGCCCGCACTATTGGATATACTGGAATTCTCTGGAGCTGGCAGGAACTGTTTTGGACTCAAATCCTCGACGCTACTCTTATTTCGTCTTCGAGCACCTTCCTGATTATCGCCCATGAGTGTTGAGTCGTATGAAGCCTGTCGGGAATAATTTAGTGGTTCGTTTGCTGACATTCAAGTAGCTAGATTCGATTCTATAGTTCTGATATCAAGTCACGAGTTTTCTGTTAGATTACTCGAAATAGTTGGGTTTTTTTGGTACTCGGACCGAAAATTTGGAATCTTAAATAATGATGTTGGTGCTAAAACTGTGGCGGTCCGATATCAGACTGATAGGGTGTACGCCTTGCAATTTACTTGTATCAATCGAATCTACAAAAAATGGCATTTGCAAGTAGTTACTGCATTATCTATTGACGAGGATGTACGATGCACGTGATTAGAGCTAAAGGATCTAGCCGATTCGGATTATTTGACCGATTCCAAAGGGCTCAGGTACCGATGTCTCATTTGTTACCTCCGGTAATGAAGCCTAGCTGCAAATCATGATATTTGGAAAAAGGAATTCCCATCTATCACAAAGATGAGCCGTCTCAACGGCTGGAAGAACTGGCGGTCACCACGCATGACAAACAGTAGTAGCACTGTAAATTTACGAAAGCTTCGGTCACACCGACTTGTATTCAGCCTCTGAACCCACGCTCTGTTGTGTTCGTCTTGGCTATTTTGCTACGGCCACTAGCTAAGCACAAGAAATGTACTACACTCTCGCTAGTTCTCACTGCGGCTGTTGCTTGGCGGGGATAAGAATATGACCCCCCCTGCGGCCAAGATTTTATTTTTTTAACTTGAATGTCATCCCTTCTGAAAAATTGCGATCGACAGTATGAGAATGCGATATTTATTGTATATCAGAAAAAATATATGGTAAACGAAATGAAAATGCTGAGTCTACTTCGATTTAAGCTGAACGTTGATCGTATTTGCATCAAACCAGTTCAAATCGTAAGTTTCTATTATGTGTTGCGCAAAAGAAAAGCTCTATTTCTTTTGTTAGTGCACTGCAATGAAGGTGACTTATGAAGGGATGGGCGGGAATGCACATTGCAACATCAATGCGAAATTATGGAAGCAGGTTAGAAAAAAACTCCCACGTAGAGGAAGGATGCAACTAAAAGAGCGACTAAGGCCCATGAATTGGTCAATGCTTTTGTAGCTTGAATAGGATTGAAGACACTCGAAGCTGAGTTACGAACTGTGGTTTGTGAGTAGGATCTGACTTTCCCGATCTCTCCTGATATCGAGCCCAAGCCAATGGAACCGCTCGATGGTTCGGGAACATCTGTGAACAAGCTTGTGAATGATTGTGTGAATGGAGATTGGGTAACTGTAGTTTGACCATTAGCATCGGTTCCTGTAGCCCATACCAAAGTTGTCGTTGGAGTTGTAGCGTCTGCTGCGTAGACTATACGGATTAAGCCGAGAAGTAACAATAAGTCAAATTTCATGGTTCTATGATTGTGTTTGATAGGTAAAGAATATCTATGAGCAAAAAGGACTCAAAGTGAGTTAGGATCGAGGGGGAAGGAAGGTATTTATATGAGTAGCCAAGTACTGTATGAAATCTCGGTATTTTCTTAGTAGGGCCAAAACTCAAAACCAACTGAAGGATTTATGGCAGGAGATTTGCAGTAGAATACGCAGGGTGGCTCGGCACCAAAAAATTGTGCACACTTTTACATCATCGCCCAAGCAACAAATTTCTCAACCACCTACAGTAGCACAAAACCGCGAGACTATTTCGGATTTAGCTATTGAGCTTTGGTTATCTAA
The DNA here is from genome assembly GCA_030568675.1 of Suhomyces xylopsoci. NCBI lineage: Eukaryota > Fungi > Ascomycota > Pichiomycetes > Serinales > Debaryomycetaceae > Suhomyces > Suhomyces xylopsoci. The sequence continues at coordinate 836,355 of JAJMGM010000003.1, forward strand.
GATGAAAACTGACATATCCGTATTTGTGCGATCTAATTCCGAAAAAATCTATTATTGAATTTCTTTTATACTCTCTGCGACGGTGTCTCGTATCATTGAATTTGGAGTGTAAGTTCAGTCGAGACATGTACTAAACACCTCACATGAAATGCCCTGGTCGGAGTGCTGGCTGCATTTTCCGGGTGGCTATGCTCGGTGTAAATGGTCTATATTTCGTTCTAAAACTCTAATCTCTAAAAGTTTGCAATGCAACTTTTTCGAAGGTGCCGAAACACCGGGGTTACGAGTGTTGGGCTTGCGCGCACAATCCTTACGACGTAAAATTTGTTTACAATATAAAAATAACTCTGGCACGAGCAGCCCCTGTGGTCGACAATTGCTAACTAGCAGCTACAGCTGGTGACCAGCACCTGCAGCTGACCAAGCGTCCGGCTCTACTCGAGCACTATATGATGATGAAGAGCTGGGATGTGAATACACTACTCTCGCCGCCGTGACGTTGCAGCGCCATAGTTCGCGTACTCGCGTGTATGGCGCAGAACAATTGCTTGTGCAATTACTCGAGAACCGAATTAGGCAACGCTGCAATTTTTTTCTCTGGCGGTGCAATTCGCAATTTTGAATACAATCTCTGGTTGGTCGAAGCTCGGGTAGTGCACCAGGACGCAATTATACGCTTTGTTCAGGCCACCTGAACAAGCGAGAAATCGCCATTTGACACTTTTGGAACACCAACAATTGCGTATCCTCTTTTTGTCCCCATTGTTTCACTATCTAAGGTAGGGCGTATATCGATTGCTCGGTACTTTCCGATTGTATTTGATATGCACTAGATCTCCCTTAGTCTTTGTAGTAATTGTTATGCATTTCCATGATATCGATCGCTAGCCCAGAGCCTGGTAATTACTCGAAATTACAATTCTAGGCATTTGGTGCCCCTCATTCTACATTACCGATTATAATTGCACTCTCCCAAACTCGCTTAGCTGTTCATATTTTTTTTCTTTTTTGTGCCCTGTTTTGAGCCTCGAGAATCTAAAACATACACATTCTTCGTCTACAGTAATCTTGAACCACAACTTATATACATTAACTTCAAACAAAGTATTCTACAGCAGGTTTTTTCGACGGAATGGAGTTCACATCTTGAGTGGCCGCCTCGAACACCTTGTACTCTCTATTTAAATTATCGTCTATGGTTAGAACAGACGCGATATTCCCACATCTATAGCAATAGTTTGGGGCCAGCCACACTGTTACTAGACCTTGATTGAACATCTCCTTGTAACCTTCCATCACCAATTGATGCGCCCGCGCGATAAGTGAAATATTGTTACGATGCAAAAATGTGTTGACCTCATTTTCTCCAAAGAGAAAACCCGCCCCTCGCGGACTAATGGCCCACCCCGGAACATCTTCGGGGTCCGACCACAACAAATCACACATTCCTCCTTCGTGCGGCACCTCTTGTTTTCTGTCTAGTATGCGTATTTGGTCCACTGTTTCTATGTCAGGACTGAGCCCTCCATGTATACAAAACACCCCTCCACTGCCTCCTACGATGGCTCCCAACGATAAGTAATCAAACACTTCGCAACAATACCGCCATACGTTCACGGATCCGTATTTGCGCACGCACTCGTCGTAAAATCCATATACGGTTGTGATTTGTCTTGATTCGTGGTTGCCTCGAGCCAACGTAATTCGATCGGGGTACCGAACTTTGAGGGCCACCAAGAGCAAGAAGCTCTCCAACGAGTAGAAGCCTCGGTCTACAAAGTCTCCAAGAAACAAGTATTGTGTGGACGGACACTCGCCGCCTGTTTTGAATAATGTAAGCAAATCATGGAGCTGCCCGTGGATGTCCCCACAAATGGTCACTGGTGTATCCACATGCTGGATGTTGGCCTCTTGAACGAGCAACTCAACGACCTTGGAACACAACTCCTCCACATCCGGCTCGGGAATGTGTTTACATTGCTTGATGTTTTCAATGGTCCTGAAGGTTAGAATCTTCTTCTCTTCTTGTACTCTGCACTAGCTACTTACTCATCCAAGTTCAACATCTTGTCTACTTGTCCTCTATCTTCATCTCGAGCGCTGTTTTACGCGTAGGTGCCACCGCGGCCTGCCGCGGGCTGTGTGCAGGACACCATCTGTCACTATTGCAGCTTATTACTTGCAGTGCTCATCACTAATCTCATAACTAGGTCGTTTATTACAATAATACATAGGTAGACTCATCTTTCGACTTGTCTGATTTATCTTCTGGTGGGCAAGGTGTACTTTTGGAACGATCTTTGCAACTGTCTTCTGACAGTCACCTTCTGGGCACCCACAAAACTATCGATACTCACCTTGATAGCTCTGTTCAAATCGTTTTGACTGACGAAATCACTGAGTCTCATTTTGGCAAACGCTTCTGCGATTCTCAAAATACTTTCCAAGTGACGAACTGTGATTGGAAACGATCCTGTACTGATACTCTCCTTTCTCAAGTCGGCATACACTCTAGAAACTTTGTCCATGTCCATTTGATGGAGCTTGGGCTGGATCTTGGTTCTAGCGTAGTGTATATACTTGACCAACACCTCTTGCGGAATAGGCGATATTTCACTTTCCTTTTCCTTATTCAACTTGTCAGTTCTCGATTTACGCGATCCCCTAGGTTCTTCGTCCTCTTCCGCATCCTCCATATCTTCGTCTTTGTTTCCGTCAATATCGTTCAACGGGTGTGATCTCATATGACTGTCTATGACGAAACTAGCCAATCTTTCATCCAGCTCTGGATTGACCAAGTCTCGCACAATACACAAGATATCAAATCTTGACAAGATAGGTTCGGTTAAGTCGACGTTTTGACTCAAGGTCAAGGTCGAATTGTACTTTCCTCCAGTAGGATTGGCTGCTGCAATAATGGCACATCTTGCTTGCAAAGTGGTGACGATACCGGCTTTGGAAATGGAAATCGACTGCTGTTCCATGGCTTCATGGATCGAAGTACGATCCTGGTCATTCATCTTGTCGAACTCGTCAATTAAACAGGTTCCTTTATCGGCCAACACCAACGCACCTCCTTCAAGAGTCCATTCTCTGGTGACTGGATCTTTCCGTACACTGGCAGTTAAACCTACCGCAGAAGCACCTTGACCAGTAGCAAACACGGCTCTGTTGGCTGTTTTCTCGGCGTATTTTAGGATCTGGGACTTGGCCGTACCGGGATCTCCTAGTAAAAGAACATTAATATCTCCTCTAATGGAAAGTTTCCCGTTGACGTCCTTGGGCACACCGCCAAAAAGCGAGCATGCAATGGCAGTTTTGATATCGCGATGGCCGTAAATAGATGGGGCCATTGACGATATGATCTTGTCGATAATTCCTCTTTCCTGTGACAACTTACGGAACTCTCTTTCCTCTTCCTCGGTCCATGAACTGACTGACAGTTCGTTGCCCACACTTTCCTTTCTACTTATGGAGTTGGCTTCCACGATGGTGGCAAACACTGGGAACCCATTCTTGACGTTCAATTGTCCGTCGAAGTTGTTCTTGTAGATCCCTGTGACTTCGATTTCTTCACCGGGCTTTGCTTGGTCCACCAAGTCAGTCAAAAGAATGATTTCTCTATGTCTGGGCAAACGACCGGCCGGAACTGTTCCTGGAGATTCTTGTAAAGTAATACGCTGGTAGTTTCTGTAGATGGTTTTTTCGGTGTTCAACTTGAAAGGACCCTTGGATTGACAGTTTCCACAGTATGAAGCACGGACTTCGGTGTTGGATTCTTGAATGAACGGTCCCAACACAACCCCACACTTGAGACAGTCAAACTTGACGTGCTTGAGCTGTGGGAACACGCCTGTTCTTCTGGTAACCACCCCGCCGATCTTGACCAATTGGTTCAAGTTGCTTTCTCTCAAGTCACGGAGGTTCAATTTGTTAGGGAATCCCACAATTCTGACGTGAATTTCTGGGTGAATCTGCGAATAGTTGGGGTAATGAAGCTGGGTAGCGTCCATTGCCACGCCGTCAAAGATATTCAACATTTCCACTGGAGATGTAGCTAAGAATAACGCCAAGATGGCCTTGGAGTCTGCCAAATGGGAGTACGTCACTTCCAAAGATTCCGAGTTGATTTCACCCAATGTTCTGATTCTGGCACCATACACGGATCTACCCTTATCGTCGGTATATTCTAACAAGAAAGACTTGAGTTCACGCTCAATGGACTTGGCGACAGCTGGCTGGGTGATCCATTCGGTGATACTGGCAGCTTTGATGTCCAGCAATGATTCCAATGACAACTCTTGCTTGAACGGATCGATCATTTCATCATCTCCCTGGTCCATATTATCGTCATCTTCGTCGTGGTATCTTCTTCTTCTTCTCTGAATGGGCAAACCGTAACCGTCTATCGACTGGCCCAAAGCATCATCGTCTTCCAAGTCATCCAAAAATCCGTGCTGACGCGAACGGTTGTTGGTTCCCAGTAAAATCTCGTCTCTTCTGTTTAATTGGTCGTCAACTCTTCTTCTGCTGGCGGCATCCAATTCTTCGTATTCTTCGTCGTCGATGTTTCCGTCTCCCAAATTGTAATGGTCTTGGTCATCCCTTTGACGGTAATCTCTCTCCAAATTATCCATCAAGTCCTCTCCTTCTTCTTCATCTGAAGGGTTCAAGTCGGCAATGTCATTGTGAATCTCGTCCTCTTCATCTTCTTGGTCAAAAGGAATGGCGGGGGAGGATGGTGGCAATTGTGGGGATGATGCCAAAATAGGTGACGAAGGTTGGTTGTACTCGTCAACCTGTCTCTTACGTGATGGTGGAGACGACATACTGTTTAAGGAAGTGCTTGTTTGAAAACAGTATTGGTTGTAGGAAATATGGCGATGAACTTTTTATGAATTAATTTTTGTGCGACGACGCGTCTAATTTAGATCATATTTCCCAATTGGGATTATCCTACCCAGCATACATTGGCAGCTCACATTAGGTAATCACCAGTGAGCACCACTTACCTAGCCTCGTGAAATCGATATTGTACTATATTTATATAGCCAGTTTTGAACTAGTGTAAAGCAAACCAGACAGTTGTAGTGTTTGCGACGCTTATTTAGTCAGGACAAGATTGAGATTTTTTACTCTTTTTTGCCTAAAAGTTGAAATATTAGTAGTTTTTCTACACAGTAATGAACTTTTAAACGATGAAAGCTAATGAAGATTTTCTATTCTATGTTGAAACATAACATTTCCAATAAGATGGATCGTACCTCTTACAACGCAAGATTATACATATATAGCTGGTAGATCTTAACTTCCATATACTTTTTCACAGTTATACTAGTTCTTTCAGTCTCTTTCTACAGGTTAAGTTCGTTACGTCGTATATTAACAGGTCCTTTAGTTATTACAGTTTTTTGTTTTACAGTATAGTACATGGTCAATCGGGACCGCGAAGTAATGGTGCACTGGAAAGGCCAACTGCATGAACATCGTCATGGTCGCCTTGGCCAGGACCGTGAAGATGGCCGCAAGGACACTCATCTGGGTTTTTCATATCGATTTCGTTAGATGGAGACTCGCTAACGGGCACACTGCTGTGTTGTGTATCATCGGCATTTGTGAGGTTATTAAATCTGGCATAGTCGTAGCTTTTGGTGTGAATAGAATACTCAAACTGACCAAGAATTTGGGGAATGGGCTCTCCCAACTTCCTTCTTTTGGATTCGGGCAGCTCTGTGTGCTGAATATAATGAACAGTTGACATCAATCACAGAACTATCTAGCACATCTAACCCACGAGATGTATAGATGGATGTGTTTTAGACATGGAGCGAAAAAGAGCGATGGTCTTCGCAAAAAAGAAACGAGCGCAGTTCCGGGGTGTTTCCTATTTGGCCAGTGTAGAGAAGCAGTGCGAGAACCCTCAATGTGGAAAGCGGGGGAGCTTGGGGGATCTGGCCATGCGACGATTCGATCTTCTCTACATGACTGTTGTTGATTGGCCCTGTTGGTATATGCGTAGAGATGACCGGCCTTCCCCGGGCTTCCCATAGCCTGAAGACAGCAACCACTCAACATTTGAAGAATAAAATATATACTTGCTAGATACCTCGTGGGTCGACCTAACACACTTACGAACGTAAATTTAGCGTGAGTCTCGCTAGCTAGGTAATCTATTGTCAGCCGGTGTGATTTGGTTGGCAGCCCGCTGGCAGGTTTCTGCGCGCTTCCTTGCGTTTCTTTCGATCTTTCGCAACCTTGCAACCTCACTTACCATGACGTCACGGTTGTATACTCGATACCCCAACTCCTCCTCTTGCAACCTTCTCACCATTCTCTCGCCGTAGCTCTTAGATTGCCGATCAGTTTTTGGCGTACCTTGTTTTTTCTCTTAAAACAAGGCTTATTCAACCGCTAGATCAACTTTGCTGGAGCAAGTTTTGTCGTGTCGGGACCCACTAAGGAGATACCACGATTATTTCTTATCAATTAATCTAGATTAAACATTTTTCAATTCTTTAGATCGTTTTTACTACTTGGCAAGACACAATGGAGGTCCACCGCAATACTCACCATAACATCCAAATCAAAGAGAGTTGGTTGGTGGGAAGAGCTTTGCTCAATTTCACTTCAATCTTTGTATCTTTGGGGGTATTTCTATTTGGCTTTGAACAGGGGTTGATGTCGTCCTTGTTGACCAATAAGTTCTTCAAATCGTACTACAATGAGCCTACTCCTGCTGAGGTCGGTACCATGATTGCAATTCTTGAAATTGGTGCTCTTTTTTCGTCGTTCGTCGCTGGTAAGGTGGGCGATAAGGTGGGCAGAAGAAGAACCATCAGATACGGCTCGTTTATCTTTGTAGTAGGAGGTCTTATCCAGGCCACCTCAGTCAATATCCTCAATTTGGGATTCGGTAGATTCATCAGTGGTATAGCCATTGGATTCTTGACCACCATTATTCCTTGCTATCAGTCTGAAATTAGTCCTCCCGACGATAGAGGATTCTACGCTTGTCTTGAATTCACTGGAAACATTGTGGGGTACTCGGCAAGTATTTGGGTAGACTACTTCTTCTCGTACCTTCAAAACGACTGGTCGTGGAGATCTCCGTTATTTGTTCAATGTGTTGTTGGATTCTCGTTGTATTTAGGCTCGTTTGTAATTGTGGAAACTCCAAGATGGTTGTTGGATCATGACCATAATATCGAAGGCATGATAGTGATCTCCGATCTTTATTCCGATGGTGATGTCGAGGATGAAAACGCCAAGGAGGAGTACAGAAATATCAAGGAAAGCGTGTTGGTAGCCAGAATCGAAGGCGGCGAGCGCTCGTACCAGTACTTGTTCACCAAGTATACCAAGAGATTATCTGTGGCGTGCTTCTCGCAGATGTTTGCCCAGTTGAACGGCATCAACATCATTTCGTATTACGCTCCAATGATCTTTGAATCCGCTGGCTGGGTTGGTAGGGATGCTATTTTGATGACAGGTATCAACTCCATCATCTACATCATCAGTACTATTCCACCATGGTATTTGGTCGACAAGTGGGGCAGAAAACCTCTTTTATTATCGGGTTCGGTTCTTATGGGCATTCCTCTAGTGATTATCGCATACTCACTTTTCTTGGATAACAAGTTTACGCCTACAATTGTGGTGGTATCGGTGATTGTCACCAATGCTGCGTTTGGTTACAGTTGGGGTCCTATTCCTTGGTTGATGAGTGAGGTGTTTCCAAACTCAGTTAGATCCAAAGGTGCTGCAATGGCTACTGCCACCAACTGGCTATTCAACTTTATTGTTGGTGAAATGACTCCTATCTTATTAGATGCTATTAAATGGAAAACTTACTTAATTCCTGCTACATCTTGTGCTCTTTCTTTTTTGGCTGTTCAGTTCTTGTTCCCAGAAACAAAGGGTTTGAACTTGGAAGATATGGGCTCCGTATTTGACGATAGCTCATCTATATTCTCGTTTCATTCTAGTGGAAATACTGGTGGAAACTACGGATCTGGGGACGACACCCCTAGAGCTTCTGATCCTACTGCTGCTGCTGCCAACGATGGGTTTCGTGCTCAACCAACTGCGGCCTCCAAAGCTAGAAACCCTCAGCTGATGAGACCAGAATTGGATGGTATTATTACAGGAACACCGCTCCCACAGCATATCCCACAACCACCACAACTCAAACCTGTACACTCAGTACATTCGGAAGCATCCTCCTCTTCTGCTGATGGCTACACTCAGTTCGATCCTACTTCGATCCCACAAGAGATCCAGCCGCCTTCATTCGACGAGATCTTCCAGTACAAATTAAAAGAACAAGAAACTCCCTATGCGATCACCACTTATGTGAAGTCGCTTGTTGGCGGCGACAAAAAGAGGCTGGGTGGTCGCAAAGCTGAAGGCAACAACGAGCAAACTCAATTACTAGTATAATATTTATTTAGAAGTACAAACCGTTGTCTTTATGTACGATGTAGTTTATATTTCTTGAGGACCATGTAGTTACTTTCTGATGTGGATGTCCATACTGATAGGGGCAGTCGAATCGGGCTCTTCGTGCTTGTCCTTTTTCTTTTCCTTGAACAACTTTCCAAGCTCCCTTTCAATGTCACCAAGCAATTCATCGTAACCACAGCTCTTGGACCTTACTCTGGATTCACGGAACAATCTCTCCGCTTTATCGTATTGCCCAAGATGGAGGTGCACGACACCTAACCCGTATGTAGCCAACGCCACTGTCTGATTTATAGTCGCATTATTCTTGATAGTTTCCTGGGGCAAAGACTTGGCAAATTCGAGCACCGATTCGAACGATTTGGTTGCCAATTGGATGCATTTGTCTTTGGAACTGATTGTGTTGAGATACAACAATTTGTCTTCCTGAGATATGGCGTCGTCAATGCTGTTTTTGATGGAGTCCGAGTCGCCTTCACTAAGTGCCTCTTCGGTTCTGAACTTTTGGTAGTCGACACCTGAAATATCGGCGAATTTCTTACGTAAACCTATTTCTTGTGCTTCGAATTCATCTGCTTGCAAGTAAAGTAACGAGCCAAGATTGCATTGGGATAACAAGATCTTGTGGGGTTCTGCATCGGCCAAAAGCATCGATTCTGTCATGGATATTTTGACTCTTGAGGCCATTGCCAAGTCACCCAACGTAACACATATAGCACCTAAAATATCCATTGCATTGAAGAACTCATCTGCAAAAGGCTCCCACACTTCAGGGGTCTTTTTGATTGTGGTGGTGCTTCCATCGCTGGAGAAAGTGATGGAGTCTGCAGTCAAACTAGCGGTATAATCTTTTGGGGTGCCTGATGGATCAGAAGCCTCTCCGCCCGTAATTTGAGTGAGCCTTTGGGAAGTAGACATCTGTTTACTAATTTCATCTTGGGCTATGATCAAATGGGTAATCAAAATGGCTTTGGATAATTGTGGATTTTCTCTATTCAATTCCACCAACTTGATGGCAATTCTCAAGTCTTTTTGTATCAAGTGGCGCCTGTGAAGCCTGTCTTTGATACGCGCACTTTCTGCACTTCCAGCAGGCGCAGTGAGTACTGTCAAATACAAGGTCGCAATCTCATTATAGATATACGCAGCGTCTTCAATCATATTGAGACGCTCAAACATCTCGCCTACTTTCAATTGAATACCGGTGTACTCATCAGATAAATGGTCTACACCGATTTCATTGCACTCTTCTAAGGCTTCCAAATAGTACTTGAGTGCCAACTGGTAATCGGTATCACCCTTGTCACTTTCTGCCCAAAGCCCTTTCCTCAAGATTTTGGCTACAGAAGATGGAAAGGTGTGCTTGGGCCACCACTGATAGTAGGCATAGCCACCAAAAATTGTAGTTCCCACGAGGAAATATGCTATGCGCTTGGTCCATGACGTGCGTGGTTGGTACTGGTTGTACTGCTGGTGATAATTGTATTGTGATTGTGTGTATTTTCTGACCGATTGAGCTTTTTGTATGTTTCTAGAAACACCTTGTAATGGTCTCTTTATTGTACCCACAAAACGGGGCAATCTCTGAATCGACATCACTAGCGCGATTTGTTGCTGGCGAATTGGGCTTGAGCGGGGTTTTAGCTAAATACAAGACTCTTAAGACTCGTTCACCTGGGGAAGGCAATTGCTGGAGGTCGCGCCCGCTTAAGCAACGGATCGAATGGTAGAGAAGAGTCCGCCACGTGACTGCACCCTTTATATCGCTATGCAAGAGATGGAGTGGCAACCACTACGGCAATGTCCAATATACTTTCAGTATTCAATCCACCACCATCGCGGCCCTGGACGCCTGAAGAGATCGAGGCGGACTGCTTGCCGTGCACGGCCATGCAGTCGGTTTTCGCATTACTTGGAGGAGCATACTTGTCGACAAACTACGTATTTAAAGACTATGAGACAGGCAAGATCGATTTGAATAAGCACCCCTTATGGTGGAGAAGAACAGTCAGAAGCGCAGGTGTATTGATTGTGGGCCTAGGCGCATATAGAGCAGGAGAAGTATTTCAAATGCTCTGGAAGCGTAGATGGTGACCATTCTTGGGCCATGAGAGAAGCTTCAAACGCTCGAAAAGCTTCAAACTTCAAAATCTAGAAGCTTCAAATGCTTCTAGATGCGTCATATGTTTTAGATTTAACAATATGGAACATTGAAAGGAACTTCTCAATCGATTTGATTTTGATTTAGGTGGATTGATAATTGGTATTCATTGGTGTAGTGTAAGACCGTTGAAAATTACCAAATTTTTAGTAATTTATTCAGCCATACACTGTTATAGCATCCTTGGCATACGATGCACACAGTGTAAAATAGGCGAACATTATTCTAATGAGGCGTCGAGCCAACAAGAGAACAGACAAAATCCATCTCAATATCTAAATATATATGCTTTACAAATTACCTCATATTCTAGAAAAGTACAATTTCAGGGCTATTGTAAAAATGGATCTGATGTCTATTGTAGCACTTTAATTAAACCTGAAATTATGTAGTGCTTTTGACTACAGTTAGACTGCTTACATATTGACACCTGATAGGGGTTCGATGTTGACATTGACAGTCAACTGGGCTAAAAATTAGGTTAGTCTACTTAGGGTTAGTAGTTTAGCAAGTCGCTAATACATTATTTAGACAGGGGTAATCTCGTTGAATATCCCGGGGCTCGCTCCTCATCGACGAAACTTGGACTTTGACAGAGGCTTCGAGGTCGTTCCCGCAAAAAAAAGGCGGTGGACCAGATTAGGAGCCATTGTAAGATCCAAAATGTTTGAGGTTCATAACCAAAAGCGCATTCTGTTTGATAAGCTAATACCTCAAAACTTGGTTTCAAACGCTCCATCAAAAGTACTAAAATTTTTGAAGCCTGTGCGCATAAAATAGAACGGGTTTGGAGACGGGGCTCCACCCAAGAATCGTGGAGAGTTGATGAGGTATTGGAGAAGCACTCACAACGCCTCGATGTATCCTATTCGAGCCAATTGCGCACACTGTCCCAACAATCAAAAGAAAACGCAATATATGGAACTGCAAGAATGCAATTGTATTTGACTGTGAAGTTTGAGGAGCGGAAGCGGAACGGTTCCGGAGTCCAGTATTTTTTACCTTTTTTTTTATTTTTTTAAATTCTTGATTTGGGAAAGGGCGCATAACCAATAACACAGCCGATTACATGACGATTTAGGTGCTCGTGATAAAGAGCTAAGATTTGGCTTAGAGAAAAATAGTGTTGGGAACCCGAATACACCACGCCCCACTGTACTGGAGCACTCGCCTTTGGAGATACGTTCGATAAAAAGTATATCTGGTGTCAGATTAACGAACGATTATGAGAATCGGAGTTGCTCTAATCCAACGGGCCAATCAACTCTAGATAGCTTTGCCGAATAAGACTACGTCATATGACATGACGAGTAGGTAATTGGAAAATATTTTTTGGTCATTCGGGCTTATGTTGGTACGCCCGATCTTAAAAAGAACACCCAAATTTTATTGATCTTGCATGGAACACCATAACACCGGTGAAACTGTTTCTAATGTTTAAGCGGCTAAAGCAAAGTCTGGTTTTGTGCTGCATTAACTTAATTGCATAGGACAGCACCTATCAATCAAGCAACAAATAATGCCGATCTTCCAGTGAGACAAACCAATACTTCGAGATCACCAAAGTGCCACGCTACATAAACTTCTAGTCCCTTTATTATTTTAAGGGGAAACGGAACAATCTACAAAATGCCGTGATACTAACTACTCCAATCCCGCCCCAGTCGCCGTTTACGGGTGCAGTCTCGCAGACAGAGCCGCCAGCTCTTGCATAGTTGCGTGAACATGATCATAACCAATTATGCCGATTGTGGTGCATATCTGCTATTTGGGTAATTATAATTATTTTCTTTTCTTACCCAAAATGAAGAAGAACGCTTCTGTATTATATAGCGAAAATCTTCGAATTTGTATGTGGGATTCACCTCTATTTCCCCGAAACCAACCGAGCATCTTCAAGTTTGGTAGTCTTGGAGACACTACTTTAACTTTTACTTCATGTACGGCTTAGAAATCGTGCATATCTCCCATTGCTCTTTGTGGTTGCCCTCGACCATTTTGCGTCAGGCTTACAACCACAAGCAATCTTTCGGAACCGTGTTCGTGCCGATGCTTTTATTATTGTTTTCTTTCTAATCAGTGCTCACACCTTCAAAAATAGGTATTTTAGTCAACCATCTTTACCAGAGAAACAAACAAATGTGGGATTCGTACATATCTGCCACTGAATTAATCCACACGACTTAAATCTCACAAAACACGAAGTAGATTACTGTATCAGCCGAGACGTAAAAAGAAAAAAGTATTGGGTGAAAATGTAGGATTGACCTTCACACCTTGGTCTCAGGCATTTGGAATTCTTTCCCCCAAATGTAATCACCTTACACATCATCATCCAATTGATGACGTAGTTGCGGGAAAAAAGGTTTGAGGTGTGAAGGGTAATCTGGCGGCCCCAGTCACACATTTTTCGCGGAATAAGGTATTAAACTTAATGTCCGGCAACTATGCCATCGAAATTTGCTCTCTTAGTACTCAACTGCCCCCTACCCCCACGTTACATCATCTGCGGGTTTGTGGTCTGACGCACTGGTTGCGGGCCAGTGAAAAGTGCTTTTTTAGTGTTTTATTTGTGTTTGTTTGCTGCCTGATTTTATGGAACCCCTTGTTAGATCGTACTTTGTTGGTTTCTGCACTATGTATCTAGTTAGTCTGAATTATATATACTGTTGAATTCCAGATTGCACTAAACATTTAAATAAAAAAGCTGTCGAGATTATTTAAGTAGGAATCAATTCTCCCACCTAAAACCTTTCGCACTTTTATTTTAGTTGGACAATCTTATTTTGAATCAGAAACATAAGATCCTACACCTAGACGACTCGAGAAAAAAACAATCCACATCGTACCACATACTTCAGCCTTTTTTTTTTCTAATACAAAAGAAAAATAATTGATATCACCCAAAAAATTGACTACCAAGAGTTTTGTTTGTCACGTAAAGATATACGAACTTTTTGATAATAACCTTTCTAGTATCATTTCATCATTTACAAAACCGCGACTGTTAAATTCTTAGTAATCTTCCCGGCGTTAATCGTTTTATTCCGACCAACAAATTATACCTTCCTCAATTCAAAAGTGTACACTATTCGCATGACTGATTGTAATATTTGGGCTTAAACTTGTACAATAATTTAATTCACCTATTTCATTTGCATATACTACAGAAAAACATTATAAATTATGGAACAACCATTTTTAGGAGTGGAAACTCAGTTGGAGCCTCAGCTTGGGGTCTCTCCTCAACAACACCACACAAGCTCGAATAACCAGCCAAGAGTGATAAGTACCTCCAATAGTACGCCATCTGTGCAGCAGGTGCAGCTCGATCACCAGAACGGTGGCAAAACCAACGACTTTGATCTTTCCAACCCGTCGAATCCTTCGATTGCAACAGCCCAAGCGTTGCTCCACAACGACCAGAGGTATCAGCACCAACAACCACAGTCACAGCAACATTTTCAACAGCAACAGCCGCCTCAAATCATTCCGAATCAGTCGATGGGCATGTCCAACTCGTACCTGTTTCATCATCTTCCCAACGGATCCCACCTTCAGCAAATGCCCATGAATGGCCAACAATATTCCCAGCTGTTGCCGCCACCACCTATACCTCACCACCATCCTATTCCGCTGCAGCACATGATGCAGCAGTCGGGTTACCACATGGAGCCTCGCTATGACGACAATAGCACCAGCAACCGCAACTCTCCATCCGCCAACTTCTACGAAAAGGGACTTGTAGCACCAATTCCTCCTTTACACGTACAGCAACAGCTTGTCAATGGAAGTGACGGCAACAACAACTCGAATGGAACCTCGCCTTCCAATCCACAAATCAAACAAGACCCTTCGCCTGGCTTGGAAAAGGCCAGCACCGAAGGAAGCGAATCCGCAGCTCCAGGAGGAGACGCACCATCGGACCAAATGCTCAGATCATCGTGTTCGAGGTGTAAAAAGGAGTTTGACCAGCCTATCATCATTCCACAAAGCAACCAGGATGGCGGCCAAACCAAGTTTCTCGCCGAGCCAAAGATATTCAAGCTCTGTCAACATTGTCGTGATTTGCAGCGTCAAAGATCTCGTAGATGGCAGAAAAAGACCAAGGACAAGGAAGGAGCGTGTCGTAGATGTGGGTCAGACATTCCCATCGAAGAGCAGAGGTTTGTGTTATGTCCATCATGTCGTCAGAATCTTCGTAAACGTAAAGCTAATCGAGCGGCACAAGGCAGGTGTGTCCACTGTTCGGGCCCACTAAATGCATCGATTATCACCGACGAGAAAAAGAGATCAGCATCACCTCCAGGTAGCGCAAGCAGTGACTCTGGTAAGTCGAAAGACCGATCGAAAATCGGGAACTACAAGGTGTGTGAGCGATGTCGAGAGAACGACAAGATCCGGAGAACCAATCTCGAGAGGTTGGGCAACTGTAACAGGTGTGCCAAGGCGCTCGACGCTTCGGATATCGGCAAGCACAAGGTGTGTTCGTCCTGTAGAAGCAGAAAAAAGAAGTTGTCGCAAAACATTAATACTACAAGCAATAACGGGCTGATCAGTCGGTTGCAGAGCATTGGAGGAGGCGCCAGTGTTAACCCAGCACCCATTCCGCTCCAGGGCCTCAACGGGCAGGACCCTTCACACGGTATGATCGCAGCGTTACCTCCTACAGCCAACTTGAATTCACAGCCTATGGGAATGATCTCGTCGGACATGGGCATGATGCAAGTTGGCAACGGCCTGGTTCCGTATGCCACCGTACCCATGGCTCAGCACTACACCACGCCGCAGCAGTACGCCCAAGCCCAAGCCTACAACCAGGCTGTGGTGCAACAGCAGGCGCTTTCGCAGGCCATTGCACAGGCACAGGCACAGGCACAACAGCAACAGGTTGTGGCTGCCCACAACGCCAGGCAGATGCAACAGCAGCAGCTTCAGCAACAACAACTGTACGTGGCTGCGCTTAACCAGCAAAAGCCGGGAGTGGACGATTTCCAGTCGGCGTACGCTTCGGTCAACCAGCACCAAACTTCATAGATTACACTGTATTTTAGATTTGACGTGTGCCTTGTGAGCGCACGGTCGTCCCTGGGATGACATTGTACAAATACATATCCTAGTTTACCATAGATTCGTAGGCCGTTTGTTTTGTATGTTTTGTGCGCCGATCTTGCCTCGATCAATAGCTGAGAACAATAAGACCCAAACAATAGTGGAGCCAACTAATGCTAGGATGGCGCGACAAGGCGGGGCCGACGCCGCCGCCAACAAACGCTTTAATCAATACAACGCCTACTACATCTAACTGTCGTCACCGTCCCTTTGCCGCAGCGATCCCTTAAGCTTCGTCTACTTCCATCACTACTGCGACACGTTGGTGATTTTTGTAGCGAGACCCAGCGAGGCGACGCGGGACCAATAGGCAGGGAGTGACTTGTAGTACAGCCAGACATAAGTGGTCAAGAAAATGCTGTCAATAGAGAAATGACCCATTCGTCTGGTCCGATGTCTGGCCAGTTCTTTGGTCTTTTCAAAGTTGGCTACATCTCTGGCCCGTATGGCTACGTTTCTTTGGTGACTCTCTTGTAGCTCGTCTCTGCGGTCCTATCGCGCTGCACGCTTCCAGCCTCTCCCGAAAAACCAGAAAACCACGCTTGAGAAATCTAAAGCCTGAAAGTTGCTTACATCTTTTATTCATTGACACCAAGGGAAATTGTAAAACCAAAGAATCCTCGTTCTTACACCGTGCTATAATCAACTCCTTGCTACCAAACTTATTTGTCAAAACATTCAACTCGACGTGTCTGTTGCTGCCCTCCTCACTCACACATACGCCCAATTGAACATTGCAGTTGCATGTACCATCGTAATATACCATCACTGTTAAATAAAGGCTAGACTATCATGATGCGCCTAAATAACAGCTCCCAATCATCTATAAATTCTTTAAAGGACAAACAACTTCCGCCTATTCCTCCCCAGCCCGTGCCGTCGTCACCGTTGGCACCGTCTGATCCCAGAAGGACAGAAGCAAGAAGAATATCCAAACTGGACATTCTGATGTCCACTCCTCCAACCACGCCAACCTCATTACCAGGAGCAACCCACCGACTTTCCAGAGTAGGGTCTTCAGGATCGACTGCCAATTCACTTACCAGCATATCTCTGAATGGCGTAGTGCACGTTACGCCCAACTCAAGCCAAGATTCCGAGTTTCTCCAGGTCAAAACACTAAGAAGGAAAAACTTCAAGAAGTTGTCCTTGGATGCTTCTCCAGTGAAAGAGGCACCGGTGGATGACCCCGAATCGCTCTTGAAAATCGAAAACTCCTCCTTACGACAGAAACGTACCAACATGCGTCCTGCCCCTGTGCTCAATTTGAAGCTAGAAAATCGAGAGTCAAAGCCAAAAGTCATCCACCAAACAGTCAGCAGAACGCTGAGCTCGTCAAACACCAAACTTGACGTGCAGCAAAGCAGCAGAAACATCGATCCCGATTCCCAGTCGTCGCATGATCTTATTATTGACGAACTCTCGAATTTGGAACTTGCCAAAAAAGAAACCCCCCCCAGCATATTCAATGACAAACCCAGCCAAACCATAAATCAGACACCCAAACCGTTGAATCGAAAACGCCAAACGGTCATTTCTTCGATCTCCCCTACAAAGTCGTCCGCAACTTCGCCTTCGGATTTACTAGAGTCTACCAACATATTCACAGAAAACTCGTCACCAATTGCCACCACGTCGTCCATAAAACTCAACAACAACGATTTGGTAACGCTCAAGAGCTTGGGGGCCGGTAATTCAGGGACGGTCTCGAAAATCCTACATATCCCCACCCAAAAAACCATGGCCAAAAAAATTATTCATATCGACCTGAAAACAGTGATCAAGACTCAGATTATCAGGGAGTTGAGGATTCTACATGAGTGCCAATCTCCCTACATTATAGAGTTTTACGGAGCATTTGTTAATAACAATAACACTATAGTCATTTGCATGGAGTACTGCAATTGTGGTTCGCTTGATAAAATCTTACCATTGTGTGAACAGAAGCAGTTCCCCATCTACGTACTAAAAAAATTGGCATATTCTATATTGTCGGGGTTGACTTATCTTTACACTACACACAAGATTATTCACCGTGACATCAAACCTTCCAACGTCCTTATGACCCACAAAGGTGAATTCAAACTCTGTGATTTCGGGGTATCTCGTGAACTCACCAACTCCTTGGCCATGGCTGACACCTTTGTAGGAACATCCACGTATATGTCGCCCGAGAGAATCCAAGGGCTTAACTACGGCGTCAAATCAGATGTATGGTCCATGGGACTTATGCTCATCGAATTGGCCAGTGGACTTCCCGTGTGGAGCGACGACGATGATGGAACAGATAACTCATTTGCAGGGAATGGCGGACCAGAGGGAATATTGGACTTGTTGCAACGAATTGTCAACGAAACACCTCCAACTTTAACAAACAAAACCAACCCTAAAACCGACAAACCCTACGATACATCCTTGTGTGAATTCATAGATTCGTGTTTAATCAAGAATGATTCGGTCAGAAAATCGCCCTGGGACTTGTTACAGGACGAAAATGGGTTCTTGAGTGGAGTTGCCAAAGGTATATATGATAAAGAAGTCAAGAGTTGGGCCAAACTGGTGAGAAAGTTGCATAAAGATAAATAGTTTATTTAAACAATAAATTTCATTAAAAGCTTAAAGACTAAGCCAAAGTCGTATATGCGCGATAGCTTACACGTTAAAGGGCACTATTTACTTGAGGAAAGAACCACCGGTCAATTCCAACTCCAACTCATAGTCAGGCTGGAATTCGCCGTACAACGATTCGGGGTCTGCAGTGGTCTTGACTATATACTCGGCAACGTCGTCAGGAATGATTTTCTTCTTTTGTTGGGAGCCATCAGCCAACAACTGAATGTGGCACGAAGCCTCCAACAATCCAAACAAGAAAGCGGCTTCGTCCACGGTGGACCCTACAGTCAATAAGCCATGGTTTTGGAGGAGCGCGGCTACCCCGTTTGGGCCAAGAGATTCGGCGATCTCCTGACCTTCTCTCAAGTCTAACGCGACACCGCCAAAGTTGGTAAACACAGAGTGACGTTTGTGGAATATACACACGTCCTGGTTGATCATATCCAACTCCTTGCCAAAAGCAGAATATGCCACCCCATAACGCAGGTGCGCATGGCACGCTGCCGCGATATCGGGTCTGGCTTTGTGGAGAGCGGCGTGGATGGAGAATCCGGCCGCGTTCACCGCGCTTTGGCCACCGTCTGGTAAGATGTTGCACTCTTCATCCACGTGAACCAAGTCGCTGACTTTGATGAGCGAGAAATGTTTGTTGAGGGGGTTGATCCAAAAGGTGCCTGGAGTGACGGGGTCCTTGATGGAGATATGCCCCGCACCGCCCAAAGACCAGCCAGATCTGCCAAAAAACCGGAAAGCACCGGCCAAATGCTGCAACATCCACTTTCTTTTCTCGTATGGATCACTGAAGGTGGGTATAGGATGGGGATGATCCATTCCCTTGGCGATATTGTGCGAGCCTTCGGAGACCGCTTCGTATCCTTTGTTTGTAGTTGCTGCAGGCGTCATTATCCAAAATGTCTATCTACCAAAATAACAATCAGTAAGAACCTACTTATATATCATTCGACTACACTAGCGCCATTCCACTCGCTTAACCCATTCGGGCATAGCGCTGCGCGGAATTCCCAGTTCATCGCGATAAGTAGTGAACGTGACAACAAACAAGCGCGAGATAAAGCACGTGATATCTCGCTCCTCACATTCTACCATTAAATGCTATTGAAGGATATAGGAGTCTTTTATGCAATGTTGCCGTTGACGGACTTGGATATTTCCACCCCACTGACCTTTTGATTATAACTGGCGGTGGGCTGTAATTTTCGGGTGGATCTGATCTCGTCCATGGCATAACCCGGAATCCTAATGTTCCAATTTCTTTCTAGGTGTAGTTGTACGTCTTTGGCATCGATGGTGTCGACTTTACGATGCTTGGCAAGTCTGCATGCAAAGCTGGTGACGGAATTGATAAACTCGTCGGCCAAATCGAGAAGAAGTTCCTCAACGTTTCCGTCCATGTTGGTTTTGCCATCTCCCTCATCAACCCCAGTAGTATTGACCAATTCGGTGAGTTTTCTCTTGGTAAGCACTCTGCCTCCTGTCTCTGGCAAGTTGCTGGCACTGCCGTTGTTTGAAAGATCAAACATCGGAAGTTTGGTGATGGCTGGCGTGTTTAGGAACGAGCCCAAACTGCTAGCTGCTCCTCCAGTAAGCGAAGGCCGTATATCTTCATTGGATTTGTAGGTTACTGCCACAGGTGGTTTGACGTTTATGGTACTTGAAATGGGTATTGAAGGAACACTAGGCTTGGTGATTCCCGATAAGTTGATAGGTGGGGGTTCGCTGGACCGAATGGACTGTGAAGGCGTTTGTGGCTTCAGCGACGAAGCGTCTTCTTTGCTAGGACTGCCTGTTTTGGTTTCACTGGCTGCGTTGGCTGCGTTGGCAGAAGCAGCAGCATTGGCAGGAGTGACTACAGGAGGCGAAGGCTTGACTTCTGGAGGGACACCGGCACTGGAGGAAGGTCTTTGTGGCTGGCTGGTGGTACTGGATAAGCCAACCGGCGATTGAGCTTGGCTTGAAGGCGCTGCGGAGGGCTGTTTGGGAGCAGTTTGTGGAAGCTGCGGCGTAGAACCTGGCGTTCTTTGTTGTTGCTGAAGAATACGCTGAGCCTGCTGCTGCACCTGCTGGATCTGACTTACTTGAGGAGCTGGCCGCTGTTGTGTTACTCCCAAGTTGCCCATTGCAGGAGAATTAACAGCATTCAAGTTTTGCTGGGGAATGAACTGGTTTTGGTTCTGGCTGGCCGATGGAGTAGGCACCAGGTTCACATTGATAGGCGACCCGCTAGTACTTCCGTTAGCGGTACCAGACCCAGAACCTGTGGGCGTCGCACCAGTAGCACCGGCATTACCCTTTACTTGCTGAACCAATTGGTTTCTCATGATAATACCCACCCTCTGGAACTGGGCAAACTTGGCTTTCAAGTCGGTGATTTCTCGGTCAATAAGTGCCAGCTGCTCTGGGGTGACGTTACCTTTCTTGCTCTGCTGTAAAATCTGAATTTTTCTGCCTACTTCTTGCAATCTCTGCTTCACCTGGTTGAATCTCTCGACAGTCACCGCATTAGGAGGAATAGCAGGTGTTCCTGAGGCCGCGGGATTGGCACTTGGAGTCGGTGCCTGTGGATTATTGGTCCTCATCTGCTGGTGAAACTGTTGCTGCACCTGCTGCTGTGGATGCAGAACCAGCTGGCTACTCTGGCCCTGAAAGGGCTGTGTTTGTTGCATAAGAGGCGATTGTCTTACTTGCTGTTGCATCACAGGGGATTGACGAGCCATATTGGGAGACTGGTGAAGACCTGGAGATGGCATCACTGGTGTTGCTTGTGCTGAAAGACGGCCTTGTTGCATATTCATAGGAGATTGTGCACTTTGATTCTTGGCTTGAAATGCCTGTTGTGCGTGTTGGGCTGCTGCCATGGCCGGCGAACGCGCAGTGTTCGGAACTTGTTGGTTTTGCATTGGCTGTTGTGGTCTTTGCTGCTGTGGTTGTTGTTGTTGCTGTTGTTGTTGCTGCTGCTGCTGTTGCATTCTTGCCCTCTGTTGTGCCTGGTAGTTGAGCAATATCTGTCTAATACTTTCTGCTTTGCTATAATGCTGTTGTTGCTTCACTGGATCATCTGTTGAAGCTTTAGCCAAGGCAACTTCATTTTTAAGTGCTTGAACTAGCTGTGATACCTGGTTGGGCTGGACATTTATTTGACGGTTTCCCTGAGGACGGTTCATATTGTTGGGATTGCCGCCAATGTTGGAGTCCCCGAGGTTATTCATGCCTCCATTGCCCATATTATTTTGGTTATTCATCCCTGATAATTCCTGAGATCTTTATACAAATAGCCAATCTACAGGTATGTTGTATAGGCTTTGATTCTGTCTATAAAATGAATTTCGTACGAGTAATGTCACGTGAGAAATACCTATATTAAGATTAGGTGTAGTACTATCCTAAATACTGATCTCAGATTTAGAAAATGGTCAGTAATGGAGAAGTAGAGTTACTGAGGAATGATATCAGACTCAATTAGAATAGCCTCGTTTTTCACTACAATAATTAGTGTCAAGACGTATATTAGGAGCCTATTATTTTATGCGAGACTGAGCATTACAATTCTAAAAGAATTGCACACTGAGTTTCTGTTCTACCTTTTTTATATACGACGCGGACTATTAGGTATATATGTGGTGTAGCTTATAGTAATTATTTTTTTTTTGATATCGCCCGTGGATGACGGGAGAATAATATATGTATGTCTATTTACTGTTGGAGTTGGTTTCGGAAGAAGGAACTTCGATGTATAGCCACATTATTATCACACTTCTACTTGAGTTGTTCGTCTTTTGTGTCCCATCCATAGTATGATTTTGCCCTAATGTATCCAAAACTAAAGTTGCAACCAAATATAACAACAATAAATGCTGACACAATACAAAAGAATTTCAACCCCAATGGCTCCACCAACGAATTAATAAGTATTCCAATGGTATTGGCACTGATAGACGACATGTTGCCGGTTCTGGTGGGGTCCTGGCTCATGCACTTGTGCCAGTACGCACATTGTCTTTCGAGTGCCGGCACGATCAAATCGGGATCGCAGTTGTTCTCGTAGTAAGACCGGCGACAGCTCTCGATTTCCACAGCAATGTGAAGTGTTTGTTGCGAGATGCGAAACGCAACGTCTTGTTTGATCGACAGCACCACCACCCAAACGAGATACGCACCGTACATGAACACCAACGCGTTGGCTGCTAGCTGGAGATATGACGATAAAACGTAGGGGAGCTGGGCCGAGGGCCGAGAAGTTGGCGACCATGGTTGAGGCAATTCAACATTTGCATCGTACAATTGCACTTGTCCATTCGTTCTGTCCCAGCGCTGATCCAGGCGTTTTTCCAAGCGCGTTTCTTCTACCAGAGAAGGTACTTTAGCCACCTCGTTTCCATAGTAGTAATGGTGATGATGGACCACAGGCGCGGGAGATGGCTGAACAATTGGAAGTGGCATATGCTGTGAAAAGGGTTGTGGATTGTTGAAGAGACTTGGGGCTCTACCAATCTCACTTGAATAATTTTGGGTGTTGGCCATGGACTTGCGGTAGTTGTAGCTCTGCGTCAACGCGTTGTCGTGAAGTGTATCCTTACTTGGATTATTATATGTTGGAACAGTGTTGAGCGGAGTACTTTCCTTCTCGAGGAAGGATTTTATATTTGATTGTGAATTGAACAGACTGACGTTTCTGGTTGATTTAGGCAACCTACTAAGAGTATATTCGTGATCAAACTCGTTATTGGACTCTTTTTCTTCAGGAGGTGGCATTAACAATAGTCGAGGTCGTACTGCCAACTGGGCACCTAAAGTTGTAGGTGAGAGAATACTTGGAAGCCTTTTCAGCTCAGACCTTTCTGGCTCAGACCTAGCCAGTTCGCACTCAATCACTTCATCTACCTCAGGCTCCATTACTTCAGGCTGCATGGGTTCATCTATCGAGTCGATCTCCATTCTATCGTCACTATCATCATGGAAACGGTGCCTTATTTCATAACCGGGGCTATCCGCAAGTGATAGCGAATTGAGTATACCATCAAAGTCGCCGTAACTCATACTGGCTTGCCACTTCGTGAGTGCCAGATTTCGATAGTTGTGTTGATTGGGCCGCGCACGACTCGCGCGATATAGCGATGAGCCAGAAGAGACTTCGAGCTCATCTCATCATATACTACATTTAGGCATGGGTTCGAAGAGGAAGAAGGCTGAGAAGCAAAAGGATTTTGTCAAGGCTAAGTTGAAGGTGGGCAAAACCGCCGCAAAACCTGATAACCACACCGATACGTCTTTCGTGGCGCGTGCAATCAACTTGCCCAACCAGTCATTAGCCAAAAAAGCTACTGCTACACAACAGGAAAGAGAAGAGGTGGATTTGAGCCACCACTTGTCTCTTACTAAACATCATGCATCATCAACCAGAAAAGAGGTTTTGGCCTACATTCAACTGCATCTTCCCTCCAATCCATCATTCTACAAGAACATTCTCACAGCCATAATACCGTTGATCGTGGACCAGTCTAAAAGTGTACGCGCAGCTTTGGTCTCGCTATTTGAGGCTTGTGCAGAGAAGCAGCCAGGGTTGCTTGATCTTCATATCAGAAACGTGGTGTTGTTCATCTACTCTGCCATGACCCATATATCGCCCGAAATCAGAAACGATTCCACCAAATTCTTGCAGATTTTGGTCAAACATGCTCCTCAGGCTTTGGCTCGTACGTACTTTATCAAGACCATCAAAAACTTCTTTGGTATAATGGCATGGACCCTCACCGACGATAAAAGAGCCCAATCTGTGGCCATTGCAGCCACCAGTATAGAAGGCTCTACTAAAAAAGCTAGGATTGGCCACTTGGAAGTTCTCCGTAACTTTCTAGAAATATGTCTCTTTGAAGATGAATCAGCAGTACTCGAAACCGACAACTTGGTGTCGATCCATCCCCAATCTTTCAAGTATATCATGCCACAGACCCCACAGCCGTACTCGCCATTGAACCTATTCACAGTCACATTACCCCGTTCTAGACTTCCAGATCTGACCGACAATCAATCCAGCGGATCTCGAGCATCAGACGGCCGCCTAACCCTCAAAGACTTGGATGTCATCTCGTCAGAAGACTTGGACACCAGACGCAAAATTATGATAGACGTATTTGCTCAACCCTGCTCCAAAAACTTGAAGGCTTTGGTAAAGGAAGGTGGAGAAGTAGGAAGAGAGGCAAACTCTTGTCTTGCTGTTATACAGAAGTTGCAAGACCCTGATCCCACTGCCACGGTATAAATTTCACGTACTGCACATAAACATATATACTGCACAAGCCTTTTGGTGAAAAATATCATGTACCATAGATGGAAGAAGTAGTCCAGCAACATGTTCAGAAGCATTAGTAGGAGCTTATTCGTAGCAAGATATGCATTGCCCAGACCAGCACCGGTCAGGGCTTTTTCAACTACACCTATATTACTAAAGAAGAAGCCTAAAAAGGGTGCAGTTGTCGAGGACATCGCAGAGCAGCCTCAAGGGCCTTTGATAGATATGGACGATGCCACACAAAAGTTCAGTCAGGTTATTGATAAGTTTGTGAAACTTGCGAACGAAAGCAAGCTTGGCAAAACCAATCCTCGTATTTTTGATAAGCTCACTGTGGATAACGGTGAAGAAGAGGTGCCTTTTAGCAGTGTTGCCCAAACATCAGTGAAGGGCAGAAACTTCATCATCACCTTGTTCGACCCAGCCAGTTCCAAGCATGTCATCAATGCTATCCTAGGTTCTGGCTTAAATATGAATGCGCAGGTAGATCCATCCAACAAATACACATTGAAGGTGCCATTACCTCCAGTGAATACAGAAACCAAAAAGGAAAGTGTCAAGCAATTAAAAGAAGCTTTTGAAAAATTTAAGAATGGCTCCTCAAAAGGCACTCTTGCCTCGATAAGAGCAGATGTCAAACACAAGTTTGCCAAACAAGTCAAAAAACAAAAGAGTGACGCGGAACAGAAGGCATTACTAGACTTCGAAAAGTTACACAAGCTGTACTTGGATAAATTGACCGAAGCATTCAAGTCTGCCGAGTCTGCTATATTGAAATAAGATTCTAAAAACTGATACCCTCACCTATAAAAAGCCGTTTATAGTTGGTTTCGCACCAATTGATGACTTTAAGACTATGGCTTATCAAGTCTTTAGAATCGATCTTATCTGTACATATACAATAAAACTCAAAAGCGTCGTCCGATAACATAAACCCGGTGACATTGTTGTTCCATTTTGTGTAGGTCAACCTTTTGTTGTGACTAAAACCCTGGTTTAGCAAATTGTTCGAATCCTTTTTTTGTAGCACCTTTTTCACCTTGGTATTGTGTAGCATCGAGTAGAAGTACACCAACTGAAGATAGCTGTTGGTGTCGGCTTTGCTATTGTAGTGCGTCATGTCACTCATTATAAACTGGTTTCTCTTGGTCACCTTGTAGATGAAGTGTTTTATGACAGGCACTTTGATATCGTGCAAGATCGACAATTTGGTAGACAAGATGAGTTCCTTGTACAATTTTGTCTTGAACTTTTCCTTTTTGATGATTTTGTAGATGATGTACTTTGAAATTTCTTGCATTTCAAAGAACGTGTTTTTATTGCTGCTGACCAAAATAATGGTCATTGGAGGTCCTGCTGATTTTCCGGTGTGCTCACCAATATAGTCTCCTAAATAGAATTTACGAACAAACACGTACAAGAACCCGTTCTCGCTGAAGTTGGGCATACATAGTGGGAACCAGAGATCGCCAGCTGTGTCGTTTTCCACCCCATGTGATTCAGTAGATTCGATCATAGCAAATAGCGAGGCCATATCCTGGTTAGCCATATCGTGATTTCTGGGTTTCAAAAAACTAAGGATCTTACTGGAAACAGTAAGAAATGCAAATAAAAGATCTTCGCTTACATACTTCTCTTCCTCTCCCTCTTTACCCATACCAAAATACGACAGTAGTTTCTCTAGTCTGTCAGTTTGCTTGATTTTCTGTACTTTGAGCTTTTTAGTTGAGAGTAATATGTTGTTTAGCTGACTTCGAGAAGTGTTGGTAATTTTGATATTCTGAAGACTGGACCCTAATAATTGGCTAGCAAAGTAGTCAAAACCAGCACCACTTTGCTTTAATTTGTCATCTTGATTATATTCGAGACCATAGGTTAGTTTCATGCATAAGTTGTCCAAGTTATGGAAATCAAGAGCTGTAAGGACTTTGCGTAAATCGTAGTTCATACGGTTGTGGAAGTTCTTATTCAAAGAAGGCTTAGAAAGAATAGAAAGAAAGTAGTTGTAGAGTATATCGAGCTGTTTGACCAAGGTGCTTTCGTTCTCCTTAGCTTCTTCCTTGTCATTTGTCTGAGTCATTAATTCGTAACTGATTTTGGTGATTGCAACCAATATAATTTCATTCTTGTTCAAAACTACAAGCTTCAAGTTATCGCCTAGTGTGACTGTCTTGATTTCGTCCTTCATATTCTCTTCAAAAGTAGAAACAATCGTAGTGATGATACCCATATACCCTATAATAAGGTCGTCTGCACCATTCATAGAATATATAGGTTTTCCTGCGGACGAAAGAATAAAAAACTGCTTGAGCTTGTTGTGGAACGCCTCCTCGTCTTTCCCCTTATCTATTTGTATGTATTTCCCGAAGAACTCGTCTTCACTGAGCTTTTCGGCAGTATTACCTATGTTGAGATCAACATATGAGATAGGGTTGGTAGTCGAGGTTTCACCATTGTGCCTGGACTCATTTCGTATGAGATCATTGAGGACATTCTGGAGATCTTCCTCGTCCTGGGTCCGGCTCTGGTCGATATAATTGCTATCGTCATGCTCATCACTGCTATAATTAGCTCCCAATATAGTTGAATGTGAAATGCTGGATTTGTTCAGGCGAGTAGTGGTCAAGAGAGGCTGATTGGCACGTTCAAACTCGTCTATGAATGAGTCGACCCCGACTGTTTCCAAGTTGACTGCTGTAGTGGGGCCACTAGACATTCCGATGGAGGCAGCAGGTCTTCTAGGGATTTCGTATGCCGACATTTGGGGACTTGGTGTTCCGTTGGGCAACAAGTGTCGCAAATCAGACAGTGTTAGCGTGGTCTTGGGAGGTGGCCGCAACATCTCGCTAGGCTGGTGTGTGCTATTCGAGTCAGCACTAGGCGACTCTTTACTCAAATTTTCTGAATTTAGACCAGCATCTTCAGCTAGATCTTTACTGGCGGATTGACCAGCCGCCAATTCCATATTCACACTGCCAGCCTGTGTTTCTCTAGCCATTGATCTATCTACCGTCTCAAGACTACAAGAGTTGCACTTACGAATAGTTGTGTATTTATATGCAGTACCGAGATAACGCAAGTGTTTACGTCAAGAATTTGTACCAAATTATGAAAACGAAAATCAACCCCACGCCTACAATTGGGATATACTGTCTGATAAGAGCCTCCAAGTTGATTCTCTGGGCTCTCTTTCTATACTTGAGCGAGTCGCTCTTCAAACTTGACGATAAGTCACTCATTTTGTCAAGAGAATCGCCTCGGTACAACAAATCCTCTATGTTCTTCGTCATTACCTTCTTCACATCTGCCAAATCGTTGTTGAGCTTATCTAAATTAGATTGGGCTCTTTGATCTTGATAGATTTTCTTAGTTTTGCTCAAAAAGTTATCAAAGGAACTGAATCCGAATGGTCTAGCGCTACTGCTCAAAGCTTCTTGTCCATGGGAATGCTGAAATTCTGATGAGACTTCCTCCAAATACGAGAATGCGAGCTTTCTAGGATACGATCGTTCGCAAATCGCTAAGTAGATGATTGAATTCACAATCAAGTAGTGGATACTGTAGGCACCCGACTCAATTGTAGCCTGTGGTTCTGAGTTTGGCGTGATCCGACTAATAAGAATCTTGCACTTTTTCTTCTGGTCCAACAATGCTGGATCGTTATTATCGTCTACTGATCCACATAAAGGAAGGGCTAAATGTTAGTTTTGGACGCAAATTTTTAGGCACTCACCTTCGTGACTGCCCTAGTCATCTTACATACCATCATAACGGTAGATTAAAGTAGCTTGTACCATCGCACGTACTTCTCTTCTCTACCTTCTCCACGTATCACTTGTTGAAAGTGCGATACGGTTGGAATGAGAGGGCACGTGACACATCCTCTTCGTGTAGCTACCACGAAAAGTACAAATTTTTAGCCCACTAACAGAAACAACTAGAGTAATAGCACAAATATATACCCAGTGTTCGTTTAAATAATCAAAGAAGATCGCTCCATACATAAAGATGGACTTATCGAATTTATCGATGGACCTTCCGCCCACAAAATCGGTCAACCAGACATCGGTTGATGATCTCAGCAAGGACTTGACTACTGAATTCAAGAATGCTGCCAAGTCTGTTGCCAAACTTTACAACTCAACATCTTCAGGTACTACTCCATCTGCCAGCCAGAAAGCCGAGTTTGCCAATGCCGCCAGATCAGTGGCCGCATTGTACCGACTCACTCACAACGCCACACTGTTGCTCAAGTACAACGGCTATTTGAACTGCTTAGATGATTTATTGGAAGTTATCGCTGATGACGGCGATGTCGAAAACTGGGCCTTGACCAAACGGGCCGAAATCACGAACCTCCATAACTTATCTTCGTCTGATTCCGAGAAACAATCGACTGCAGAAGCCATTGAGAAATCGGCAGAAAAGAATGCTAGCAACGTCTCGGCCACGCCGGATTTCCAGTTTCCACTTGATTTTCAGTTCAACTTTGATCACGACATCAGACCTAAGCATCCTATAGTACCCGGATACTCGCCATTATCCGTCCAGCATAAACACCACTATCGTCCTACAACTAGAAAGGCAGAATTTTACAAAGACCTGGTGCTGTCACCTCTGAAATCCAGCAGTTCCGAAGATGATCTTGACGATCAGGTCGTTTTGAAGAAGTTGAAGCATGATCAAGGCAAGAAGAAGTGGAAGAAGACCATGTCGGATCACAACTCTTCAAATTAGATACTATGGATTATACATAGTACATTGCATCACTAGGTTTTTATTGGTTCATTTCTTATATTGGTTTATAGAGGTTTATATTAATTCTTTTATTTGTTACAAAATTATGCAGAGTCTATAAAGATTATGTAGGTGGTTAGTAACCGAATAATCCATCGTCATTATCACCATAATCCTCGTAATCTTCTTCATCGCTGTCGTCATCGGTTTCGCTATCATCTTCATCCAGCGATTCCGATTCGTTTCCTTCAACCAAACCTTCCAAGGTGAAGCACAATAAGGTTTCGTTCTTGGCCTGAGTTCCCTTGCCAACTTCATGGGTCGATTCAACATTACAATTGGTAAGTTTGACCTTGCTACGAATAAGAACCCCGTTGCCTATAATACAGTTTTCCAATTGGGTGTCATCTTCTATGGTGACGTTGTCCAACACAAGGGAACCGGTCAATTTGACTCTCTTGCCAATAACACAGTTTTTACCAACTACACTTCTCTTCACGTTGGTTCTTTCACCAAGAACAGTACCTTCGCCAATCAATGAGTCTATTCCAACATTGGCAGCCAACTTATCCTTGGCCTGAGAAGCTTGAGCCGCTTGTCCTTTGGCAATGGCCTGGAGTTTCATGAAGTATCTGTTGGCTTCCATCAATACAGGCACATTGTTAGCTCTAAGAAAAGTTGCTTGATGGGGTATCACCAAAAAGCTAATAGTCTCTTTGGCACTGGAGTGCTTCCATGATCTTCTCGACAAGTCTCTAACGACTTTAGTAACGGATCTATTATGGAAGTACGCTTCATTGAACTTGTCTTCGTTTTGATCAAAGATCTTGAAAATTTGGGCCGAGCCAAAAAAGATGGAGCTGTTCAACAATGTGGTGCTGACAGTGGATCTTGGGTATCTCCATAACATTTGAGTTCTAATTTGCAAGGCCTGCTGGAAGTCGATGGCTTCCTTGTCGTATATATCAAGTAAGTTCATTTTTCCGTCAGAAAGTTCGGAGTAAATAGTGTAGTTTTTGGGGAATATCTTGCTCTTTTTGTCTTCAATGTCCAACTGATTCTTGTAGTGAACTAACAATCCAATGTCAGAATCGTCCTTGTTTCTGCATGCTTCGATTAATACTTGAGGGGGTAAATTGGTGATGAAGTCGCACGGCAAGAGCACAAAGCTCTCGCTAGGACTAAGTGTCGAGTTCTTGTACAATTGATACAATACATCACCGCTGTGGTCTGTATCCATGCCAACTATATCAAAGGTAGTGGTGTTCCCAGTCCCGTCATCGGCACTGATTCCTTCGGTTTCTTGTTTCAAGGCTCTGAGCTTGGATGCGGCGGTCTTGTAGTTATTAATGGCCGCTTCAATATCGTCTTTACTGCCATTATCTGTCACAACAGTCACCCTGGAAAAGAAGGCCTTCTCGCACCATTCCAATACATATTCGATCATGGGTCTGTTCGCTATGGGCAACAAAGCTTTCGATGTTCCCGAAGAACGGGTCTGCGAAAAAGGGCTGAGCGCATGGCCCTTTCCACAAAGTATAACAGCATGAAATTCCATAGTACGTCTGCCTTTACTTATATCTGTCTTCAGCTATCTGTAGATCACCATATAGAGGTGTAGGAATTTTTTCGTGGTCACGTGCGGTAGTGCTCGCGGCCAAAAGCTATGCTCAGTTTTGATTTTGCCACTTTTCTTGTAGTTACCAACCCAGAGCATAGATTGACAATTGGAGCTAGCATTGTATCTTTATCCATCTAGTACTCGGCAGCAACACAACCAACACAGATCAAAATGAGTGCCGAAGAAGATCCACTTTTAGCAGCATTGAACAACGAAGCACCCGAAAACGATAATGAACAAGCTACAGAACCCAAAGATGTGGAAAGAGAAAGAGCTTTGAGTAAATTCAAAGAAAAGTTAATTGAGCATAGAAAGTGGGACTCTAGACTAAAGGAACTCCGTCTCAGTATACGAGATTTGGATAGAGACTACGACAAAACCGAAAACGATATCAAGGCTCTTCAATCAGTGGGACAAATCATTGGTGAAGTGTTGAAACAATTGGATGACGAAAGATTTATCGTCAAAGCATCCAGTGGTCCACGTTACATTGTTGGATGTAGGAATACAATTAAAAAAGAAGCCTTGAAAAATGGTGTCAGAGTGTCATTAGATATGACCACTTTAACCATCATGAGAATCTTGCCAAGAGAAGTTGATCCTTTGGTCTACAATATGACTACGTTCGAGCCAGGTGAAATCTCATTCACCGGTATTGGTGGTTTGACCGATCAAATTAGAGAATTGCGTGAAGTGATCGAATTGCCATTAAAGAACCCCGAATTATTCACTAGAGTCGGTATCAAATCTCCTAAAGGTGTTTTATTATATGGTCCTCCAGGAACCGGTAAAACCTTGTTGGCTAAAGCTGTAGCAGCAACCATCGGTGCCAACTTCATCTTCTCTCCAGCATCGGCTATTGTCGATAAGTATATCGGTGAATCAGCCAGATTGATCAGAGAAATGTTTGCATACGCCAAAGAACATTCTCCTTGTATTATTTTTATGGATGAAGTCGATGCCATAGGTGGTCGTAGATTCAGTGAAGGTACTTCTGCCGATAGAGAAATCCAAAGAACCTTGATGGAATTATTGAATCAGATGGATGGTTTTGACACCTTGGGCCAAACCAAGGTTATTATGGCTACCAATAGACCTGATACTTTGGATCCTGCCTTATTAAGAGCTGGTAGATTGGACAGAAAGATCGAAATCGGCTTACCAAATGAAGCCGGTAGGTTGGAAATCTTCAAGATCCACACTTCAAAGATAGCTAAACAAGGTGAGTTTGATTTTGAAGCCGCCGTCAAAATGAGTGATGGCTTCAATGGTGCGGATATTAGAAATGTCGTTACAGAAGCCGGTTTCTTTGCCATTAGAGATGAAAGAGATTACATTGTCCAAAACGATATAATGAAGGCCGTCAGAAAGGTGGCCGATGTCAAGAAGTTGGAAGGTAAGTTGGACTACGAAAAGTTGTAATGGATCTTTTTAAATAAGTTATGGAAAACTTTCTCGGTATATACATGCTTTATAACCTATTGAATGATTTTAAAATCAGCTCAAAAGGCAACTTCAATTTATTAATTCGTTTTGATTATCATTCGTAGAAGCGCTAGCTTGAAGTAGAGCTTTAGAGCTAGTGTTGCTTATCAGCAACTTCCTGAATATTTTTCATGGTCTTCTCAAAATCTGGAATGGTGGACTTGGATAAAGCATCCAAATGAGCCAACAAAGCAGGGTTGTCTATAGTCTTCAAGTGATTGGCGATCTTTGTACCAATGAAGTCTTCGATATCAGGCGACAACTTGGAGTATACCTTCTTTGGTTTGTTGGCGTTCTTGGCCAAGTAGATCTTTTGTTCGATCGTCAATGGCATTTCAGGAGCCTTAAGTTTACGAGCTTGTAACTCGGAGAGGATTCTCTTCTTATGCTTGGAGTGTGGGTTTCTCAATTGGCTTAAAGCCTCAGCAGGAATTGGAGGTTTAGCGATAGTTTGAAGTTCGTAGGTCTTTTCCAACACGGTATCACCATCTGTTGATAAAGCACCATCTTCGAGCTTTCCTGGAGGGTTTGGCCATGGAATTTCAATGGTATCATGATGTTTCACAAATCTTCTTGGTAACCATTTCTTGTATCTATCATCGTAGTATTTGTCGCCTAATTCGATTTCTTCAGCAACCAAATAGTTGGTGGCTCCACTTTCGTCTTTTTCTTTACCGGCAAGTCTGACCTGAGATCTTGGGATGAAATTTGGGAAATCTATAAGATGACTGGTTTGACCATCAACCCAGTTGGACTTTTGGAATAATCTCTTGGATGTAGAGTTGGTAACAACAAAAGAATCATAGTTGGCAAGATATTTGGTCACAGTAGTTATAGTGCCTTTCTTTTCACCCTCCGTTATGTAAATTAAGTCACCTTCGGTGATTCCAATGTCATGCAGCGATTTGATGTCTCTTTTCTTGAGCATTGGAGGAGTCTCGACGTCGAAGGTCGGCAAGGCATATTTCATGGCCTCTCTTTGGAACTGCTCACGGAGACGCTTGGGGAGGGTCTCAATGTCCCTCGTTAATCTCTTTTTAGCTGTGCTCCAAGACATGGTAGATACCTAGGATAAAGACTCTTGCTTGGTTGACTTTGTTAGCGAAAAATTGATAAAATTTTTGAATTGGTTTCGGTAAATGCACGCAAGAAAGAATGTAAATTTAACTGTTGCAAAAGAATACCGGACTACAATTTGGAGTATATACGGGACCACAGTTGGCTAACAGGTACATTGATTCAACTATTATAAGTAGAAGTAAAGGTTTATAGTATACAATATTGGGTCAGTAGAGTGGACCATCTACTCGGTACAAATGCTTATGAACTCTTGTTCGTTGACTAGGTTGTTAGTACGGTGCATTTTGCAGGCGCGGAAAATATACTTACTCTCTCCATCCTCATCCAAGTCGAATTCGTCTATCATGGCTCTCAACTCGTCGTCTGTAAGATTCTCGCCCAATTCTTTGGACACTCGTCTCAAATTCCTCAAGCTGATTTTTCCAGTTCCATCATCATCAAACAACTTGAACGCTCTACGAATTTCGTCCAATGGATCTCTGTTTACTATCTTTTCACCCACTACAACAGTTAGTATTTGTTACGACCATGCATCTCACTCAATACTTACCTGCTTGGAAAAAACTTTCGTACGTTATTAAATTCCTGTCATCTGTATCGTATTCATGTATTATATCCAAGACCTCTCTCTTTGACAAGTCGAATCCAAGTGCCCTAAACGCTACCTTCAACTCGTGATAGTCCAAGCACCCGTCGTTATTCATATCGAAAAGTGAAAAGGCTTCTCTTATTTCTTGTTTTTGTTCATTCAACAATTCCAATTTCAAATTACCAAGTGCCCGCTTATTAGGTCCCCCATTTCCACTACTGGATATGGATGAATTGTTCTGATGTGACATATTATATGCTACTTCGTTAACGCCAACTAGATGTCTTGTTAGATTCGCGTACGCGAAATTTCGAGATGTGTTGATGTTTGAAAGATCACGTGAGAAACGAGATAAGGTGGAGATCAAGTCAACAGATGCCTGAGAGACATATACTCCAGATAGTGACAGAAAGCTACCAAAAACTAGATTGGCCCATCTCGAAAAGAGAAATTTTTTGGTGACACGAGATTCTCTGGAACAGATCATGTCGCTACGACTAGGAGATGAAGTGACGGTACGAGATGAGCCTGGACAGATCAGATACATTGGAGAAACGAAGTTTGCCTCTGGGATATGGTATGGAGTAGAATTGAAACGAGAAATTGGAAAGAATAATGGTTCAGTCAATGGTGTCTCGTATTTTGAATGCTCGAAGAAGGGAAACTATGGAGTATTTGTGAGGAAAGAGTTAATTCAGGCTAGTACTGAGAGCGTTTCTGATGGGGTCAGGCCAGCTTCCAGAGGAGCTCGTACTTCCATGCACTCAGAAAGCTCTGCTTCGTCTACCACTCGGCGCACACCAACACCCACTAGTGAAAAATCTAGATCGCCAGGTCCAGATCAATCCACGCTCCACAAAATCATAGAGAAGTTGCAGACCAAACTACAAACCACTACACAAGATATCAAGGGATACAGAGCCCAAATAGAAAAGCTAGAGCAAGATATTGCTAGACATATCGCCAGATCAAATGAACTCGAATCTTCTCTTGAAATGATGACTACAGACATGGCATTTCAGGAAAACTCCAAAAATGAATTATATTCCAAATTGAATGACTTGCAATTAAGATACGACGAGTTGAAGACAGACTATCAAATAATGCAAGAAGAGATAGAGCTCAATAAACAGATCGAAAACGAAATCAAGTCCCTGCTCCAAGCATCCAATGCTGATAATATCCCTTCTTCTGACGATGTTCAGATTATATTACAGAGAAACAGCCAGTTGGAGGCAGCATTGATAAGTTTGCAAACCTTGACGCACAACTCCGAACTTAATATGAATGCAGAAATAGCCTCTTTGAAATCGAAACTAGATCAAAAGGAAGTACAATTGGCTGACTACTCTGAGATTTCCAAAAAGTTAGAGGTAGCTAATGAGACAATCGAATCTTTACAATCTCAATTGGACTCTGCTCTCTCTCTGGAAAAAATGATCGAGTATTTGAACCTAGAAAATGAGAAACTTCAGGAAAAAGTCAAATCCCTCCAAGGTACTGTTGACGAACTATCTGAGCTACATGAATTGGATAAAAGCTTGGAGGAAAATCAACATATTGTGGAAGAAGATTTGCGCAACAAATTGAAACATCTACTGGAAGTGATAAGAAATGACCAAGGGCTTATAAAAGAGCTAGAGAAGAAGAATACCTTCTTAGCATCGAAACTTCAAGATTTCAAATCTGGAAAGTCCGATAATCTGGAAGGGTCCTTCGATTCTGAAGAACGCAATCAATTGCTTAAGCAAATCGAATCTCAAAAGCTTCAAATAAAAAATCTAAATATAGCTACCTTTGCAGGTAGGGTTGATTTATTCGTGGCTCATTCCGAAGTTGAACTGTTACAGAACAAGCTTACAACTGCGAAATACACACTGACTGAAAACTCTTTGGAAGATATTGTACATCTCATCAATTCTGTCAAGACCAATATCCTGAAATGCGTGGTGATCAATAGAGTTATAGATTCATTGAAAGATGATACCACCGTTTCGAAGGTGTTTCAAATACAGATACTAAACTCAAGCAGCATTCTACATGGGTATCTTGAAGCATTGTTACGAATTTATGAGTATAATTTTTACGACGAATCATTAAAATCTAATGTTGACTCACTCAAAAAATGTCTCCATAATTTGGAATTGTTGGTCACTGGCATAATAGAAAGTCTCAGAGAGCAAAATTATGGAGCCATTGATCCATCTTTTTATATCCCTTTTATCACGGAACTTTTGACTCTTGTTCCTTTACAATTTCTATCTGAGCAGACTAATTATTACAAGGAAAAGTTTGCCTGCTACAGATTTGTAGTTGAAAGTTTGCTTTCATCTATAGACTCGAGCTTAAAGTTAATCAATGATTCCAAGAAAGCCGAAGTCTCACTCGATCATCAAAATGATATTAGCCGTCTTTCGCATAAACTAGTAAACCTCAATGAAAAATTCACCAACTTATCTCAAGATTTTGCTATTGGCGACGGTGATATCAACATCGTCAAAAACGGCTTGGGTATTGAGTGGAGTGAGTTCATAGAAACTAGCAACAGTTTGGTTGCTATTTGTGGGAAGTACTGGGAGAGTGTCGCACAAGAAGAGGAGCCGGGGATCAATGAAGAGCAATTCGAAAGGTTTGTATCGATTTGCAACCAAGTGGCTGCAATTGAGTACGAAGTACTTGAAGATAATAATGATGATATTCGCTCGATTTACCAAGAACTTGAATTTGCACGTAAATCAGAGGTGCCCGACAATGAGGAAAATTCAGCTGATGTGATAGCGTCTTTAAAAGCCAAATACTCGGAGATATCTCAAACACTCTTGGAGAAAGATCAGTTGCTTGATGAATTCAGGTTGAATGTTCAAATGCTCGAGGGAAACATGAAATCACTAAATCAAGCACACAACGAACAATTTGATGCGATCAGTACAGAGCTCCAAAACGTAAAGATGGAACATGAAAAGAGTAAAAAGCAAGTTGAAGAGTTGCTTTCTAAAAACCTCGATTTGGAAGCTGAAATTCAAAGCTATGTCAAATCAAGTCAAATGTTCACCAGTGACTTGGGTAATTTTGATGACATGAAATCAGAGAACGAGGCAGGTGCCAAGTTGGCCCTCCTTGAGGAAATAGTGCTTTTGAGAAAAATGGTCCACCATACGTTCAACAAGCACCTTGAACACGATGACTATTCGTGGCTCGAGAAGCCACTTTTCAAAGCTGCAAAACCGCAAACGTCTACTTACAATGAAAAGTTTATCTACTGTTCAAAAACCTTGAGAGATCTTGCATTACAGACGAAGCCAGTAAAGATTTCAAACGTCAAGTACTGGCAACCTCGGGCATCTTCACAAAAGTATATTGCATTGAGTCTTCAAGAGAAGGCACAGGATTACTATAAATTGAGAGACTCAGTGTTGGAGAGTCCATGGTTGTGTGATTAAGTATGCTCTTTCTCGTAGTTCTCCTCGGTGATTTTCTTTTTGGGCCATTTCGTCACCAAATCGATATTTGCAGCAGGCTGGAACCAATCCAAGATTTTAAGTATGAATATATCGATAATGACACATAGTACGAAAAACTTTCCAGCTACAAACCCACAACAATAGTACTTCTGGAGCCTTATCAATAGTGGTTCGTCTGGTTTGTCGTATAATGAATTGTAGACATTCTCTGTTCTTTTGGCAACGTTTTCCCAGCTGTACATCTTTTTCACCTCATCGTGAAAGTTGGAAGTATCGATTTTACCAGACTCGAGAAGACCAATTGCTTTTACAGCTGCTTCTGTCAAAGAGTCCGCCTGGGGCTCGGCAAACGTAGTCATATGGCTGGGCAACACCTCTGGGATTCCTCCCACCTTTGTAGTAACAACATATAAGCCACACGAAGCTGCTTCCACGATAACAGTACCGAAAGCTTCAGTCACAGAAGGGTGGAGGTATATGTCACCCTTGACCATTACGTTTCGGACGTCCTCGTGCTTTACTGAGCCCATTAAAGTGACTCTTTCGTGCAAAAAGTACTTTTCTCTCATCTGCTCTAGGTCAAGGAATTTGGGGCCGTCACCGGCAATGAGGAAGTTTACATGAGGAGCCTGTTCACAGATTCTTGGTATCACTGCTATCAACAAATCGGCTCCTTTGTTAGGAAACAATCTGGAAATCACAACAATGGTGATGGTTTTCTTGTCTTTTATAGGAATGGGTTTTTTTTCTGGGTAAAAGTCTTTGGATATCACGGCGTTTGGTATCACCGATACATGCAATGGGTCAATGGTGGCTCTTAATACCGTGTTTTCTTTACAGGTGTGGGAAACACAGATTATGTGATTTGTATCACTTAATGTAAATTTCAAGATCTTGTTTCCCACGATAGTCAACAAGCCAGCAAAACCAAATAACGAATGGTCCGTAAACACTGTTTTCAAGCCCATGGTTCGAGCGTGTAGTATGGCTTCGTGACAGATATTTGAGTAGGATCCGTGACCATGCACGATATTTATCTGCTCACGAATGTATATGTTGCGTAGGATGGGCATGGCCAGGAATAATGAGGGAAACGTAGAACTTCGAAACACCGCCACATACGGCACGTAGTACACTTTGAGCCCATTGGTTAATGTCCTGACGCCTGTTCTAGAGTCGTAATTGTGAGTAATGATCACCACCGAATGACCAAGCGCTATCAACTTCTGTGATAAGTGATGAACGTGGAACTCGACTCCTCCTGACTGCGGGTAGAAGAAGTCGGTGACCATAGCTATGTTGTAGCCCATGATGTACTATGAAGGGTCAGGAACTATATGGGGTTATTGTTTTCTTGGGGCATTCACTGGTTCCTCAAAGCCAACTCGATACGTGCCGTCAACCTCTCGCTATACGTAATTTCACTATTTACTGTCCCGCGCGGTCTACTGAAATTTGCACCAAATATAAATCAGTTTTCGAAGCCACGCGACTCCACTAAAACTGATGATGATCGTTTAATTAAATATATATATAGTCTATTCACGGAACATATGCTTCTCTGGGTAAGGTTGCAACCGAGTTTTTAAAGTTTATAGTACATTGTTGGTAATCCCACACACTTTGTTCACAGAGCATGATTCCATACTGCAAGTTCAATTTGGTTTCCAAAAGCACCTTAACCAAAAGCTCCTGCTGTACCTGGTTGAAGTTGGCCTTGACTTCGGGTGGGAGATCTGCTGTGGTTGGTCCAGGTGCTGCTACTCCTGGGACAGGCGTAACAGATGGCGGAGGTGGGGTGTGTGTGGGGGTGGCCGAAGCAGGAATGGCAGCCGCGTTTCTCTTTTCGGTCATGTTCCAAGCATCCGCACCAGAATGATTTCTCACCAATAATAAATCACTGGCCACAATCATACCACCATTTGGACTTGGAATAACCACAAAAGTTCTATCAAAAGACTTTTTGGCCAATGGAATTTTCTTTTTGTTGTTGAATCTCCCTCTGGGACCATTCGAATTAAGCGCATCCAAGTTATCGGGTTGCGACACCTCATCAAATGACCCATGAATAGTAATCATTATTCCGCCAAGCTGAGCAAATCTGTAAGCTTCCATGCTGAAAAGCTCTGGTTTGGTCATCAAATCGTGACGAGTCTTTGGTAATTGCGAGAATAACTTGAAGATGCTCTCTTGTCCCACAGCCACTCTTGAAGCCCTCTGTTTGGAGGCGCTGATTCTAGTCAAGTTCCTCGAAAGTGGTATGTAGTAACCGAAATCAGCTCCGGAAAAGTTGGCATTGGAGTTGGTGGAGTCTATTAAATGTGGGTGAGCTGTGTCGACTTGCATGGAAAATTGCGATTCGTTTTGGTAAAGAATCATTAAATCTGCTCTATTGGCATCCCATAACTTGTAGTAATTAGATATGAAGTTGGTGGCCACGTTCTGTAGTTCCTCATCTTGGAAAAACATGGTGCTTGGGCTTTCCACCGGAAACGTCAAGTTGTTTTTCAATACCTGTTCGTTTCTTATTATTTCGCCATTCAAGACGACTAATCTAGGGAAGATTTTCATGATTTCGAGCTTTGTGGATAGAGGGTTATTATTGTTTGCAGGACCTCCGAATCCTCCCATGCTATTCTGCCCATCAATCAACGGGTTTCCAACCAAAATCAACTCTCTGAGATAGTTCAATTTGTTTTTCCAGACCTCAAGGCTTCTGACTTTGGCGAACTTGTTATTTTGTAAGGAAAGATTTTGTAAAGTTGGGAATGTTTGAGCTAAAGTACTGACGGTGGTTAATTCAGCTAGTTCGTTACCTGACAAGTCAATACTGACCACGTCAAGTTTCAAATCTTTAGCCACTTTCATTAATGCAGGGAAGAACTTGGAAGATGTCGAGTTTGAACTGAAAAATCCTCCGGCGTTCACAGTTGGATCTTGTCTGACCGAGCTCAAATTGAGTAGTTTGATCTCCGGCAGGTATCTCGATTTAAGGAACAGCGATAAGGCTTCGATAGCATTACCGGTTCCTGGGTTGGTCATGTTCACTCCCATTTTGGCTGAGAACGAATTTGCTAAAACAGACTTGGAAAACCGAAGTGGATTTCCAGCAAATTTCACTCCAGACCAATTCAAAAGTTCATTGGCGGTATGGTCTGACTTGACATAACCTTTAAGTATTCCACTATTGTGGTCAACACTATAATTGCTGACAACTATCTTACATTTTCTTGAGATGAAGTTTATGCATTCTTCAGGACTGGCACCATTCCAACCAAGAATCTCGACAGCCACTGCATTTTGTTGTGCATACTGGTCGATAGCTTGTTGGCTGAAGTTGTTGTGGTTATTGTTGTTATTGTTATTCTTGTACTGGTTGTTGTAGTTTCCTCTTCCTCTACCACGATAACTCATTATGCCGTGCACAGTCTAATATGTTTGCAAGGCTGGAATAAAATGAATGAAGTATAATTTTATTGGTGCGTGCACGCCAAACCTATCCAAACGCGGTTTCTCTGGAAGTTGCAGCATTTACCAGACATGATCTGCGACTAAGGCAACTTATAGCTAGCGTGCATTTGATAGATTTACGTATATATCCTAGCTACTGTAATCCTATTCTTTTCTTACATAGATATCTAGCTATTGTATTTAAATTACGAGCTTTTTAACTCGCACATATGAATTGTGCCATTCAGTGAATGAATCAATTATTCATTTGCTTTTTCATCATCGATCTCTCCGTTTTCATGCAAAGTACCAACCACTATATATTTGTTCTCGAAATGCTCCTCCCAACTGTTCAAAGATTCTCTTTCCAAATCAGTTAAATCTTTCAAGTCATCTATTGGTTGATCAGGTGGAGTCAAAAGATCAAGCTCAAACGAGTTCTTGGCCAAACCACGAGAAGCGTCTCTTCCAGCAAAGTTCTCGTATGGTCCACCTGGTCCATAAAATGATGCCCCTTGAGTCACATTAAAGACTCTGTTCTTGACTGCTATGAAAATCTTGGGATCATCAGTTCCATTGAACTTTTGTAAGGTGAGTGGCGTGAATTTGCCTGCAACAATTGGTTCCTCTTTGACTTCGGCTTCTGCGAATGGATTGACGACAGAGACGTCTGATAAGATGTTTCTGAATAGGAAAACAATCAACAAAACTATTAAGATGGTGGTAATCATGGTAAATGAAATGATGTGGTAGGTCAAAGTATTTCACAAGATTGTCATTTTCATTACCCCATCTTTAGTCACGTGACATATAGCGCCATAGCTTCTTAGCAGTAGGTCATCGCTGCATTGGCAGCGTTCTTTCACATGGTACCTCCTGGCTAAGCTTGAATCATCCCTGTATTGCCCTAATTCTTTGAAATGTAGTTTCCTATACCAAACAATTGGTCTTTGAATAAATGTAGATCACGTGCCAGTCTTATTGAACACTTTTTCCGGTTTCCACATTCTCCAAGCCAACTGCAACTAGAAATGGGTAGAGATATAATTTCGTTGGATGATCTTACCCCCAACAACCTCGGGGTATTGAAGAAAATCAACCAGGTGAGTTTGGCCACAACTTATCCTGAACAATGGTATGCTGACTCTTTGAAATCGGATCAATTAGTCAAGCTTGCATTCTACTCTGAGTTGCCAGTAGGAGCTATTAAAGCCAAATCGTTCAACACTTCGAATGGAACGAGTACATATGAAAACACTCAAAGTTTGCTGATCAACTCACAAATTCCAAATGCTGTGTATATCGAGAGTTTTGCGGTATTAGAAGCGTATAGAGGATTAGGAATCGGCACCAAACTTTTAAACCACCTCATTGAGGAGACCAAAAAGAGATTTGTACATGAAATCTTACTCCATGCACATGTTGAGCTGAAAGATGTTATTGAATGGTATGTCAAACATGGTTTTGTCAAGGGTGAAACTAAGACGGACTACTATAAGCAGCAAGGATTACCAAATCCAGATGCAATCGTATTATCATTAAAAGTATGAGGTGTTGGAGAACGCTGTACGCTGTAATATAATTATAGAAAGGCACGAAAAATGGATGTTAATTTATAAAGTACTATATAAGAATACGAATATTATGTTGTCTCAGTGTAGTTGTCGAGACAATCTATCTCAACGACTTTCATACATGTAACTTCAACAAATATTTGAACCATGTTTGACTTTTTAAAAGTGGGATACATGTTTATAAAATGCTCTATACAAAAACTCACAATCGTGATTTAGCCTGACTATTTCTTTACTTCTTCGACCTCGGCCTCATCTTCGGTGTCGGTA
Source organism: Suhomyces xylopsoci (assembly GCA_030568675.1). Lineage (NCBI taxonomy): Eukaryota > Fungi > Ascomycota > Pichiomycetes > Serinales > Debaryomycetaceae > Suhomyces > Suhomyces xylopsoci. Next base: position 879,275 of record JAJMGM010000003.1, read on the forward strand.
TTTATATCGGAAAAGACACTTTCGTCATCACTGACGTCTTCTTCGATCTTTGAAACCTGTGGAGGAACGCCTCCTCTCAAAGCAGTGATGGCTTGCACCAAAGAGTCATCTTCAGGGTCAGATATGTCACTTTCGTCGTCGGAATCAACTTCCTTTTTCTTGTTGAAATTGATTGGAGTAGGAACATTAGTCACCTTTAATTCAAGAGGAATGTCGGCATCACAGCCAAAGTAAGCATTGTTTTTCATTATCAATCTGAAATGGTAGGTGCCTTCAGTTGGAGGAGCAGGAACAGTCAAGGTCATTTTGTGTGAGCTTACGACTACATCCTTGCCTTCTTTCCAGGCTTTTTGGTCCAAATTTAAGTTGCTCAAATCAACGTTTTCAATGAAAGATGCGCTTGTTCCATCAACCAACTTTCCATCCTTTTGTGACAACAAGTAAACTGACCAGTTGTTTCTGATGTTTGATGGGAAGTAAGGAGAGTAACTGTATGGTAATATTGGCTGTTCGACATTGGTTTTAGCCGGGTTTCTCATGTATTCCAAGGTTTCTTCCTCTACCAATCTTTCATCATCTTCTGGAATTTCAGGTGCTGATTTCAATTTTGGACCCTTGATCAAAAACTTGAGAGAGACATGGGCGTTTGAGCTTGGTGGAACAACTTTTTCACCAGGAACCTTGAACTCGGACTCGATTATTCTGAAAGAAGGAATTGATGAAGCTACTTTGAGGGCTTGGTCCAACTTTGCTGGATCTTCGATACCTAACGCCTTGCCAGCCTCTTCCTTTGAAATAGCGAACAACTTACCCAATTTCTTGATACCGGAAGCTTCAATCAGTTTAGGGTTGACGTATGGTAATTGTAATAACTCTTGGTACTTACCGGTTGGTCTAACGGCTTGAGCAATTGACTTTTGCAAGTCCGAAGCGACTATTATGATATCACTATGTCTGAAAGCTACAGCAATATCAATCAACCCGTTGATAAGTTTTGGTAACATGGCTACCAACTTGACCTTTTCATATTCCAATTCTGGTTTATATTCCAAATGTTCAAAGTTACGGTTTAAGTATCTGGCGACCAAATCTCTGACTTGATTATAGTCCAAATGCTTGAAAGTAGTTCTTATTTCATAACTATTACAAATCCAGTCCAATAAGTCGTAAGCAGTGAAGACTTTGGATGGGTCTTTGTTAGTCAATTGTCTAGTAAAATATCCAGCTGTTTCGACGTGTAATCCTTTCTTAGTGTAAGTTTTGACATTGTTCCACCAAATACCAACAATTGAAGGTAACAAGACACCGATCAACAAAAAGTATACAACGATCATGAAAGAAGAATACTTTCCTTCGACCAAAAACTTTGGCAAAGCAATACCGTGGGAAACATCTTGAGGACCATCTGGGTGACCGTATTTCAAGAAATTGTTTCTGGTTACTTCGTCAGTTAAAGATTTGTAAGCCAAAGTGATTTGAATGAAATTGGCTTCCAATTCTTCCTTGGCTTTTTGAGTCAAGTCCTTTGGTAACTTATCAGGATGAAACTTAAGAGATAACTTTCTGTACTTGCTCTTGATTTCCTTTTCACTTGCAAAGCTCGAAACATCAAGAATCACATATGGATCAAATGCTCCTTGCAAGTTAGCTTCCTTGGTGTAGTAGTATGCAACGTAAAAGAACACAGACCAACCAACAATAAGAAACAAGAAAGTCTTTCCGAAAAATATGGACGACTTCTTCTTGGCTTGGTAGCTCTTGATTTGTTTAGCGTTTTCAACCTTAATTTGTTCAGTTATGGCACCTTTGATTGTCTTATTTTCACTGATTGGATTGGAGCTGCCAAAAAGGGAATACAAAAACTTGACAGTCAATGGAACTAGTATGAACGAAAGAATGGCAAGAAGAAAGAATGGCCATGTATCTCCTTCTTCATCGTACGTGTATTCGGATGACATGATTATTGGACGTTTATACTTCCTGGCTTCGAAACAAAATTTGATGAAATGTGTTTGGTGTAGGTTTATAGATTTCCTCTATAACTGTTAATCTTCTCTACTGACCTATACTGAAACAACTGTCTTTCAATCTATATTTCTCGTCAGTGCTGCCAATCTTTATAATCCGAATTGAATTCTTCACTCACTACGCTTTTCCATGAACTGGAGTAATTGACGTGTTTAGTTTCAAAGTTACACAAAAAAGATTTTTATGGGCAGGAACAAATAGTGCTATTATATATTGTACTTTATTAATTGCAAGAGAGTCGTTAACTAAAAACTAAGAGTAGGTGCTTCTTCTCTCTAATGATGGAATAAACGGATTGGGTTTTCAACGTAAACAACGTCGAAAGAGTCGGCAGCGGCGAAAACGGCCTTGTCCATGACGGAACCAGATGGGGCAGCGATGTACTTGACACCAGATTTGACGGCTCTGTAGACATTGTCTGGGAATGGGAAGAAGGCGTCTGAAGACAAAGCGACGTTGTTTAACTTAGATAACCATTCTTCTCTTTCTTCCTTGGTCAAAGGTTCTGGTAACTCAGCAAATTTAGATTCGTATTCGGTCTTTTCTGGTTCGGTAGTAGGGATTTGACCGGTGACAAACAAGTCAATGGCGTTAGATTTTTCTGGTCTCTTGACACCCTTGGCCCACTTGAAGCCAAGAACTCTTGGGTGTTGTCTAAACCACCAGTTGTCAGCCTTGTCACCTGCCAATCTGGTACAGTGGATACGGGATTGTTGACCAGCACCTAAACCAATCACCATACCATTCTTGGCGTAACATACTGAGTTCGATTGGGTGTATTTCAAAGCAATGGTGGCAACAACCAAGTCAATGATACCTTGTTCAGTCAAGTCCTTGTTCTTAGAAACGATTTCTTTGAATGAGGTACCCTTGACAATGGCATCATTACGCTTTTGTTGCAAGGTAATACCGTAGACTTGTCTGGATTCCAAAGATTCAGGAGTGTAGTTAGGGTCGATTTGTAAAATACAGTATTTACCACCCTTCTTCTTCTTTAAGATCTCCAAAGCTTCTGGTGAGTAGCCTGGAGCAATAACACCATCGGAAACTTCCTTGGAGATGATTTGAGCAGTTGGCAAGTCCACAATGTTAGACAAGGCAATGAAGTCACCGAATGACGACATTCTGTCGGCACCTCTGGCTCTAGCGTAGGCATTGGCTAATGGAGATAAGTTTTCAATGTCTTCAACGAAGTAGATTTTCTTTTCAACATCAGATAATGGCAAACCAACAGCACAACCAGCTGGGGAAACGTGTTTGAAGGAAGCGGCAGCTGGTAAGTTCAAACTGGCTGACAATTCTTTGACCAATGGCCACGAGTTCAAAGCATCCAACAAGTTGATGTAACCTGGAGAACCACTCAAAACCTTGAAAGGCAATTCACCGTGTGGCACGAAAGCTTGTGCTGGCTTTTGGTGTGGGTTAGCACCGTATCTCAAAGGCAATTGCGATACGTTTTCGGAGTATTGTTTTCTGAAGAAGTCGGAAATGGCGACATCGTAGTCAGCGGTGTGTTCGAAAGCCTTGAGAGCGTACTTGTTTCTGGCATCAGCAGAGATCTTACCAGACTTCAATTGTTGTAAGAAACCAGCGTAATCGTTAGGATCGGATAAAATGGTGACTCTAGCGTGATTCTTGGCAGCGGCTCTCAACAAGGTGACACCACCAATGTCAATTTCCTCAACGGCTTCGTCGATGGTCACAGCAACCTTGGAAACAGTTTCCTTGAATGGGTACAAGTTACAGACGACAAAATCGACTTTCTCAATACCTTGAGCAGCCAAATCTTTTTCGTCGCTGTCCAAGTTTCTGGCCAAAATACCACCGTGAACGGCAGGGTGCAAAGTCTTGACTCTTCCACCTAACATTTCTGGAGCATTGGTGATCTTGGAAACATCTTCAACGGGGAATCCAGCTTCACGCACCAACTTGGCAGTACCACCAGAAGCCAAAATTCTGACATTGGCGGCTACCAATCCCTTGGCTAAGTCCAATAATCCGGTCTTGTCGTAGACAGACAAAATCGCAGTTTGTGTGTAAGAAGTCATGATTGATTGATTACTTCCTTCGATATAAGAAGATGAACTTATTTCAATTATTGAAGAGTCTTGTTTCTTGAAAAGATTTATTCAGAGTAAAAATTATACGGATCTTATACAAGTGGTAGACTCATAGTTAATGAGTCGTGTGGGTGCAGGAATTATGGAAAAAAATCCTGCCCCATTTATTGATTAGAGTCAATTTGACTCGGTAGATAAGATCGCCCACACTGAAATAAGCTACGTCTAGAAGGATTTATTACACTCAAAAGATCTTAGTGGCTCGCTCGTACGGAAGTATCTGTCAAGTGTGACAAGCTCTAAATTTGGACCTACGGCTGACAGCTAGTTAAACTACACTCTCCATTTTTTCTACTTCTCTTTTCTACCTTTTTTTTTATCACTGCGGCCTTTATTTATACAACTTTAATAAACTATACAAATAAAAAATCCCAAATGTAAAAAGAATTTTAAAAAAACTCTCATCACACTTAAGATCTGTATCTCCACAAAGACAAAGTGTTTTGTCTCTTCCAGGTGTGACGACGACCAGCCTTGGTGTTGTTGAACAAGTGACCCTTGTTGATACCTCTGGACTTCTTACCAGCGGAAGTAAGACCTCTAGCTTCTCTTCTCTTGTGGACTGGGTTGACGATCCAGTTGTATCTGGCGTCGTTTCTGATAGCCTTGTGAGATGGGTCGACTAAGATGACTTCAAAGTACTTGTAGGTGGAGTCTTGGTTAACCCAGTAGGAGTTCAAGACTCTCAAGTTAGAAGCACGACGAGCAACTCTTTCTTCAGCAGTAGATCTGGCAGATCTTTGGTACTTCAACTTGTTGACACCTTGGTTGGTTGGTTTACCATAAGTAGCACCCTTTGGCACAGGTCTCTTTCTACCACCTCTTCTGACTCTAATTCTGAAGATAGCAAATCCTTGCTTGGCCTTGTAACCTAATCTTCTAGCCTTGTCTGGTCTAGATGGTCTAGAGGCTCTGTGGATAACAGTCTTTTGTCTGTATTCCCAACATCTGACACGATATAAGAAACGCATAACATCAGATTGCTTCTTTCTTTGCAATTCTTCTAAATATTTGTAAGCACCCATTTTTACTAACTTATGTTTTACAACAAGGAAAAGAAGAAGAAACCTTCAAGCGTTTGGTGAAAAATTTTTTTTATAAACTGGTTCTGCAAACGAGGGTGAAAAATTACACAAAGCCGTAAGACCGGGTAAGTGCATCGTCAATTTTATTTTCGCAGCTGATGAACCCCAGTACGAAGGCTACCGGTATAGGATATTCGCAGGGAAGACAAATGTGTCACGTGAGTGTGCTATAGTATCAACACACACATCTTTCTACTTGTTTAACAGGGTATCCATGTAGGAGCTGATTGGTGTCTTTCGTAGAGTTAGTGCTTAGTTTTCCAATGAAGAACAATTAAATTTCTGTTAGTTACTCTTGGTATTGGTTAAATACTTCCAATACGGCACCTTGACCACGCAATACTCTTAGATGAATCATGTCTAGTCATGATTTCAGACAGCACTAAGTATGCTGCTCTTTTTAGCAGCATTTTCCGTATCTTCTTGTCCATAGACCCAAACTTTTTCGCTTCCCCAGATTTGCACTCAATCCATCTATTTGGTGAAATTTATCGATGAGCATCGCACAAAAAATAAAATAAGATTCCACTATAAGCTGTCTTAATAGTGACAAGATGAGTGAACCAATTGATGCAGTACAAAGCACAAACGAGCATATTGATCAGGTAAATCCCCAGGTCAACAAAGCTCTGGAAAGAGCCGAAGAAACAGTTGCGCAGCCAGTGGAAGAATTAGTGCAACCAATAGAAGAAACAGTAGCACAACAAGAAGAAGAACAAACACACTCCACTGCAGATCATATACAGCAAGACTCCGCAGAGACAAAGCTGGATATTGGGCAAGCCCCACAAGACCAATCAACTGAGCAGCCGATAGTGCAAGAAAGCTCCCCACAAAATACCCAACCAACCATGGTAGATGAAGCTAAATCGTCTGAACAACCACCTGTTACTGGAGACAAAGTGAATGAGACCAGCGTAACCGAAAATGAAGGTACTCACGACAAAGTAATCGAAGACAAAGTAATCAAAGACAAAGTGACTGAAGCCAGCGTGGTAGCTGATGTACCCGGTTCAGAGACCTCGGAATCCAAATCCGAAGAGCAAAAAGTGGAGCCTAAAACAGCACCAAGCGAAGAATACGAAGATGTAAAAGTGGGATTGCAAGCCCCAGTGACAGTGATAGACAAGGAAGAGCCAGCCGAAGAGTCTCACAATATAGAAGACTTCATCAACCAAGCACCGAAACAAGAAGAAATAACCGCGTTGTCAGACGATGATATCATAATAGACGGTATTTCTTCAGGAAGTGATTCTGATTCCGATTCAAGCTCGTCTTCTGACTCTAGCTCCGATTCTGATTCCGACTCGGATTCCGATTCCGACGATGACGAACCAGCGGAAACAAATGTCAATGCGGAAGAGTCTGACGAAGAAGGCGAAACCATAAGTGGACCTATAAAGTCGAAAAATGAGATACTAGATGAAGACGCTCCAACATTACCAGAAGACTACACGATTCCAGAAAATGCACCTATCGAGCCTGTTGGAGTTGTCACAGGATTGGTGGAAAACAGTGTTATTATCAAAGCCAGTGTTTCGGGTGAATTCAGAGTATTGAAAGATCAGTCGATCTTGTGTCTTGAAGACCGCACGTTGATTGGGCCATTATTTGAAACATTTGGCAGATTGCAGAATCCTGTCTACCGTGTCAAGTTCAATACTGTTGAAGAGTTTGAAAAGTTTAAGGATATAAAGGGAAAAACAGTTTACTATGTTGTGCCGGAATCCCACTTCATTTATACCGATACAATCAAAAGCATAAAGGGTACTGACGCCAGTAATTGTCACGATGAAGAATTGCCTGAGGAAGAACAGGAATTTTCGGACGATGAAAAGGAGTTGGAAATGAAGCAGTTAAAGAAGAAGGGTAAGAAAAAGGCAAAAAAGTCATCTGAGGATGGGGCCAAGGATACTCGCAAGAGACCCAACCCTCAAAACAAGAGCGATTCTGATCCCAAACGATTCCAACCATATGGCTACGCCCAACCTCAACTACCACCACAACCTCAAGCTCAGCCAACACACGAGATGCAGCATCCCCGTCAAAGTAACAACACCTATCAACCTCAATATCAAAGTTCACCTTATGGCCAGCCGATGATGGGATACCAAAATCCCGTCGGCCAGTCCTCACCCTATGGCGTTCCTTTCAACCAGGCACAGCAAGATTACAACAATCCCCACCAGGTTTACAATCAAATGCAGCATCCCCAATTCGCCAACCCAAGTCTTCCAGCATACCCGGGGCATGTCAACGCCTATGGTAATCCAAACGTACAACAACACAATCAATGGAATCAATGGAATCAGCAGCCACAGCAGCAGAATCAAATAAACTATCAGACGGCATCACAGCTTGGTCTTCCAGGATATGGTACCCAGATTCCAGCAAATACCTTGCAACAATTACAACAGAGCCCACCAGCAAACGCATTACAACAGCAACAGTTACAACAACTTCAACAATTGATTGTAAATCAGTTCAATCAACAAAACAATGCCAATCCTCAACAGCAACCACCTCCTCCAAACTAGTTATATAGCGTAGCTCAGTCGAATCTTTGCGAACTCCTGTAAGACAACTTATATACCTATAGGTTTCCTATACTAATGTAGACGTTCAATATATTCTGTATAGCTATACATATCCTATACTTTTATAGATATTCGTAGACACTCTAGTTGTGGTACTTGAAAAGTCTCAGTTTAAATTTTTTCATTTTTTTGCAACCATTGCGAAAATTTTACAAAAAATGCGAAAATCCTAAACAAAGTGACAAGATAGACACAAATAAACATGTGATGGGGTATACTTTTATTAAATGCAAATTATGTATAGCTAGTTAGCCAAGAATCTTCAATGCCTTTTGTGCATTGAGTAATGCATCTTTTGGGAAGCCAGACATCTGTGCAACTTCCAAGGCATAGGATCTCTCGCTGATTCCGGGTTCCAATGAATGGTCTATGATAAAATCCAAATCAGCAGGGGCCTTTTCTTCTCCTTCAAGTAGTAGCTTCGACTTGTAAAGAACTCTTGTGCGATAATATTTGAGCTTTTTTTGACTGATTTTGTTCGCCTCCAAAAGCGAATTTAGCTCTTTACCAAAATGAGTCGCAAATAACGTACGGCACCTGTTGACCTGTAGCAAGTTCAACAAAGTGGCATATGCAATAGCCAAACCTTCCTTTCCACTAGTACCTCTACCGATTTCATCAACAATGGCCAATGAGTTAGGGGTGGCGTTTTTCAAAATGTTGCTAGTCTCAACCATTTCCACCATGAAGGTACTCAAATCACTAAACAAGTCATCTGATGCACCTATTCTAGTAAATATTCTGTCTACTATGCCAATGCTTGCCTTGTCGGCAGGAACAAAAGATCCGATTTGAGCCAATATCACAATCAATGCATTTTGTCTCAAAAACGTACTCTTCCCACCCATGTTTGGGCCCGAAATCACCCAAAGGCTGTCGCTATTTGTTCCGATCTTAGTATTATTGGGAACAAACATCGATCCTATTGCTTTTAGACTTGACTCCACTACAATATGACGACCAGCTGTGACATTAAGTTGTGGAGTTTTGATGAGCTTGGGACACACAAGCTTGTTCTCTTGGGCCAAAACAGCGAATGAGGCAGTGATATCCAAGAAATCAACGAGTTTTCCAACAGTTCGTATTTGAGATACATTCTCGAGTACTTTGACTTTGAGCTTTTCGATCACATCCTTTTCAAACTCTCTGATCTGGTCAGTCTTTTCATCGATCAAGGCTTGTAGTTTGCTCCATTCCGGAGGCTTGTAGAGTAAGAACCCTTTTCTTTTCTCTCGGACATCTTGCTCCAAGGCCCTATGAGCTAGATCGATCAGCTTTTGTCTACCTGAAATGTGAATCACGTTGAGGTATCTTCCATGTTGACCCTTCTTGACGACTTTGAGTTTGGGGTCTATTTTGTATAGTTCTTCTTCGACTTTTCTAAGAAATTCCTGCTCCTGTTGTTTGAACTTGTCGTATTGATCATGGTAATCTACAAATAGCTCATTGAAGTCTCTCCTTACCGAGAATAAAAACTCCTTCTCTGCTTTTGGTTTGGGTCCTTCCAAATATTTTTCCAATGACTTGTTACTGTATGAGCCAGATGTCTCGTACATTGAGTCATACTCGGATAAACTATCACTTACAACTGGAGTTTCGTTTTCATTTTCCTCTTCTTCTGCGCCAAGTTCTTCCTCAATGTACTCAATGTGAAGAGTCTGTTCAATTTCGCGAGCCACTTCTGAGGGAACCTTGAAGTCTTTAAGTAAGACTCCCAACGCCTTGCAAGTTTTGGGGTTTTGCTTGTACTCATTGAGCAAGAATAATTCTAAATCGTATAGTTTACTTATGCCATCTGATATCGATAGCAAATGTGCCACTGTATCTCCTGTGTTGAAGGAGAGTTTCTGAATTGACCTGACAAAGTCACCCAAATTGGAAAGCTTAGACCTGACAGATACTCTAAGAAAATCGTACTCAAGAAACAAACTCACCATGCTCTGTCTATATTTGAGTTCTTCGATGTCTAGAATTGGAGATTTTATCCACTGGGTTAATAGTCTGGAGCCAGAAGAAGTGACTGTTCTTTTGATAGTGTTGAGAAGCGACCCCACTTTCAAGTTCTTTTTACCATGACTCGACCTCTCTATAAGTTCAAGGGCGTCACGAGTCCTTGAGTCTAATTGCAAGTACTTTTGATTCCAGTATTGTATTGGTAGCTCAAGGGAGGGATTGGATTCGGGAAGATTGATCACTATGTATGACAAGATCAAGTTCATGGCGGCCTCTTCTTTGGGACTGAAATTCTCCACCGCCCGTCTGGTTTCCTGAGGATTGGTCTTGAACTGGTGCTTGAGGTTATTGTAGTTCGTTTTATGGTACCTCACAAAGTACTTTTTCAAGTCCTGAAGTGGTGGGTACCAGTGTCCACTGCCCAAATTATCATCTTGAAATTCTTTGGGAATCAAGATTTCGCTGGGATTGATCCGGGATATATCGGCCATAAGTTCTCCCAACGTGGTTTTCTGAACATAAAACTCTCCTACCGAGACATCTATCCACGATAGCCCTATTTCCAAGTCAGGGTCTGCGGTAGCTTTGGTGCTGTTGGTGGGTATGGAAATGGCCACAAGGTAATTATTCTGATTGTAGTTCAAAAAGGATTCGTCCACCAATGTTCCTGGTGAGACTATCCTCGATATCTTTCGATGGATAATGTTGTCTAGCAGCTCACCAACTTCTCGAGTGGGATACTGGTCGACTATAGCCACATTGACTTCGTGGTCTTGCACCAACATTTTGACGAACTTCTGCAACTGAGAAGTTGGAAATCCTGCCATGGGTATAGCATAGCTACTTGTTTTCCTGGTGGCAACTTTCAAGCCAAGTTTGGGCCCAAATATCGAGGCTTGTTCAAAGTATAATTCGTAAAAGCTGCCTACCTGGATAAGACAGACGCAGCCAGGATTAGCATCGATGAGTTTTTTCATTGAGGCATACAATGGCGTCAAGCTGTTCTTGGCCGTGCGCCCGCCGCGGTCCCAGTCGGGTATGGGTATATGTGTGGTTGGAAGATTTGTGGCCGGCATGTTGGAGGTTTGCGACGATCTGGTCGATGCCACTTCTGATAGCACCTTCGATTTTGACGGGTATTTGGACAGACAACAGACCGAAAACCGGGCCCACTGCACAAGGCACACCCCTCGCAGCCTAGATATCATACGGGACTTTGGAACAGCGTACATACTGCCCGTTAGTCGTCTACTTTCAAATCACCACTTTGAGATCACCACTTTTCAAAAGTGGTAAGACGCGAAATTTGATCTGATTTACGCATTTTTCAGCCTAAAGCCAAAACTACTTTTTATATTATAGTACAGTAATATACATGATACGGACATTTTACTTTTTCCTGGTGCTTCTTCTGATAGGCACAGCAGCGATTTTGGTCGGTGCCGGTCCGCTCGACCTTGTAGATCTTCTTGTCGACCGCGGAGGCTCGGCTTCTGGAGCAGGCGACGCTTTGTCTTTGGAGTTTTCCTTATCTTTATTGTTTTCCTTGTCTTTGAAGTTTTCTTTCTCTTTGGGATTTTCTTTGTCTTTCTCATTGTCCTTTTCCTCACTACTGCCCTCGTCTTCTTTATCTTCCTCCTTGTCATCATCATCTTTCTTCTGCTTGTTATCCGAGTCGTCCAGATCGTTTTCATTCTTGTCTTCATGGTGAACGCCCGATCTGGTTCTGCGAGTTACCTTCAGCGTAGAAGGCGCTGGTGGCGTGACGGCCTTGCTATTTCTACGTTTGGCTGCAGGTGCTGGCGACGACACACCATCAAGTTTTGCGGCAGACCTGCTACGATTCCTTTCGGACCGCGTCTTTTCAACAGGCATGGTCTTCTTTAAACCTCGGGTGATTCTTCTGGATTTGGTATCGTCTTCTTGATCCAGTTCGTCGTCACTGTTATTGGTAGCGGTTTCGGAAGTAGCACGTCCTCTGCGTGCTGCACTGGGCTTGGCACTCGTCTCTCTATCAGAAGTCTCTCCACTATTAGAGTCGTCACTCGATCCACCTGACTCAACATCACTTAATCCCGAGGAATCTTCTGTCTTTTTGCCCTTTTCCTTTATGCTGACACGTTTCTTATTCTTCAATGGCGATTTATCACCTTCTTCCTCCTTGTCACTAGGCAGTTCTTCCTTCTGTTCCTGTTTCTTGTCAGCCCCCTTCGCCTTTTCTTCGTCAGCCTCACTTTCTCTAAAGTCCTCTAGGGCGTCGAGCTTGGGGAGATTGTACAAGGTTTCGAGCTTCTCCCATATTTCACTAGCAGTAAATGGTCGATCTGCATTGGTGAGACCTTTATTTATGTTGTCTATTATCATTACCATGTTCTTATGCTTTTGCTTTCCTGCTGGCTTGTAGTCGCAAACAAGATTGAGCAACTTGATTTCGTCATCAAGACTCCAATCTCGCTTGGAACCCGACATTTCAATGCCTAATCAGTTATTCCAACGGCTCTACTTGGGCTTGATGATACTAGCTGGTGGATGTATACACACGTGACGAATTCAGTCACATGACCGGTCTCGAAAAATTCCTAAATTTTTTCACTAATACTGAAAAGTTATCGATAGTGCCGATCTGTCAAAGCTGTAAACATGCCTAGAAGGACGCAGAACATCAACTCCTTGAGTAGGGGCCGTATCCGGGCCTCTATGAACAAGTACAACTTGTTCAATCTCTACAAAAAAGACAGAGTATCCTTCGACAGGTTGACATTATTCCAACAAAAATGGAAAGCCAAGGCTGAGACCAGATCGTATCACGGAGAACATTTGACTGAATCCCGTTGGAAAACCTTGTTCAACCCATCCCTCGAGTCCGTCGCACAGTTAGATGCCTCTTTAAAAGGATCCAAAGTGCAGTCAACTCCAATGGTTTTGCAGACTTACGCTGCCTTGGAAAAAAGACTTGAATTCGCCGTCTTTAGAGCCATGTTTGCATCTTCAGTAAGGCAAGCCAGACAATTCATTCTTGGAGGAAACGTTCAAGTTAACGGTGTCACTATCAAGCATCCTTCATTCCCATTACAAAGAGGAGACATTTTCCATGTCAAACCTGAAAAGGTTTTACTTGCCATGGGTAAAGTTAAGCCAAGTTTGGCACAAGCTATCAAGACCGATAACAAGCAGATTGTAGTATGGAACAAATACGTTCAATCCGCCAAAGAGAACCCTAGAGATGTGTGGGAGTTGAAACAAGCCAAGCCAGAGACATTGGATACCATCAACAATTTGCAAAGTGTCTCAGTCAAAGCATTTAACGACAACCTTGACAAAACCATGATCAGAAAACAAAAGGAAACAACCAGAGAGTCCATTTTGAGTAAAATTTTGACCACTGCTAGTAACGAAACTGCTACTAACCCCGAATTTGTTGTCGAAGAGTCAGTTTTCGCTGAACAATTCGGTGGTCAATCCAAGAAGGCTTTGGCCGTATACAACTTATTAAATGACGCCAAACATGATCTCGTCGGAAACTCGAGCTTTGATGCCGTCAAGACCTTCATCAATAGAAAGAAACCCGAAATCGAATCCAAAGGTGAACAACAGTTGACTTCCAGTGTCAAGCAATTACTTAGCGAAATCCAAAAGGAAACCGTGGAAAACATTCGCTTGACTACCCAGGAATCCAAATTGGCCGAGGGTACCAAAACCATACCCTTCACTAGTGAGTTTGCCTCCAACATGAAGTACCACCCTAAATTAAACAAAGACGAAGTTATGGAGAACGAAGCTAGTGCTAAGGTTAACTTGCCATGGCAAAAGGGGTTATTCGGCCGTCAAGACCCAACCAAACCATATTTCACCCCTTGGAACCCAAGACCTTTCTTGGGAGCTTTCGCCGTCTTGCCATCCCACATCGAAATCTCCTTCAAGACCTGTCATGCCGTGTACTTGAGAGACCCAATTGCCAGACCGGGCCACTCTGAGGTCATCACTCCATTCGCGGAGGATGTCCACGAAAGAGCTTACATGTATTATGTTAGAAAGGGTATGTAAGTTCTAGTTCTTGTAAATATAATATTAGTCAGTACAGTGTAGAGATAAGCCAAATTAAAATTTGAGGGTTGCAAATTAAAGGTATTTTTGCGAGCTTAATTATTTTCCAATGCGATGATTGAAAAATAGATGCGATGCCCCGAATCTCTCCTCGTTTGATCAAAGAGGCCCTACAACACTCTCCGCTACTTCCACACTTGCTCAGAGCTTCTCCATATATAGAGTCAGCCAAACAGGAACTTCGGTGGATCAAAAATGAGTTACCTCGCTCGCAATGGCTAGATGCTGTGCGACGTCGTTCTCAACTAGAGCCACTACAGTACATACTAAAGTCCCAGCCTTTTGGGCCACTTGACATCATTTGTCGCAAGGGAGTGCTAATACCTCGCTGGGAGACCGAAGAGTGGGTTACAAACCTCAGTCAGAGCCTTGTCAGATCTGGTATTCACGATATACTGGTGCTTGATGCTTGTACAGGCACAGGATGTATACCTTTGTTGATGAACCATATTCTCAATGAGCAAAATTCTACAAGAAGCAGGATACGTGCTTTTGATGTTTCGACCGATGCTTACAATTTGGCAACAGAGAATCAACAACTTTACAAGTCACGTCATTCTAATAGTGCAAAGTGGGTTCTGCTTCAAAAAGCCGATTTGTTTAGTGAAACGCTCGGCCAGGAATTGGGAGAGACATCCTTTGATCTCCTAATAAGTAACCCTCCATATATACCACAACAAGATTACGAATCGTCGATGGCTGCAAACGGACTTGAAAAGTCAGTACGAATCTACGAACCTGCATTGGCGCTCATTGGCGAGAATGAATTTTATCAGGCGTTGATAGATAGCGTGGTTGTTCCTATGAAGGTGCTGGGATTTGTATTTGAGCTCGGATATCAAACGCAAGTAGACTACGTGGAATCAAGACTACCTTCTGCTACTTGGGACGTCAGATCGATGCACGATGGAGCTGGCAAAATACGATGTGTTGTAGGCTGGAAAAAAGGATCTATAATGCAATGTTTATCAGAATTATGCTAATAATCACTATACTAAAACTACTTAAGCCTATTCTTTGACTTCATCTTGCACCTCAGTGGTTTCGGCTTTTGGCTCTTCTTTTCTTCTCTTATTGTTCACTCCTCTTCCGACTGCTTGGATGTTTTCTTCTGGGAAAACACGAGTACCCCACAAAACATAACCACCGGAACCTCTCATGGTCATCACTGGATGCAATCTACCAATGATGGTTTGATATGGTCTTACTCTGGTTTCGAAAATAGAAGGTGCCAATACTCTCTTATCGTTGGACAACGAGTGCTGAGTTTCCAACAACCGTTCTTTGTACTGACTGTATAATACAATAGGTCTAGAGCCGCCGATTCTTGGCAATACTTCTGGCAACAATGTAGGTAAGTGAATGGTACTCACCGATATGAATCCGTCAAGTCCACCCTTCTCCACCCTCTCAATGACGTTATTGATTTCTTGCGATCTCTTGAGTCTTCTCAAGTACTGTGTTTGCTTTGAAGGCTTCAAGGCGTCAATTTCTTCTTGACTCAAGATTTCCAAATCAATCTTTTCGTTCTCGGGCTCCAAAAATTGCAACCAGTTGATTGGCTTCACAACACTCGATATCAACTCTTCAGAATAATCAGAGTAACGAAGTGCAATGTGATTTGGATGTTCGTTTTCATGCGCTAATATGATAGTACCTTGACAATTCATTCTTTCCATCATGGCATACAATATTATTCCTCCAGTATCATCTACCAACAAGTATGTTCCACCAGGTCTGACATTTCCGTAGTTAAGAATTATTCCAAGGGTCTCTTCACTTATATCAAGGATTCTTGGCAAGTCTTTTTCGCAGTAGTATTGAAGTAAATGGTTCGAGCTGACATATTCAACGGTGAATCTTCTCAAGAACTTTTGTTGCTTTCTACGTAAATACTTTTGCTGTGAAAAGATAGTCTTTTTGTCGAAACCACCATGTCCAGCTATGATCTTTTCGATAATTTGCTGACCAATATTTGACGAAGCACCCGACTTTTTCAACTCGTCGATCTCAACATTGGTGAGTGATTGGATTTTGGAACCGATATCGATGATTTGTTCATTCGATTCAGCACTGTTTGAAAAGAAAGACGTAAGATCTGCTTTTGACAAGTTCTCTACATCCGGGGTTTGTTCCTTTGAAGTCTCTTCTTCTGCTTCAACTTCCAATCCTGAGATCAAACTTTTGACTGGCTTGACAGTATTTCTCTCTATGATTTCGAAGGATTGGCCAAATGGATAACCCAAGACACCATTGACTTCAAAAGATCCGAATTTACCTAGACTTACAACCCCATCAGGCTTGAGTTGAACTATTTTCAATCCTTCAGACGGTAACCTGATTAATGCATGTTGGCCGGCGGTGATGATGGTACGGCTTTTTCCAATTATCGATTCTGGTGCCAGTGACACTTGGTCTACTGACTCAGATCCAGCAGAAGACATCGGTTGATATTGCAATTAACTGGTTATTCACCTATATCTCTATGGGCTCTCGATCTTCGTTAGACTCGATGAGTCGTGCTCGATGCGCAATTTTTTTTTCAGTCTCATCTCATCAAATGTAGAATAGTAGAAACCTGCCTCAAGTCCAGAACTGGTTTATAGAGGTATTATTGCACAACCATGGGTAGAAGAGCTAAGAATAAGCAGGGTGTTCCACCTACTCTTGACGAATTTCAATCTAAGAAAGTGAAAAAGGACAGCAAGAGAAAGAGAGAGGACAATGATGAAAAACCACCCAAGAAAGTAAAAGGTGAGACTGAAAAATCGTCAAAGTCACACAGCGACAAGCCTAAATCTCATAAAAGCAAGAAGTCTAAGAAGAACGTTGAAGAAGAAGAGTACAAGGACCCAGTCGACTTACCAGAAGTTGATTTAGAAGAATTATCGAATGCCAAAAAGGCCTTATTCGATGATTCTGATGAGGGTGAGGATCTCGAACAAATCGACGATGATGGACTTGATGGAGAGGATGACGAGTTTGATGTTGACAATGATGAGTTTGATTCCGACGAAGAACAAAGAGGTAACCCAATGTTTTCTGATGATGATGAAGACATGGAAGAATTAAATGCTGCCAACATGGAAGCATTATCTAAAAAGTTGGACGAGGAAGCCGAATTAGAGGCTGAAGAAGCTGAACAAGAATTGGTGCAAGGTGAAGTAAACCAACCAAGAGCCAAGATTTTGCCTACCCCAGAAGAGGAGGAAGAGATGGCTGCTGCTCCAAAGGACATCACTACTATAAGAACCAGAATGATCGAAATTGTCAAAGTGTTGGAAAACTTCAAGGAAATGGCCGAAGAAGGTAAATCCAGAAACGACTACGTCAGCAGATTACTCAAAGATATATGTGACTACTTTGGCTACACTGAATTTTTGGCAGACAAGTTGTTCAACTTGTTTTCCCCATCCGAAGCCATGGAGTTCTTCGAAGCTAATGAAATCTCAAGACCTATCACTATTAGAACCAATACCTTGAAGACCAGACGTAGAGATTTGGCTCAAACTTTGGTGAACCGTGGTGTGAATTTACAGCCAATTGGTGCATGGACCAAGGTCGGTTTACAAGTATTTGATTCTCAAGTACCAATCGGTGCTACCCCCGAATACTTGGCCGGTCACTATATATTACAAGCTGCATCATCTTTCTTACCTGTGATGGCCTTGGATCCTCAAGAAAACGAAAGAATTCTTGATATGGCTGCTGCCCCAGGTGGTAAGACTACTTATATCTCGGCAATGATGAAGAATACTGGTTGTGTATTCGCTAACGATGCTAACAAGGCAAGAACCAAGTCTTTGATTGCCAACATTCACAGATTAGGATGTAAAAACACTATTGTGTGTAACTACGATGCCAGAGAATTCCCCAAGGTTATAGGAGGATTCGACAGAATCTTGTTGGATGCCCCATGTTCCGGTACCGGTGTCATTGCCAAGGATGAATCAGTTAAGGTTAACAGAACCGAAAAGGACTTCATTCAAATTCCTCATTTACAAAAACAACTCTTGTTATCAGCAATTGATTCTGTTGATGCCAACAGTGCCACCGGTGGTGTGATTGTGTATTCCACCTGTTCTGTTGCTGTTGACGAAAATGAAGCTGTGGTTGACTACGCTTTAAGAAAACGTCCAAATGTCAAATTGGTGGAAACGGGATTACAAATCGGTAAGGAAGGTTTCACTTCTTACCGTGGTAAGCATTTCAACCCTAAAATATCCTTGACTAGAAGATATTATCCTCACACCTATAATGTTGATGGATTTTATGTTGCCAAGTTCAAGAAAATTGCTCCATCTCCTCACGATGTTTCTAAGGCTGGAGCTAAAGAGAAAGAATCTTTGGCCAGAGCTGAAGCTGAAAAGGAAGGTATTATTCATGGTGATTTCTCCGAGTTCAATGACGATGAAGATAAAGACCTCATTGACCTGACTATCAAGAGAAATTTGAGAAGAAAAGGTATCGATCCAAACGCTAAGAAACCTGTAAAGAAGAATGAAGAAACTAAGGAAGAATCTTCTTAGAGTTTGTCTGTCTGATTACCACTTTAATTCCATGTTTGCATAGATATTTGTATAGTACACACTTATTAAAATAAAATGAAAGAAATCCTATATTTGCTATTGTACATATAAAGTGGAGGAGTTTTTAACTGATTACATCAAGCATACATTACCGAGTCCATGTTCCTTGATATACTCGGCACCATACTCTTCGTACTCTTGCTTGGAAACATAACCCGCTTGACTTTCTTCAGTGCCAGCCCATTTTTGCATACCTCTCCAAGCGTCGTTTATTGGGTCTTTGGCAGTACGAACCTTCAAATCGGCACCAAGTGGTAACATGGCGGTAAGATCTTTAGTGACTCTCTTCTCGAAGTTAGGAAGCTTGGCCAATCCTCCAGTGATGAGCACATTCTTGATAAGATTATACGCCTGGCCACCTGGATTGAAGTTACCATCTAGTCTTTTATGTAACAAGTCGCTCAGAAGTTCAATAATACCAGCCTGGTCTAATCCGGCTATTTGGGGTTGGAAAAGAATTTCGGGCACTCTAATTCTTTCAATATTCAAGTGCATTTGATGGTTTTTCAAGATAATATCTGGATGGTTGGCGATTTCCTCCGCTTGAACACCCTCTGCTTGCATAGAAAGTGTCAAATTAGGACGAGGACCATGAATGAACTTGTGTAAAACCAGGTTTTTCCAGTCAAAAGTTCTGGAAGCAGAAAATGTGTCTTCGTGGAAAAATGTAGGGTCGAACTTCAACAAGTCTTCCTCGATAGCCACGATCTTATTATTGAGATCTTCCAATTCTTCTTCCAAACTAGAGTTGGTAATATCTCGGTAGACTCCCCAATCGTCATCATTGGCTCCGAAAGTATCGGTTGGGTCATTGTCGATGGTAGCAGCACCAGCAGCACGACGTCTTTTACGTCCCTGGTTTCCATTGTTACCCGCAGAACCAGCACCGTTACTGACTTTTCCGTCGTTTGCCAAATCCGCAATATTCTTCATTCTTTGTTGCGCAGCTATGGACTTTCTATCTTTGAAAGATTCCAAAAGCTTAGAACGTTCCAAATGCTTGTCTATTAATTCGGTCAATGCTTGTCTTTTGGTATTACACCATCCTTCCAAATCCCTTTGCCTCCACTCTTCGTCTTCTTTCTCAAGCTTTATCCTGGCTTCTTCTTCTTGCTTTTGAACTTCTCTATTTCTCTCTCTTGCTTCATAATTACCCTTGAGTAACTTTTGTTTTCTCTTTTCCTTGATTTCTTCATCGTTCAATTGGTCATCTGGAATATCTACTAATGGCCAGGCTGTTGCAGGATCGACTTTGCCATCATCTTCGTCATCATCTTCACCCTTGACTCTCAACGCCTTCTCCAAGTTCCGAACGTATTTGTTAAACTCAGACACTTCATCAAACCCTTCATCGATGACTCTGTTAGTGGCATCTGCTTTACTCATAGGTGCTATTTCTTCTTGAACCTTGAGATAGTAATTTAAGGCTTCTTGCTTTTCGGCTTTCTTTTCCAATCTTTTCTGCCTTTGCTGTTCTTGCAATCTTTTACCTTGTTCTCTCTTTCTCTCCAATTGTTTGGCAATTTCTTCTTCTGACTTCTTTTTAACTGTGTGTTGACTGAGATCAACCGGAGCTTGCATGACAACATCTTTCTGTTCGAGGTTGTCCATATCAAGGAACGTTTTCAATTCGTCGTTATAGTTTTCCAGGATGTATGAAAAGTCTTTGAACATGTTGGTTGTATGGTCGGAAGATAGCTTGGTGGGGAAATATGGGTATTTCAAGGACAAGAGATTTGCCAAGTATTGTTGAGCCAGATTTCCACCAAAATCAATACGCTTGGTCTGCAGAAGAATACCTTTTCCATCGAGAACTGGTATCACATGAGTCAGTTCGTGCCCTGTACCTATAACTAACCCACTTGCTGTTTGAGGAGAGCTATTATTGGAGTAGAACGAGAATAATGAGTCTATTCCGAACGCTACTTTGGGTGCTTGGTATGCTTCAAATAAAATCTCGTACATGTTCTTTCTTTGACTAAACGGACATGCAACAGGTTCAGTCATAATGATAGGATTGTTGAGTCTACCTTGACTGTCTCCGACAGCACCAAGATGTTCAAGGGAATAGTCCAACATCGATTCCATGAACTCCCAATTGGTGACAAGTGGACCGTCATAAGGAGATCTTATGGATGTTTTGAGTAGTATATCCCGGTATGCATCATTACCAACGATAGAAACTGTGACGGGCTTTTTACGGTAGCGGTACTTTGCCATCACCGAAGGAAACACATTGTTTGGGTCAGGCGAATTAGTCAACCCAATTCTGAACGATGACCCTCCAATATCTAACGCAATAGGCACACCTGCCTGATAGTTATTGTAGAATGGCTCATCTTCAATTGGAGCAGATGTCTCTTTCAAAAGATGGGTTTGCTGCGGTGGATACTCAGGCTCCTCGGGCTTGACTTTAGAAGGTGCCATACTATTAACAGTCGAAGACTAATGCTTTGTTCACCGCTTTGGCGTCTTTAAGTCGAAAATAGTGAAATTCATGGCGAGCATGCTCCGCACGTGACTCTCCACCGATTCGAACATTCGTCCCCGAAACTAACACGTCCGATAGGGGTCGAAATACATATTATTAGTATACTCTTTTCATCAATTGCACGTAAACATGTCTGCTGAAGAGAGCAACCAATTCAACGTCCAGGGCTACAACATTGTCACGATCCTCAAAAGATTGGAGGCAGCCACTTCCCGGATCGAAGATATAACCATTTTCCAAGAGGAAGCACGCAAGGAAAAGTTGGAAGGAGTGAAGGAAAAGGAAAAGTTGGATGGTGTGAAAGAACAAGCTGAGAAAAAGCAAGTGGCCAATGAACCAGCTGTAGTGGAGACTGCGAAATCAGAAGTTGAACCCGAAGTCAAATCAAAATCCGTCACTGCCTTTGAGCAATTCTACAAAAGCAACATCGAACCATTTGTCAAATCATCCAATGACATTGATCCCGTGGTTGGACAAATTGCTGATCTTTTCGGTCAAGCATTCAAGGCCCAAATTGAGTTTTTGAAGGTTGTTTCAGCTGCCAAAAAGCCAGACTTGAGCGACCCTAAGTTCTTGGAAGCATTGAGTCCTGTTCAGCAAAAGATCGAGCAAATCATTGAAATCAAAGACAAGGGCAGAAGATCAGACTATTTCAACCATTTGAACACCGTCAGTGAAGGTGCTCCAGTTTTGGGCTGGGTTGTCACCGAGACTCCAATCTCACTCATTTCTGAATTCAAGGACAGTGCCAGATTCTGGTCCGATAGAGTTATGAAAGCTTACAAGGAAAAAGACGAAAAGCACGTTGAATGGGTCAAGCAGTTCTTGAACATCTTTGAAGAACTCAAAGCCTATGTCAAAGAATTTCACACTACAGGACCATCATGGAACCCACAAGGAACTACAATCGGTGAAGCCTTGGCAAATATTGGTTCTTCAAGTGAGAAGGCTGCTCCAAGTAGTGGAGGAGCTCCACCTCCACCTCCACCACCTCCACCTCCAGCCTCCATCTTTGAAAGCAATGAAGCTGCTGCCGAACCAGCATCTGGAGGTATGAATGCTGTATTTGCTGATTTAAACAAGGGCGAGAACATAACTTCAGGTCTTAAGAAGGTTGACAGATCGGAAATGACCCACAAGAATCCTGCATTGAGACAAGCTCAACCGGTAGGAGCCAAGAAACCAGCTCCTCCAAAGAAACCTTCCAGTTTGTCGTTCAAAGAACCTCCTAAGAAGAAACCTGCCCACACCACATTGGTCGATGGAACCAAATGGGTCGTTGAAAACTACACTGAAGCTGATATTACTGGCCAAAAACCAATCGTCATTGATGCTGAAATGCACCAATCCATCTACATTGGTAACTGTAGTGGTGTTACTATACAGATCAAAGGTAAGGCAAACGCCATCTCCATTTCAGAAACCAAGAGCACTGGTGTTGTGGTAGACTCCTTGATCTCAGGTATTGATATCATCAAGTCTTTCAAGTTCGGTTTGCAGATTGTTGGTGTGGTTCCTTTGGTCAGTGTGGATAAATCCGACGAAGGTAGTATCTACCTTTCCAAAGAAAGTATCGAAGCTGATACTCAGATTTTCACTAGTAGCACCACAGCATTGAATGTCAATGTTCCTGATGCCGATGACTACACTGAACTTGCCATCCCAGAACAGTTCAAACACTCTATAAAGAATGGTAAAGTAATTAGTGAAGTCGTGGAACACGCCGGCTAAATCTGCCATTTCGCAGTGGGTCAGCCATTATGTTTTTCCGCTCTTTACTAGACATTGTTATACCACCATTAAAACCACAGACATTTAGGCAATACACATGATTATTCCGTAGTTGCAGCCACGCGGTGTATGTAAGTAGATGCACAATTCACGTGGAAGCTTCCACACGTGACGCGCTTTCATAGAATTTTTTGGAATATCAGCGAAGCATCTGAAAAAAAAAACGAGGAAAAGCTATAAATCTGTTGCCAAAAGGTAGAAGTTGAGTTTTAACTGATTAAGATCAGATATCGATATAAACAAATCCGGCAATGGTAAAAGATACCAAATATTATGATGTCTTGGGCGTCTCTCCATCATGTGGGGATTCTGAATTAAAGAAGGCTTATAGAAAGGCCGCTTTGAAATACCATCCAGATAAGAACCCTTCGCCAGAAGCTGCCGAGAAGTTTAAAGAATTGTCGCATGCTTACGAAGTGTTATCAGATGAACAGAAGAGAGAGATCTACGATAACTATGGTGAAGAAGGATTATCCGGTGCAGGTGGCATGGGAGGTGGTATGGGAGGTATGGGTGCAGATGACATCTTCTCTCAATTCTTCGGAGGAGGATTCGGCGGTATGGGTGGTGGCCCACAACGTCCATCCAGAGGTAAAGATATCAAGCACTCGATCTCGTGTACCCTCGAGGAATTATACAAAGGCCGTGTCGCCAAATTGGCACTCAACAAGACCATCTTATGTAAGACCTGTAAAGGATTAGGTGGCAAAGAAGGAAAGATCAAGACCTGTTCCACATGTAACGGTTCCGGTCACAGATTCGTTACAAGACAAATGGGTGCTATGATCCAAAGATTCCAAACCATTTGTGAAACCTGTAACGGTACCGGTGATATCTGCGATGAAAAGGACAGATGTACTGCTTGTAGAGGAAAGAAGACCCAACAAGAACGTAAGATTTTACAAGTTCACATTGATCCAGGTATGAAGGACGGCCAAAGAATTGTCTTCAGTGGTGAAGGTGATCAAGAACCAGGTATCACACCAGGTGATGTTGTGTTTGTCGTTGACGAAAAACCACACGATAAATTCACCAGAAAGGGTAACGATTTATACTACGAAGCCGAGGTCGATTTATTGACTTCTCTTGCCGGTGGTGAAATCGCGTTCAAGCACGTGTCTGGTGACTACATTAAGGTTGCAATCATTCCAGGTGAAGTCATTGCCCCTGGTGCTACCAAGGTTATTGAAAACCAAGGTATGCCAATCTACAGACAAGGAGGAAGAGGTAACTTGTTTGTCAAATTCTCCGTCAAATTCCCACCTAATAACTTCGTCGATGAAGACAAATTGAAGCAATTGGAAGACATCTTACCACCTAGAGCTAAGGTCACTATTCCAAAGGGCGCTGAAGTTGACGAAGTCGATTTGGTTGATATTGATCCATACAAGCACCAAGCTTCTGGTAGACGTGATTATGATTCTGATGAAGAAGAAGGCCACGGTCAAGGTGGTCCGGGTGTTCAATGTGCTTCTCAATAGATGTATTAATTAATCCTTTTGGTTAACAGTATTTATAGGCATTGAATAGAAAAGAAATTACAAAGCATTTTGTAGACTACATTGAACCTCATTTTTAATAAATATGTGTATTGTCCGCGTATTTGCGGACCCCCGAAATATGGACCTCTATAAAATTGTCCACCAAAGTGTCATAAAATCATCGCTCCACGATGAAAATGAGAGAAATAAAGAATCCAGCTAGACGTTTAATTGTCAGCTTGGACTAAATACCCTTTTTCTGAATTACTCATCACCTTCAATCTTACGGTTTTTCGCAACCCAAACTAGCATCAAAGCACTAATCAAACAAAAACCAGCCATCAATGTGAAGGTACCTCCTTCGCCCATTCTAGCTACCATCTTTTGTAAGACACCAACACCGATAGCACCAATCCAACATCTCAGCAAATTCATACAGCTTGTAGCAGCCGACCCTTGGTTGGGGAACATGTCGATTAATAATGTAGTTGAAGCACTCATAAATGAAACTGCGCAACACGACATGAAAAATAAGGAGATTAAAGTTGGTACAATGCTAACTTTCTTCTCCAAACACCAACCAAAAACAATTGAGAACGCAATCAAGAGTATGGTTGGAATGGCTGCAAAATCCAACCTCGCACGCATCAAGTCAAAAGGAGGCCTTTGACTTTCTGGTAATGCCGAATACTTGTAGTCATAGGCGGCTTTTCTGCGTTTATACAACCAGTCGATGATCCTACCAGTAGCGATTGCACCAACTAAAGTACCTAAGCCAGGAGCCAAGTAACATGTACCGACATGCATTATCGAATAATTGTACTTTTCCTGCAACACCGTAGACAAAGAAGTCAAAGCCATTGTCCAGGTGGTGAATTGGAAGCTTCCAGGTAATAAAGAAAAGAACACTTCCTTCTCGATCATAATTTTCCACGAGCCAAGTACTTTCATGGGACTTTTCTGTTCCACAGTTTCGTAATGGAGTCTTAATCTTTTTGCAATATGTGGGAGTGACAATATTGGCAGCTTATTGAATATCTTGGTAGGAGGCACCGACATGTTTCCTACTATGGTTCTATTTGTTTCGGGCAAAGCAAACAATGTAATAACGCCTACTATTCCACTACCAATTGCCAAAAATACGAAGATACCTCTCCAGTCCCAGCGAGTGATCAAACCTGCTCCCAACAAAGCACCAAATCCTTGGGCAAGTAACTGAATTCCACTCACCAAACCAACATATTTACCTCTCTCTGCCGAAAGCGCCATATCACCAATAACTCCAGATGATAACGAGATCAACGAGGCGATACTTCCACCTTGAAGACACCTCAAAAATGCCAACAACCAGTAGACATTACTTTGAGAAATTGCAATACACACAGCAGAGTATGATATCAAACATCCAATGATAAGCGGACGTCTGCCGTAATAGTCCGAGAAAGAGGCCAAGATAGTTGGACACACACCTTGAAATAACAAGTACGCAACAACAGATAAGTTCGCATCGTCACTTGAGATATGGAACTTTTCAGCAATAACTGGAAGAGCTGGAAAATATATAGAAGTTGACAAAGTGGACCAGATCCCGCTGGCACTCAAAAGTGCCACCATGAAATACTTTTCACGCTTAGACATCATTGTGTATGGTAGAGACTCTTTGGTCTCCACGGTGTAATTGGTCTCAAGATCACTGAGCTTGGAGTCCCAATCGCTAGAGGACGACGAGAATGCACTCCTTGTTTCCTCGCGGTTGTCATCATATTCTTTTAGCTCAATGTTCGGCTTGAACATCTTGATGTAATGTGGCTTCGTATCACCAACCATTTTGAAGAAATGAAGGACTAAGTTGAGGTTGAGATAACAGGAGGGGAAGGGATCAGGGCGGATGGTTATATATATACATTGATTGTTATCCAACGTGGGTAGAGCAGGAATGATCCACGGTTATCATTACGAGACTAACAAACGACGCTATGTAGAAGAACAATAGAAGCCCATTTGATTTCCCAAATCATAATATTCCATGAATACTGATTAGGTATATTCCCATTTACCGAACAACCAAGACTTATTTTAGTGGCATTAACCGATTGTCTCGCGCATATTTTTGCAGCATATTGAAGAAGGAGGTCCCTGCAACCAAAACTTTTCAACCCTTAGGCGTTTGTTCCCAGTGTCCAATGTCGTGTTGTCGAGCACTAGCGACTTCGCAGCATTGTTTCCCCAGATAAATAGTGCCTAAAAGGGCTAAATTGATTTTTTCGCAACACAAAGATGCGTGTTTTGTTTGCATGAAAATTTCACCATTATACTGCAAAGAGCGGATACACGTCTATTGAATGGGACCTTCGAATTGTGCGTTCTATATATGGTTAAAGGTCCGTTCGAGATATTGCAATTATGCTAAATCTAGTTTATTAGGTTTAGTGAAATCGGTTTAAAAACGCCCTTAGCAGCGCTAAATGTAGTAAATATGATCTAGACCGTTTAAATGAAATAAATATAAAATTATAGACGAGAGGTGCCGTAAAATACATGCATACAATCAGGCCCCTATCGTATTTGTCATGACTATTCTGTTCTTGTGGTCGCTGACCCGAACCTATGCAAAAAAATTATGAGGCAGCTTTGGTAGCTTTGTTAGCCTGCTTCTTTTGGTCGTAAACAATGTAAAATACCAAGAGATCTGCGGCCAAACCAAGCCCAGCCACCAAAGTGTAGCAACCACCAATATTTATGGCTGCGACAAGCTTGTCCAAAACACCCGCACCTAAAGCAGCCAATGTGCACCTGACCAAATTCAAACAACTGGTGGATGCATTACCTTTCTTGGGGTACATATCAACCAACGTGGTGGTACAGCACGTCATGAAGGAAGATGCCGAGAAGGAAACAAGACACGACGATATGATGATGGAAATCGCGGCCTTGTGATACTTAAAACACCAGCCGAAAATCAAGAGTCCTATTATCATGAGAGCTGCAGGAATGCAACACAAATCTATTCTGGTCCGCACCAGGTTGAATGTAGGTCTGGTTGACTCCTCAACGTCCTTATATTTTTCAAGGTACTGCTCGTATCTATAACGGTAATAGTAATTCAAGCATCTACCCGTAACGAGCGATGACAAAAGACATACTAAACCTTGAGGTAAGTAGATCAAACCAACGTGCATAACGCCATAACTGTAGGGAGGAGCCTCCAAGGTGGTTGACAACGACGTCAACACCATTGTCCAGGCTGCAAAATGAATTCCTGCGGGTAACAAGATACAGATGACTTGCGGCTTAACCAAGATCTTGAACGGCGAAAGAATATCAAACTTGTTTTTAGTTTCTAGCGTGCTGTAATCTCCGGTAAGCTTTTTCTTGAAATGCGGTAATGCGAACAAAAGCAGTCGATGCACCATAGTAGGAGGCAAGATCGAACCATTGCCTACGATGGATCTTGACGTTTCTGGGAGAATCAATATTGTCGAAACCAATACCACTCCACCCAATATGGCGAGAAACACAAAGATTGCTCTCCATGTGTGGAATCCCAGGATAAGTGCGGCTCCAATCAACCCACCAAGTCCATTACCCACTAATTGCACCCCTGACACAACTCCCACGAAACCCCCACGTTCTTTGGGAGTACACACATGGCCAGAGACTCCCGAACTCATGGCTATAACTGGCCCTATTCCTGCTGCCTGTACACATCTTAGCACTGCCAAAAGCCAGTAGACATTGGTCTGCGAAATGGCTATACAGGCTGCTACATATACTAGCACCGAAAGAATCATCATTGGCCTGATACCAATGATATCGGCTATGTTACACACGAATGTGGGAGCGATTCCTTGCGCCAAGAGGTATGCCACAACTGAAAGATTCATCACAGACTCAGTGGTTTTGAAGTACTTAGTCAAGGTAGGTAATGCAGGAAAGTAGATGGGACTTGACGTGGTACTGCAAAACCCTACTGCTGACAAAATTATAATTAAAAGAACTTTCTCATGATGGTTAAAGATAGTGAATGGAGGTTCCGGTAATGTTTTTTCATCTATTTCCAGGGTTTCGCTCATATGATTAACATCGGTGTCATCATCAAGATCAATGTTGACTTCCGTTGCTATGCTTTCTGGTTCTATGTTTGTATCTGCGTTTGCAGCTACATTGTCTGAGGTTCTTGGCAGGACCCCACTCATCTCGCGAACGGACTTATCTAAATTTCCGTTAGTCCCTACAAAATGTGACGCATTGTCATCTTATATAAGTAAGGAACCGTTAAGAGCTTTGACACAGCTCGGAGTCACGATATTGCGCGGTCCCGGCCGTCAAACGGCTCCGAAGCTGATCGGAAGCAGTGCAATTCGCCGGCGAGCAAAATCCACACGAGCTCTGACGTCGATAGTGCTATTAGCCTGGACTAAGTCCGTCTATTCTCAATAACACCTTCCTAGCAATGCCAAGCTCCTCCAGCTGTCAAAAATTGCGTTTCGCATTTCGCATTTAGCAAGCCGCATCTCGCATCCTCGGATCTAAGGCTGACTAGCCGTGAGATAATTCCGCAACGGTTACTACGTCTGGTTGGAACACTACTGATTAATAAGCGCTAAAATAACAATGTAGCACAGCTTTTCTGATCTACATATTGAGTCAGATTGATTTAAGCTTTGCGAATGATGGACTATGACCAGTAACAATAGTTTGAGTCAGAGCAAAAATGTTAATTAGCATGACCAATTTATAAACTTGAGTAGTATTGTGGAAGAGTATTTCTCATAACTGCGCAAACATTGAATCACGTCTAGGGTTGGCAGCACTCTCAAGACAAACCCCAGATAGTTATGTAGCCGTTATTTGACATTTTCGATATTCACAATCATCCTCGGTTAATTAACGACTTCACTATTACGATACTTACCATGCTGATATTTTTTTCTTCCTTCCGCATTAGGCTAGAGGTGGGGCGAATTTTTTCCCTCAAACGTTCATGCATCCCAATTAGGCAATGAATGCTGCATCCATTAGACAAAAAGGGTATAGTCTCAAGCTGCACAAATTTACATGGTAACTCAAGTTTGTTGTTTTTGAGTGCCGCAAAATGCTCATATTCAGTCTTGATCCCAGAGCAGGACGATTCGTACCGAGGTCTAATTCACGAACTTCTTCCGGACTGAGTAATATCTGTTGGATCCAAAAGTCAAACGCACACTTCTACATTCATTTATAGGTTTTTTTGTTTGTAAGGATTAATTCTATAAGCAGACAACCATTTCATGTATTCGTGAAATGGGTAAATTGTAATGAGCAAAAGGTAAAGGGGAATCAATAATGGAAAAAGAAAAATAGCGATAATATGTTACAGAATTGATGAACTAAAATTTCCAGGTGGTTACTTATCCTTATTTGGATTGTTGTATTTGCGTGCAGGAGGATTCTTGGGGGTGGTAATCATGAAGTTGATGTTGTTAGTTTTAGCAGATGGCTTTTGTTTCTTATGAGGTACGTGGTCGTCGTGAGGCGTAATGTTTGATTTCTGGTTCGAATCGTTGGATGTCTGAAATTGATGTGATGGAACATGTTGGTGTTTGTTAGAATGAGCCACTTGCTGATGGGGTGGAGCTTGCATGATATATTGAGATGTAGGGCCAGGAGGATTGTTTGGGGATGTCGAGACGTAGTATGGATAATGAGGTTGCTGACCTACATATCCGGGGGCATTTTGATATTGCGTTTGTGGGGTCGAAATTGCACCATTAGAGCCTTCGTAAACAACCTGGTTGTACTTCTGAGAGTATGGAGATCCTAATGCATTGTTTGGGTTCTGTTCAGGCGCTTGTCCCGGTTGCATTCCCATTTGGTGATGCGATGGTCCAGCATAACCAGGGCCGGTCGGTGGTCCTCCATTCTGGCCCGGTGGACCTGGACTGTAGTAGACTGGATACATAACATGCTGAGGCTGAGTCAGAGGCAGGTGTTGACGCAGATGATGTGGCTGAGCCGAAGGAGGTAACGGTAATTGTGCATAAGTAGGAGGTGAAGTTGTGCTGCTACCTCTGTTCGTCGTTTCACTGCTATCCGAAACCACCCTTCTATGACTCAAATTGGGCAGTTTATTTGGAGAGCGTAATGGTGACTCGACATTATGTGGTTTTAAGCTTTGAGCAGTTTCTGAAAAGGAAGGAAGTTGGGTATCGGAAAACTTTCTCTTACCAGAAGAGGTGATTTTCGGGCTTTTCTTGGCTTGAGATCCAGCTGCTTCATCTTTAGAGTCATGTAAAATCTCATTGAGTATCTCCTCTGGTGCGTTTCTTAGTTTCTGGACCTTTTCTCTTAAATCGTCTATAGTGAAGGAGCTGGACACAAATAAAAGTGGAATCAAATCTCCATTGATATTCATCGACTTGGCAAGTTTCAATAATTCGATAGCTGAACAACTGAACTCATTCTTCAATGTTTCCTGTCTAGTCTTTTCTTGCTCGACTTTATACTTGAGTATCTCATTCAAGGTATCAACATTGTAGGGCCAGAATTCCTCTTCCTCCACAACACCTTGAGGAAGGCCAAGAATCTCGGATATTTTCTCATCTATAATTATTCTATTTGACAGTGGAGAGCCAGATTCTTGACTTTTGGATGACCGCCTACTATGCTTTGGTGAAGAGTCCTCTTCTTTATTAGAACTGCTATCATTCGCATCATCTTTACCCTTGGCATTAACTTCATCTTCGATCTTTTCGAGTTGTTGTGAAGTCATCAGTGACTGATATCCGTAATGATTGTATCTAGATCTATCAATATTGAAGTCCTTGAGGATATGAAGAAACGATTTGCTTGAGGGTGATACCTTTGACGAGTTTGCGGTAGATTCTTTTCTTATTCTTGCAGGATCGGATTCTTTGATAGCAGGAGATCTAGGTTCGTGATTTCCATTTACTGAATTGATAGTGCCAGGAACAACATACTCCTTTGCAATAAAGGTCTTAGGTTGAGTTGAGGGACTTGAAGTAGACATAGCCTGGTCTTTGGCTTGCTTATCGTTCATTAGATTTGTTAAAGACAACAACTTGGATACTTTAACACTAGAGACATAGACTGGAAAAGTTCTTAAAACAAATTTTTCACAAGAGTAATATCTTCAGATCTCGCTTTAGTTTACCCTTTCTTTTGAAAGATTATATATTGTTGTTGGTAGTGATAATGAACGAATGAAACCTCTATCAGGTAATTATTATTCACTGGTCTGAATCGATAAACAAGTTCAAGTGGATGGCCAAAAAGTTAATAATAAACTTAGTTATGTGCCAGCAAAAGGTGCGCTTGATATTTGGGAATTCGGGTATGTGGGAGTCATCATATATTTATATGCCCTATTAATTGTGAACTTGCTTCAGCTAGTTAATTGTTGCCAATCACTTGGGTGATCAGCATCACAATCTCATCCTCTGCAAATACATTTCCTAAATAGGAAATGTCATGGTATGCAGGAACTCTTTTGTGATACCATTTTAGGTATTATAACTAATGACTGAATCTGGTAATAAAGGTCCAGGGGTTCAGTACCCAAATGGGGTGTAACCTGGGCTATTAAGAGCTATAGGCAGAAGGAAGAAGAACTTTCGGGCAAATTTCAAAAATCATGGGCTAATTTCATCAAGGAGAAATTCATTTACTTGTCTATAACTTTGGTTGCAACAACGCGAAATTACTAAATTGCTTCAAGAATGTGCCTACAATGTTCCGTATTTAATTCTGGTTGATTATTCTCGTAGTTGTCAAATTCTAGTCGTGCTCTAGTTCCTTCGAAAATTCGAATGCTTACCAGTTTAGGTATCCCCCTTTTTCTTGCATACTGCCTCTCCAATATTATAGATTGTTAAAACGATTACTAAATGCATGTAGCAAATTGTTTCTTTCAATTGATATTACTTCAAATGGAATGCCTTATCGTTGCCGTCTATAATTCTAAAGTTTATGTTGGGTTTGATTTGAAAATAACACACTGTAGACTACGATATTCACAGCGATGTTTGTTAAGTGTCCCACGAGAAACTAATTTTAGCGTAGCTTATAGCCGAAAGGTCATATTCTTCTATCGAATTCCTTACATGCAAGGTTTACTCACAACTCCTAAGACCGGGATCATGTCGACACCCTACAACCTATAACAACTTTGATGTGGAGTAATGTTTCAGGCCCACTGCCTTAACGAATTATAGATAGCGTAATTGTTCACGTGCGTTAGACATGCAACAAGCTGCCTTCAGTTAGATAAGACCGGGAAATATGGAAAGTAACTGTTTTGCTATTCCTATCATTGACCCAAAATATTTGATAAAAGCCAACAAAAAAAATAGCAGTCATTTTATCCACATTTCTAGATCATGCAAGGCCAAGTAATCTTGATACGCAGCACCAGGGTTACATTCTTAAAATAACCAACCAAAACTTTTTGTTCACAACCGATCGTTTAATCTAGGTTTATGCACGCGCGCTGTCAAATCCCATTGAACATTCGGTGAAAGTAAAGCATAATCAAGTTCTGCCGTTCGTACCCCACTTTCCCAACCAGTACATACATAAACACCAAACGCCGATTTAAGCAACAGTGTTGGTTCCATTACACAAATATAGTAAACTTTTAGATAGACTAACTGGACTATGTCAAACTCAAATAGAATCACCCTTGTAGCATTTGGTGGACCTTCATCTTCTGGCAAGACTACAACTGCAAAGACATTACAGCTGTTGATCCCCAAGACTTCCATAGTTCATTTAGATGATTTCTATCTTCCTGACCATGAAATACCCAAGGATGAAAAGACTGGGGAACTCAACTGGGATTGTCCGGAAGCAATCGACTTTGAGAAGTTTAGTGAATATATCACAAGCCTCAAGAATGGTCAAGTCACAGTAGATATCAAATCGTTGGAAGGGGATGTTGATCTCAAATTGACTGATTCTGAAATAGCATCCGTCTCCTCCAAGCTCAAAATCGATGAAAACGAGGTGTTGGTGTTTGTCGACGGATTTATGCTTTTCCACGATCCGAAGATCCTTGATTTGTTCGATATAAAGCTTTTCTTTTATGCATCGTTCGACACTTTGAAACATAGAAGAGAGAGTAGAAATGGCTACAATACAGTGGAGGGATTCTGGGTGGATCCACCCAACTATTTTGAAAACATCGTTTGGCCCGCATATGCCAAAAGTCATGAATACTTGTTCAAGAACAAGGATGTCAATTCCGAAATCGATCCTGAGATCCAGAAGAAACTAGACTTTTCAAGCTTTGAAAACGACAACAATAGCAAGTTAATAGACATGGTCAATTGGTCATTAGATAGAATACAGGAGCATATATAGGCATTGTTAGAGATTTACACACTACCCAAATTAGACTAATTTCAGATACGTTATATAAATTTATTGTACTTAACCTATTTACGTTTTCGGTTGTCAATCAAAACGGTTACTTTCTGCTCTTTTTTGACTTTTTCTTGATATCTTTCATTTCCTTTTCGTAGATTTCTTCGGCATTCTCAGTTGCCTTTCTCTTAGAGTTCTTGTTTTTCACACTCACGACACCCTTTTTGTTGACGGCTTTCTTGACACTTTCTTCTGCGTCATCCCAGTCAGCATCATCTGCGATGGTATACTTATCCAAATTGATGGCATTAATCAATTCTCTTTGTTTCTCTTTCAATTCCTTGATGGCTTCATCACCAGCTTCGTCCAAATCGTCATTCATTTGTTGCTCAACTTTGTCATAGTCAATGTGTTCGATTTCCTCACCGTTCATTTCCTTGAAAGTATCTTCTTGGATTTCAGGTAATGTCTCCTCAATAGCTTTGCTCAAAACTTTTCTGAAGAAATTCGAGAATTTTCTGACAATCTTAGCGAACATGGCCATTGACTGGTTTGATGGTAAATTCAACTCTCTAGATATATCATCCATATCTTTATGTTGTAAACCAATGGCCAATAAAATAGCAGATTGGATTGATGACAAGTTGACTTCGTTGCCTGTTTTCTTGGAAAAGTAAAGGTGTGCGATCAATGGCAACATATCGACTATGACATGATAATCGAGCAAGTTGTTAGCGTAAGAGTCCAATCTCTTGAGATCGAAAGGCGATAAGATGTTATCCAACTCAGCTTTGGAGATCAAGGATTTGGACTTGGAGCCTTGGTCAACTGCTTCGATAGCTTCAATAATATTCAAACACTGGATGGCTGGGAATTTCTTGAATTCGTAAGACAATAATTGTAAGAATCTTTTGTGGAAATCCTTCGAGAATTCTTTCAACCAGTTGTTATCACGTCCCTGCAACACGTTGATCATGACCATTGTGTGTTCACCAGTTAAATCGTTGGCCGTTTGTCTAAGATAAACGGGCACGAATCCAGATCTCTTCCAGAATTTATGCAATTGAGATGTAAGACCATAAGAAACACCAAGATAGTGTAAGTAGTATGGTGGCTTCTCTGAAAGTTTTAACAACAATGGAGGTAACGATTTGACATCTCTCAACTTGATTTCGTCCTTGATGCTGGCATTCTTCAACTCTTCATCAGTGACTCTCTTGATAGTATGATCAGCCACATCGTTAGATTCACTAATATTTGTAAACTTACCCTGGAAATAATCTTGCAAAAGTTCCAAAGCTTTTGAACCATAACCCATGGAGGCATATTCTGGGTTTGTGGAAATTCTGACGACTCTACCACCGGATAATGAAGCAAATTCTTCGTCTTGGAATTGTTGAGAAACCAACCATGGAATTAAATCACCACCAGATCTTTGACCTCTGGATAAAGATTTTCTTACCGAGTCTTTCGAGATTTCACCTTCCAACGCAATTTGAATCACACACAATGGATCAGGGATACGGTTATCACCCTCTTCGATAGGAGGTAACAACACATATAATTGATGAGCAGGGGCATCACTCATTAACTGAAGATCGTTTGGAGAGTTCTTGTAATGGGAGGAGACATACAAAGACATCATTTTTTGGAGGAAGGATTCCGACACTGGATGGTACGAGAACAAGGTATCTCTATTGACGTAGAACAACTCACACTTCGAAGGATGTGGGGTTCCCTTGGTCAAAAACCTGGAGTTCTTGAGACTGCCAACATCCAAACATAACAATTTGTTAAGCCACTTCTCCACTGGATCACCAGGAGCATATCTAATTGGTTCGTCCAACACGATTTCTTTGAGATTTCTGGAAGAACTTTTGATATCTTGAGACTTATTGTCACGCGAAACAACCTCAGTATCATCACCTCTACCCACTTCAGCTGACTGGTTTCTCAACTGTTGGATCAACTTCAATGACAAGGATCTACCCGTACCTTCGTAACCATTGATAGTAGAAGACATGAAGACCAAGTATGGTCCCAACAATTTTTTGACAATAGGTAATGGAATTGCGGCGGCTTCATCGATGACGACCAATTCAGCTTGACCGAGAACGTGGTGATCATTTGGAGAAATGTACTGAATAGTTTGACGGTGGTCTCTCTTGATATCAACTCTGACAATAGCTTTGTTGAAGCTAGGATTGGTAGACTGAATGATATCATAATCCAAATGCTCGGTATAGCCTAAAGCATCGAATCCCTTGAATACAAACTCGAATAAGGTCTTCAAGTTTTCTGGGGATGGTGAGGTAACGAATATGTTAGAGTACCCATGTGAAATGGCTGCTGCCATGGAAACACCTAGGGCAGCAGATTTACCTCTACCTCTTCCGGCAGTCAATGTAACTGTTGATCTCAAAGTCTTTTCTGAAATCACATCTATAAATGTCAAGATAGCTTGTGCTTGGTTGACGGTCTTGGATAAATTAACCAATGAACCAACAGGTTGGATGTCACTGAGAGAGTCCTTCAACTCCTTCAATTCTAGAGCTTTTGGTGATAACTCGTCGTCATCTTTAGGTGGTAATGCCTTGATATGCTTACCCCCTGAGATCGGTAATACATTCAATTCGTCATCGACCACTAAACAATTTGCGCAAGAACCAAGAGATAACAAGAATCTTTCGTTGAATCTCGCGATGACATCGTTGTGTGCTTCAGTTCTGTATCTTGAATGGATATCCATGGACATGGTGTATAATTGCTTCAAAGAAGTCATCGACTTAAGTAACACAACAACCATTCCTCCACCTTCTACGGTTTCAATAGTTCTTGCTAACAAGTTCGGAGTTAAACCTTCGAAATCTTGTAAGATCAACATACCGTAGGTGTTACCCAAAATCTTTTCAGTCTCTTTGTAGTATACATATCTGATATTTTGATTCGAGATAAATGCTTCGAATGGGTCTTGCTCGTTGACCTCTCTTATCCCTCTCTTGATATCCTTCTTTATCTTGTTTTCTCTCTTTTGTCTATGAGAAGTGAAGCCAGCCAATTTCTTCTTGTAAGCCCATAAAACGGACTTGTTCAGCTTCAAATCAGCTGACATCATTAAGTAATGTAAGTTAGGCAATTGGTTTCTGGCCTCATCTCCAACAATAAAGAAGAAACTTCTTTCTCTCAGTTGAGCGCTGTTACGGATGAGCGCAGGAATACGTGAATCGATCGCTTTCTTACCCATATTTGCGATCTTTTAACGTTGGTGTCTTGAACTGTCTTGATGATCATCTCGAGAAATTTAAAAATTTGAGAAATGTCAATGAGTAGTGTGCGCACCATTTGCAGCAAAAAGTACACTATCAATCATAACCAACCATGTCAACACTACAGCTGTAAGCGATATATGAAATGGTTCCCCGGTACATTCTTCATTGAAGGAATTGCGATAAGAGTGATCCACTATGCAAAATATGAAGAAGGTTATTTTACAATCTAGTGAGAAGCATCAAGCAAAAAATAAAATCGAGTTTGTGATTAAGTTGTAAATAGTTGCAAAAATTTGCAAAAATAAAAATTCCAAGCTCTAGCGGTAGGCCTAATTTTTTAGATTGAGGTTAAGGTTAGAAGCGCATTCAGTTTGATAGCTGGTACCAACATAAGGATCTCAATTCCATTTACTCATACATGTTAGATGACACGGCAGAATATTGGTGTCGTTAGTGAAGCCTCCTCTAGGAGACCACAAACAAAGGAGCCAAAAGAAGTAAGTGCCATAAAGGCCAGTAGTAAGGTAGCACCGAGATCAGGAGACCAATTCAAAATCGGCCCCGGATTCAGTGAAACCGCCTTTACACAAAAAGTAGTAATACTATCGACCAAGAAGTATGTTAAACCATTGATTCATGCTAGGATTGATAGAGGGTTTGACATGTTGAATGGTGAATGGGTTGGATATAAAAGAAATTATTTCACGTTGGTGGCATCTTTCAATTTTGAAAATCATGAGCTTGACACCATATCTAAGGAAAAGTTTCTCATACAAGATGAATATGACCAATATTCTAATTTGGCATATTTTGCAATCAGATTAGGAGCGAGATGTCTAGAAGATAATCTTGAGGTTCCATTGGTACAGCATACCGCAAAGCGAGATAAGGGGCCCCAGACACCTCCTCCCATATATCCAGCAATTCCCGGTAAATTGCCAGATCATCAGTTGATAAGAAAAACTACCAATATAAGGAACGAAAGTAAGATTTCTTCACTCAATCAACTTTTATTTCTGGACTTCTCCGAATTTGAATGCAAAGCCAATTCAATACTCCAAACTTATCCGCGCAGTACGAAAGCGGCAACAGCCGCTAGATATGAAAGGATACAGTTTTCTTCCTTTTTAAATGTCAAAAAGCCAACCTTGACCAGCCGCCACTTCATTTTGAGAGTAGTATTGGTTGGCTATTTCGATGATGGCACTTCAGTTGATCTCGCATATACACAAACCCCACCGTTGACAATAAGAGGAAGATCGCCGTCTAACTACTTGAACACCTCGGAAGATGCCCAACCTACAATCAAAAAGCCAAGGGTCAATTCGAAAAAGAATCAGGTGCAGCGAAAAGATAGTGCCATGAACAAGTTCCAAGATCCTTCTAATCGAACAAATAAAGAAATCCACCACGAAGATGCTTACACCGATGAGAACTGCCATAGTCTACCGATTATGTCTGCTTTCAAACAGACCAAATCATCTTCTGAGCCATTTCCCCAAACAATTAATGATTCTGACCCGTCACTAGTTGACTATTGCACACCCGATATTCTTGACTGGAGGGCAGAAGTCCATTCAAATTACATATACACTCCGAAGCCAGTCTTTTCCAAACAGAATTGTACAAACCAATACGACAGCATATCTAAAAGTGAGGACCAGAATATTGATTTGGTCGACGAACAACTCTTTCAAGAGAATGATTCTTCGAAAACCGACTTATATGGGTTTATCCCAGATCCATCGTTTTACGAAATAAGCTTGGATCCGATTATCAACAATTTCCAGCTAAATACGGAGTTCAAGTTCAGGTCAGATGATGAGTTGGCTATAATAGCTAGAAGAAAACGAAAAAAAATAAAGAACTCGAAGAAGCGTGCAAAAAAACAAGAAAAAAAGAGAAGGCAGGCTGAGTTGGAAAAGGGCTCACTCAACATATTTCAAAGCGAACTAGACTCGATCAGCCACATATAGTATAACACTACATAGTTACGAAGCGATAAACTGTTATCAGTACTCATTTTTTTGCAGTCAGTACGGTATATAGTAGCAAAATCTTTTCTCAATTTTGTGACCCTTTTTTAACAGTGCGGGTTAAACTGACAAAAACTGATCGAGGTGCCTTCCAGCAGACAAACAATCAATATAGTAGTTGAATCAGATATAAGGCAGTGGAAATGTTGTTCTTTAGTTTTTTTAAGACTCTTGTTGATCAAGAGGTGACCGTTGAGTTAAAAAATGATATAGAAATCAAGGGAATTTTGAAGTCCGTCGACCAATACTTGAACTTGAAGTTGGACAACATATCATGTGTTAACGAAAGCAAATATCCACACTTGCAATCAGTGAAAAACTTATTCATAAGAGGCTCCACCGTCCGCTACGTTCACATGAGTCCTAACTCCGTGGATTGCACATTATTACAAGATGCATCTAGAAGAGGTAAGTAAAGATGAATTGATGTTAAGAATTTTGCATAAAGTCTTTGTTTGAGAGCATTTCCTGATGTTTGAAAGCATTTGCAAAAGCGCTTGGCATTTAGCCCCGTTTTCAGAGAGATACTAACACGATATAGAAGCCATGGCCCAATCAAGCAAATAATTGTATATTAATTATGTAATATAGAGATGATTTCATTCCGTGAAATTCATTGAATTTTTGATACTTATTGTTTATTTTCCTGTGGGGGTGTCAGAAGCCGCACTAGACACTTTGCTCGCGAATGGCCTGTCTTTTTGCAGTAAGAGCATATCCTTTTGGATTTGGCATTGTTGTGTCTAGACTGGTTGTAGGTATTGTAGGTGTTTGCTGGGGAGGAATGATGTGTTACATTCTTTGGAACTCGATAAACCTCTTTCGAAGCGGATTTATCGCCGTTGTCTGCTATAGAAAGTTGCTCAAGTTTAGAGTTGATGGTACCTGCAGACTCTGGAGATGCCATCGGTATTCGTTTCAACTGATGCTTCGGCACAAGTATGAAATTTGACTTAGGATCGTTGCTGTAGACTTCATGCAGGCAGTTGGGGCACGAAATTGGTGTTTTGATAATGTTAGTGAACTCCCGTTCTTCGATCTCATCGGATTCTTGATCTGAACCTACTGTATCTTGTATGTTCCTGACATACTGGTTGACTACCTCAAGATTTTCGTTATACAACTTCTTGAGTTTTTCAAGCTCATTTGTACGCTCTACTATTAATTTAGCAAGAGAATCAACAGTTTTCAGTAACTCTACTACCGACATGTCTCCTACTGTCTACTTTATCTAAGGCTCTGCCAAACTTTAATCACAACCTACATGACCTGCATACAGTCCATGCCTTCGAAACCAACGAGCCATTCATTGAACCTTTACCAACCATATCATTCGTCGTATCAGGAGAAGTTTTAAGTCTTACAAGAATATGTAACATACAGAGAGCGAATCTAGTGAATATATACTTGGCTTGAAAAGATTACTATATATTTTCTATTCACAAACTTATGGACGAAAATAAATCAATTTTTCCGACTGTGATGGTCTTTTGGCAGAAACGCGTTAGCTGCGCACTATTTGGAGGAGAGTATAACCGTGCCCGGTTCGATCCCCGCGGTCCGTCATTCGTCAACTTGAGTAATCAGTTAAGCGATGATAGGCAATGAGTAACAATACCACTGGAGGGAAGCAATTCAGCACAGTCCGTTACCCGTGAGGAGGCGAGCCGGAAGGCTGGAATAATGTACCGCCAACATAGTGCCTAATAGTGTGACTCTTTTTTTTCGATTGCCACATTCAATTCACTAAGCCGTTATTTTGAACACTTCATTTTATTTGAATAAGTGCCGCGTTGATCGTATGTGATTATGTATTGATTAATGGAACTATTTAGTCTTTTTTAGTTTTGAAGCGGGCTAGTACTCCTTCCAAATTGTCCATTATAAGATCTCTTTCAGCAAAGCACAAACCAATAAGACCCACAGAACATACCAATGCGCTTTGGGCGAATTGCTTAAACGTCGTAGTAAACCATGCTCCATTCAATATAATTTTATGATGGACCAATTCAAGGAAAACTGCGAGGTTGAGTGGATTTTTGGTCCTGTTTACGATTTCCAAGGTTGAGACAGGCATTTTGTACGACCTGAAGAACTGCTTGATCAGAGAGGAACAGTAGATTATGCGAAGAATCATATTGATAGAGTTTGATAATATCAAACCGCTTAAACCAAGTCCATAGTAATCAATGAAAACGTACAGACTAACCAATACCAGAACGCTCAGGAAAGTCATAAATAATGAAAAGTTTTGAATTCTCTTACTTGTAGCAATACTGCTGAAGAAAGCTTCGAATATACCGTTGAACGCCAAAAATGGAATATAGATCACGTATTGTGGGAAAATCTCAAATATGTTGGTGTTGGTCCATTTTGTAGATTTCGATCCAAGTAACAATTTCAATAAATATGATGAGTTATTTACTCCTGCCAACAAAATTAGAATGGAAAAGTTGAGGTAAAATATTGATAAGTTTTTCATGATTTCATAGGAGCGAGCAATGTTTGCCTTATTCTCTGGGGTAAGCTTAGTCTTATTCTGTTGGTCTCCCAAGGAGGAGAGCATTCTCGTAAACATCAAACGAATAGATTCCTCAATCGGCTGGAAGACAAGTCTTGCGATAATCGACCCGTAGTTGGTAATTACCGAATAAACTCCCTGCTCTTCGAGAGAACAAAGATAATTGATCAATAGCTTATCACCCTCAGTGAGAAACTGCTTGAAGATCATTTGTACAAAGAGATTCTTCCAAATAGTGACAACACCATTGTTAAAATAAAAGAATTCGGTATCGCTTGTGTATATTCTTTGAACCGAATACAGAAGCTGCGATTCAGCCGGTTTGGCCTTATTGTCAGAGATGAAACTCAAAATGTATAGGGATGCTACTATAAAGGAATAGGCAAATTGGCCCAATCCAAATGCAAGCACGGCCAAACCATCGAAATCCGAAGACTTCAACTCCGATAATATTGTCTTGCAAAAGACAATTACTCCAACAGTTGAAACACACCGCACTAAAATTGCTACACCCTCAATTTTGGATCTCCTTTTGAAATTAAGATTGAACTGGTTGATCATATAAATCGGTTCAACCGAAGTCTCTAGTATGATCAGGATTAAGACCAATAAAATGGTAATTTGATGA
Organism: Suhomyces xylopsoci; assembly: GCA_030568675.1. NCBI lineage: Eukaryota > Fungi > Ascomycota > Pichiomycetes > Serinales > Debaryomycetaceae > Suhomyces > Suhomyces xylopsoci. The sequence continues at coordinate 921,331 of JAJMGM010000003.1, forward strand.
TAAGGTAACTTGGATATTGAATCCTGGAACAAGTTTGTGTGATATTGCCAGTAGAAAACAGCAAATGATAAGGGAATTCCTACCAATAACGGAATAAACCCGAAATTGACTATACTCTGCAGCACCCCAGAAGGTGTGCTAGCAGTATACCGTTCGGACTGTTTTCCTGCATCTTTTTCACCAATTGGTTCGGCCGACACAGTTCTTTGAATTGCGAGCCTGGCTCCCTCTCTACTGAAAAATAAGATAGTTGAAACCAAAAAATCCAAATATGATGAGATCCCAAAGATTTTGGGCGATATAAACCTGATCAAGACTTGATTAAGTGCAAAGGTCAAGAGCTTAGTTAGGAGCTGTAACAATATTAAAAATGTAGCTCCCGATGATGAGGTGTTCGAAACATTGGGCTGAACCAAGAGTTCTGGCTCGAACTCACTAGGAGATTTTTTCGTTTCGTCGACCATGATCTGCCAATGCTTAGCAGTACCGAAGAATAGTAGCTTCGTGTCTCTACAAGCTTTGATGTGTAAACTGTAAATCGCGGCGTTAGCAGCGATGATTAGAAGCGCGGGGGACTTATCATATTTCACAGGTTAAATCACGAGAATGTTAGTATTCAAATTAGTGGAAAAATTTCCATGCAGCCTGGAGCATGTCATTTATAGCCAAAGACCGTTAAGATATAGTAATCATACCTTCTAGTCAAAAGTTTTGTGTTTTGACGGATACATGCAATAACAGGAAGCTTCTATCAACCATCTGACTCAATAAATACTCAACTTAAGATCTATTTCAAATTAACTTTCAGTCTATTACTCAAAAACGTTCGCTCGCCTAAGACTTTAAATCACAAACTACCAACCTAGTTACCCTAAAATATTCACATTAGAGAAAGAACTGTTCAAGTCTATCAGACAAATAAACTCACATAAATAGTAACAAGATGGATCCAAATAACTTAAATCCTCACGATGTTGAGTTGAGAGAACAAGATCGTTGGCTACCAATAGCGAATGTAGCCAGACTCATGAAAAACACTTTGCCAACTACTGCTAAGGTATCTAAAGATGCTAAGGAATGTATGCAAGAATGTGTGTCAGAATTTATATCGTTCATTACCAGTGAGGCCAGTGACAAATGCCTTCGTGACAAACGTAAGACAATCAATGGTGAAGATATTTTGTATTCTATGCATGATTTGGGGTTCGAAAATTATGCTGAAGTGTTGAAGATTTACTTGGCAAAGTATCGTGAACAGCAAGCTCTCAAACAAGTCAGAGGAGAAAACAGATCGTCCCAAAAGCAGGCCAAGGAAGCTGCGGCTGCTGCAGCGATGGCTGCCTCGGTTGCAGAAGGATCAGTACTCGATGTCGATGGGAACGAGTTCAACCCTTCTGAATCAAATTCCACTCCTTCCAATCTGGAAGAGTCGGAGGAATCAAACAACCAGTATTTGAACGAAGGAAACCAGTTCATGAATGAAGCTGAAACCAGCAACAATAATCTCGAACACAATAATCCTGACGAATTTTCTGAAAGCAGACCATCTGACGATTTGAGCCACCAAGCAGAAGAAGATATTGATTCAAACTCGATAGGGAAGGTCGGTGATTCTATTCCTTCTCCATCAACAAAAAGTTCGATTCATTCTCCAGAACAGTTTTACGATGGATTTGCTGAGGCTCAACCCAACGGCCAAGCAAAACAAGAAGACGGTATAATTGGTGAAGCTGGCGAAGCAGATCCTAATCGTAATAAGGTCGACAATGAAGATTACAGATACGACGATTTTATAAATGAAGTGCCTAATGAAGATGGCCAGTTGGCAAATGGTGGTTCAGGAAATGGCCATCACAGCAACATCGAGGATTTCACTAAACAAATTACCAATGATGAAACCGATATAGATGCGTTGACTGCCGGTATAACAAATACGAGTTCGAACGGCAACTACTTCTAGAGAATTGTGGAAATAACATAGAATACCAAGTCAGTTCTGTTGTCTTCGTCATATCAAATTTCAATTCTCTATTTCTTTTTCTCCACGGGATATCGGTCATCATCTACTTTTATACTACTTCGAACCATGTAAAATACGACGGGGAGGTCACTGGCTATTGCTGTATCATTGAATGTAAAATTAAAAAATTGTATATTATATATTAAGAAATGAACTAGAGAACGCCAAAACAATAAATTAGTACTGAAAAAAAAAAATATGAGTAGTAAAAGGGGGAAAGGCTACATCACCTCCCTGCAAATAGGACAGGACTGAGAATGTTCGAACCAATTTTTCAAGCAATTGAAATGGAACAGATGGTTGCAATGAGGCAATTTTCTCCACTCTCTCGGGTTGACCATCAGGCCGTAACAGATGACACATCTCTCGGGTTCAGGTGAAGATATTTCTGGGGTATCTAACTTTTGAAGAACAAATTGCCTTTTTTTGAAGTTCACTAGGCACCGAGCCTTCTCAACCAACATTCGGAAACTTAAATATGAAGACGGTAAGATATGGAAGGGAAATGTGTAAACATAAATGAATATAATGGAGAACAAACAGATCATGAAGAAGCGTAGAAGATTCACCAAAAACTCACTAGTGTAAATAATTTTCAATTTAGTATCATTCCATATCCCTCTATCGTAGGACTCGGCATCATCATCCGAGTCTTCATCAACACTAGAGGGAAATCCTTCGTAGCGAAGGTACTCGTAGAAGTTCACGGTGAATCTAATCGAGGTCATAAAGATCAAAGGAGCATTATATAACACCTCAAATCCAAAAATGGCTAGAAGAATGTTGTCCTCTATGAATATAGCCGAATGTGGTATGGGTAGCGAAGAGTTCGCCTGCGCAAAATAAGAAGCAAATACGGCTCTATATGATGGGTTTCTGGACCAGCCCCAATTACCATCGTACCTTTGTATCACCTCGTGGAAAAATTTGCAGGTAAGCAAGAAGTCAATCAAATGAAGTAAAACCAAACCGGTTGCAAACCTTATTCCCATATATTTGACCTGACTATGAGTATGGCGAATACTTTGAGAATATGAGTTATCGGAACCATTATTAATTGTTCTTGAGTTCTCAAATATACTGTTGCCCCTTGCTTCTGCTAAATAGTGGAACCCTTTCAACAACAGAAAGCACAAGAAAAGGCCACCGAACTTGAACAATTCACTTCGTATAATCGTATAGTCAAATGCAAAACAATTGCAGTAAAATATAATGAAGCCTACCCAGAATTCCCAAACGGTGTATGTGATTTTGTCCCGCAAGGTTTTTACTTCGCTCGGACTGAGACGACCAAATATTATCCACTTAGAAAAGTTGACTAGTAAAAATAGCATAACTAGTAAATAGTTTTCCAATCCTAGATTAGCAGGTGTCAATATGTCTGATCGTAACGTATTCAATATAATCTCGGGGTTGAGTCGGGATTGCTGTAGATTAGCCGGCATTGACTCGAATATTTTACTGGCTCCGGTGGTTCGCATCTTTGAATAGTATCCACCTAAGACATTTCCCGGACTGATGTACTGATTGTCTATTTCCAATCTTTTATAAGCAGAAAAGCCTAAAAAGGCACCGATCTGTCAGTTAGTAAAATACCTTCTAACCAGATAGCCCAAACCGGCTAGCGTGATGTATCGTAGCCATATCATAAGCCGTGAGAAAAATGTACTTACAGCACCAAATCGTAGCCTTCGTCTGGAAGGCATGATAGCGTCAAGTTACGTATACCTTTTGCCTTCCATAGATTTGTAGATTCGTTATCTGGAATTGAAGAATCTGTCACCTATTCCTATACTTTTGTGGCAATTGAAAGCACGTGATAACCCTATTGTGATCATCGCCATTTTCGTCTGGGGCATAACGAGGCGCGGAGGCGTCGGTGCATATTCAGTCTTAAATGCAACTTACATCGGATGAGGTGAAATTTCGCCTAGTGAGTGCCTCTTAACCATCAGCCAACACATGTAACTCACAAGACATCAACCAATACTGTACTATACGTTATAGAAATTATCGGGTACGTCAGGAACCCTTGGTCTACTAGTAGTAGACTTGTTTGACTGGCTTATCAGAGATAGATGTTCAATTAATCTCATCGTCTACCAAGCCTGGTTTATTTTATTATACGGGGAAGCCTTGGCTTATAGCCACGCGATGAGTTGACACGTCAAGTGACTGTCCACGTGATCGCATCTCGATTTGCATCGGTAAAAAAAATGAGCTCAGTTGCCAATCTTAATATATGCTTAGGCAGATACAAGCTGTAAGGTTACTTCAAAACAAGCTAAGCAGTATGGGTAAAAGAAACTTTAAAAGAAAAGGTGGAAAAAACTTTGGAAAGCGTGGGGACTCCGAAGATCGTGATCCTTCCTGGTCTGATGCCGTGAGAGAAAGTGAAAAATGGGAAACCTACTACAAGGCCATGAACTTCATTCCAGAAGACGAATGGGACTCATTTAAGAAGCACTGTCAAGACAATTTGCCAATGACCTTCCGTATCACTGGATCCAGAAAGCATGCCAATGAAATCAATGAAAACTTCATCAACAATCACGTGTCCAAGCTCAAGGATGTTGAGTTTGAAGGTGTGAAGCTTACCCCAAAGAACTTGAGTTACTATCCTAACAAACTCGGATGGCAAATAGATGTTTCCAAGGGTGTTATTCGTAAAAACAAAGAATTTGCTAAGACTCAAAGATTCTTGGTCATTGAGACTGATGTTGGTAATATTTCCAGACAAGAAGCTGTTTCCATGATCCCTCCATTGTTGATGGATATCAAACCTCACCACAATGTTTTAGATATGTGTGCCGCTCCTGGTTCCAAGACCGCTCAATTGGTTGAAGCCTTACATGCCAACGATGATGCTGCAGCACCTACTGGTTTCGTATTGGCCAATGATTCCGATTACAAAAGATCCCATATGTTGGTTCACCAAGTCAAAAGATTGAACTCCGCAAACTTTATGGTTGTCAACCACGATGCTCAATTATTCCCAAGAATCAAGTTGAATGGAGCAGCCGAATTTTTGAAGTTCGACAGAATTCTTTGTGACGTGCCATGTTCAGGTGATGGTACTATGAGAAAGAACGTCAATGTGTGGAAGGATTTCACCGTCGGAAACGCTCTTGGCTTGCATCCTTTACAAGTCAACATCTTGAACAGAGGTTTACAATTATTGAAGAAGGGTGGGAGATTGGTGTACTCAACCTGTTCATTGTCGCCTGTCGAAAACGAAGCCGTTGTTGCTGCTGCTTTGAGAAAATGGGGTAAGCAGATCAGAGTGGTCAACTGCGACAACGAATTGCCAGGTTTAATCAGAAGAAAAGGTGTAAGTGACTGGAAGGTATTCGCCAAGGATATGACCATCAAGGAAACCCCTGAAGGCTCCGACTTACCTGAGTCTGTTTTCCCTCCTACCGCCGAAGAAGCAAAAGAGTTTGGTTTGGAAAACTGTATCAGAGTTTACCCACACTTACAAAACACCGGTGGTTTCTTTATCACCGTGTTTGAAAAGGTTGACCCAGAAAACAACAAGAGAAACGTTGAAGACGAAGAAACCGAAGATGCTTCAAAGAAGCAAAAGACCGAATCTACAGAAGTCGCAAAACCAAAGAATGACGCTCCATTCAAGCACCAAGCCCAGAGAAAGGAAAAGATGCCTAGAGATGCCAACGAAGAACCTTTCATTTTCCTTCCACCAGACCATGAGCAATTGGCTAAATGTTGGCCATTCTACGAGATCTCGGAGAAATTTGCTCGTGACTCCACCTTGGTCAGAAACTCCACTGGTGAACCATTAAGAACCATATACTACGTATCTCCTATCGTCAAGGAAATCCTTACTATTGAAGAGCAAAAGCTCAAGATCGTCCATGCTGGTATCAAACTTTTTGTTGCACAAAGAAATGACTCCGGAAACTGTGCTTGGAGAGTGCAGAACGAGTCATTGCACACTATTAGACCATTCTTGGGCTCCAAGAGACAAGTCTCGTGTAATCTCAAGCTTTTGGAATTCTTGTTCCAAGAAGCATTCCCTAAAATTCACGAAATCAAGACTTCTGGTATCGACCCTGAGTTCTCAGCCAGACTTGATGAAATGGAAGAAGGCTGTTTATTCTTGACCGTTAACAGAGAAGACAAAGAAGACTTATTCTTGCCATTGTGGAAGGGCAAATCCAACATCAACTTGATGGTTAACAAGCAAGATACTCAAGAATTACTTTACAGAGTTTTTGGCATTGAGACCAGCTCCAAGGATGCTGGTAAGGAGGCTTTGTACCAAAAGAAGGTCGAAGCCGACAAAGCTGCTAGAGCATCCGCTGAGCCACAAACTGCCGAGCCTGAGCAAGCTAAGGAAGCAGTTCAAGAACAAGCTGAACCATCTGGATCCCAAACTCCTAAAGAGTAAGTTTCTTTGTACAATACGTGTTTATAGAAATGTCGTAAATCATTATATATACAGTTACTATCATTCTGAGTCCTAATCTTCTTCGCGTTTAACTACACCTTCATCATCTTCACCATCGTCGTCACCTTCGTCTTCCTCGTCATCACCATCTTCATCCTCGTCATTTCCTTCACCATCTTCTTCTTCACCATCTTCATCACCATCTTCTTCATCTTCATCTTCACCTTCTTCATATTCGTCCTCTTCATCCTCTTGACTATCGTTTCCTTCCAGTTCGCGTAGGACTTCCATTTCATTCAAAGGTGTTTCATAATCAAACCTGTTCAAGAACATTCGAGCGGTCTTTTCATCAATTAGTTCATCTACCCATTGCTCCACCAACATTCCAAATGCAAGTAGCGCACTCTCGTCAAATAGACGGTGAAAGTTGCTTTCTGACGCAAACTTTTTACTAGTAAAATAATGAAGCACTTTGAGCAATTCCGATGAGGGCAATTGCTTGTCTGGAGGGAACTGGTCTCTATTTTTCACAGGGATCTTTATGGAGCCGGGTTTGAGTTCGTCGAGGAGTTCATCCGGTGTTATCGTGTGACCTTTGCTGGTAATCATATCCTCGTAATCTTCAGCATCTTTTTTGAGCTCAACATCGATACGCTTACTTCCAATATTAACTTTGTGATGAGGTGACTTGAAAAGTCTCTCTTTGTTCAAGCTTCGCCATCTCGTATAGTCTCCTTCGACCGCACGGTAAACGCTCGGAAGTTTTCTCCTCTCCTTTCCAATCTTATAACTACCATCTGTCATCTCCAGCCTTAACTATTGAGCTGCTTCTCTACTTGGTATCTCATCAGTTGATCCCCGGTAAGCGAGCCCTGCACGTGCCGGAACGCGCATCAAATCATCAATACAAACACAGGAAAAGCAGGACAGTGAGCGCTGCATACATTGTAAACATAGCAGCATGGGGGACGGAGATCGAATAAAAAATCACTATGAGATACGAGAGCAAATATCAGAGTTAGAGGCTGAAAACCAGCGAAGGAAAAACTTGATTATTCTAGGAATTCACCGAGTTGTCGTTCTAAATCAAGCACCCAAAAAGGCAGGCAAAGAAACAAATGAAACTGCAAGGTTGAAGACCCAAGTCAATGATTATGAATTATACACAAATAAACTCAAGCAAGAGCATTCCACCAAGCTAAAGTTACAAGACGCGCGCCTTGATTCTTTGAAAGAAGAAAACTCCAAATTAAAAGCTCAATTACGCTCCTTGCAACAAACTGCATCACTTGGTCAAAGAAGTCTAGCGAGTGGGGCTGAAAGACTATCCCCTTTCGCTCTCGCCAAATTCAGCATGAAATCAGAACTACCCAATATACTGAAAAGAGACAATATACTCTCACCCATAGCCCCAAAAAGAACGTACATCACATCAAAGAATATCAACAAGTTTACTATGTTGATGAACCCTGGAATAAGGGCTCAGAAACATGATATATTGAAAAAGACTGAGTCATCAAACACTCTGGCGATAAATAAAAGCAAAGACAAAGTTCTTGATAGTCCGAAGGATTCTACTCCTTCAAATATCTCGAAAGACAACTCCTTGAAGGAGATACCGGCAGACCTTTCCACCTCTCTGGCAATTGCTGACAAAGAGCAAGAAGGCGAAGTAGGAAAAACGGTACTAGAATTCAAAAAGCCAACGCCAGCAAAAACACCATCAAAGCAATTGCGTGGGTTCGACAAATCTTCATCCGAATCCAATCCTGACTCTCCAGACTTTACCCCCAGTAGAGCATCACTGCACACGACCTCGCTTCCACTCAAGAAGGTGGAAAAGAAGAGCGATTTCGATTCAAAACTCGCCCTGTTCTCTCATACTGACGACGAGACATTTGCGAGTGCGAATTCCACGATGAACGGCATAAAATCTGACGATGAGACGAAATCAAAAAGTAAGAAGAAGAAATTGCAACTTCGAAAATCAACTACCTCGAAGATCCTCGCAATACCAGAGAAGAACTCGAAAAGTTTTGGACTTGAGGATGAGAACTTGAACTCACTCAACTACTATCAAGACGAAAACTTTGCTGCAGGGGATGGCGACAGTCCACCGAAACCATCAAAGAAGCGCAGATTGGATGAAGATACTCCTCCGCCTGATAACTCCCGAAAGAAGAGAAAGAACATTTTCAAAATAGACTGAATAAATCAGATAATGAAGACATTACAACTCCAAAATAAGACTTTTCTAAGATAAAATTCAAGAATATTTATAGCACAAACTTCAAACCAACTTTGAGGCTGCTTTTTGTATTATTACAAGTGTTACAAATACTACATGCACGGACGTCTTTTAGATAACTGCTCTATGTTCCACTTTCGTAGTATTATATAGTGTTACGTATCTCAACTTAGAATGGTTTAAGTTTTGGCAAAATATACAAAGCAGTATCTTTTTGAGGAATTGCCGCAAAATTATGTCACGGTTGTAGTGCTGCTTGATGACAATAGCCATGGAATAATCTAGTGTGCGCACGTGACCCGACTTGATCCCACCAAAACCGCACACGCCGAAACCGCATACGCCGAAACTGTGTCGATACGCTACACTTCAGACAATCACCTAACCTCCCTAGTTACAACAGTGATATATTGACTCTTTGTGGAAAAGGAGCAGAAGTGCAGCAATGAGACTGGGTAACTATTTGAAGAGTTTGGGTAGGTATCCCTCGAGAGCGCGGCTTGGGTTAAGATTTGCCACTACTGCCTTGAAGCCATTGCCTACCACCTATAGAATTAAAGATTTAAACTCAAGCTATGAAGTAGAGAACTATCACCTCTTTCCGAGAAGTGCCTACGGTGCTGGTGAACTTTTATCAAACAGTAAAGACAACAAAAGTGATCCTTCTCCAACTGCTGACAAACCAGAAAATGACGACTCTAAACCCGAACAAATTGAAGATAAAGAGTCTGAAATCAAGAAAGACGAGAAGGAAGAAGGTGAAAAACCAGGCAATGAAGAATCAGAAGTAACTACTGAGAAGGATTCAGCTACCGAATCGGAATCTGGCTCTATTTCAGAAGGCAGTTCTGCTGGAGCCCCTGGTGCACCTGCGAATGGGGGAACTCCACCTGCGCCACCAGCTGGAGGAGCTCCACCAAATGGCGGCTCCCCTCCTAACAAAGATACATCTACTGGATTGTATCCGCCATTACTTGCTATCCCTATGAAAGATCGTCCCCCACTTCCCGGTCGTCCCTTCGCTATCAACATCACTGATTCCGAGGTTATAAGATCCATTTACACCATCATAGATAGAAGGGAACCATACTTTGTTTTGTTCCATGTGAAGGATCAAGGCGAGGCTGATACCGACATCATCAAAGATAAAGACAGTGTTTACGACATCGGTGTTCATTGTCAGATCATTAGACACAATACACTCAGACCAGGTGTATTCAATGTTTTAGCATACCCTCTCGAGAGATGTCAGCTTGAGGACTTGAACTCCCCAAGAGATACCAGAAAGTCTGAGAGTGAAATCAAAAAAGACGAACTCGAGGAGTCCCCTACCTCATATTTGAAAAACCTCAAAGTGTCTTATGCCACTGTCAAACCAATAAAAGAAGATCCATTCGATAAATCTTCTACTGAGATCAAGTCTTTGGTTGAAGCTTTAAAAACTTTATTAAGTAAGATGGGTGGAAAGAACCCACTTCAAAAGCTCCAAATCAAAGAAATCACCGATTTGGTGAATGATCCTGCAAGATTCGCCGATTTTGTGGGGTCGACCATACATGGTGATCCAAAGAAAATTCAAGAAATATTAGAAGCTTTAAATGTGGAGACAAGATTGTCAAAAGCCTTGGAATTGTTGAAGATTGAAATCAAAGCTAATCTGATCAAAGAAAGCACCATTCACAACTTGAGCTCCAAAGCAGATGAGCACCAAACCAGGCTATTTATAAAAGAATTTATTAGAGAATTACAAAAGAGAGCCGGTTTATCCGAATCTGAAGACAAAAAGACTCAGAAATACGACGAAAGATTGGCAAACTTAAAAATGACCGAAGAGGCATTGGAAGCTTATTATGCTGAGAAATCAAAGATTGAAAACCAAAGTGAGCATTCTAGTGAAGTCGGCGTTAGTGAAAGATATTTGGACTGGTTGACTTCTATCCCATGGGGAATATACTCAAAAGATAGATTCAATGTCAAACAAGCCCGTGAAATTTTGGACCGTGATCACTATGGTTTGAAAGATGTCAAGGACAGAATTTTGGAATTTATCTCTATGGGTAGAGTCTCCGGTAAGGTGGATGGTAAAATCTTGTGTTTAGCCGGTCCTCCAGGTACCGGTAAGACTTCTATTGCCAAATCTATTGCTGAGACATTGGACCGTAAATACGTGAGAATTGCCATGGGTGGTATTCAGGATGTCCATGAAGTTAAGGGTCACAGAAGAACATACGTTGGATCGATTCCCGGTCGTATTATTTCTGCCTTGAAGCAAGCCAAAACCTCAAATCCATTGATGTTAATTGATGAAATCGATAAATTAGACTTGTCTAGATCGGGAGGTGCCGCTTCTGCATTTTTAGAAATATTGGATCCCGAACAAAATAACGCTTTCGTAGACAACTACATTGATGTCAAGGTTGATTTGTCCAAGGTATTATTTGTGTGCACTGCCAACTACCTTGGTAACATTCCAGCTCCATTGAGAGATCGTATGGAAATTATTGATGTTCCTGGATACACTAATAATGAAAAAATAGAGATCGCAAAGAGACACTTGATTCCAGATGCTACTAAGAAAGCCGGTCTTGACGAAGGTAAGGTCATTATCAAAGACGAATCCATTGCCAAGTTAATTGAAAAGTACTGTCGTGAAAGTGGTTTGAGAAATATCAAGAAATTGATTACTAGAATCATTAGTAAGGTATCATTGAAGATTGTCGAACAAGTTGAAGGTTTAGAAGAAAAGGCTGCCAAGGCTGCTCCACAAGCTTTAAAGTCTGCTGGAGCTGTCTCTAGTGAAGAAGCTAAGCAAGCCGAAAGAGCCAAATCTTCAGAATCCTCTACAGTCGACAAAGAATCCACCAAGGCAGCTTCAGGGGTGTCTGAAGAAAGCACTTCTGCAAGTGAAGCTGAAAACGAAGCTCAAGAAGAATCGGACAAAGAAAACAAGGTTGAGGAAGACGAGGAACCATTGAAATTGAAGATCCCTGACTCCATTAAACTTGAGATTACACCAGAGAATTTGAAAGATTTTGTTGGACCTGAAATCTATACTAGGGACAGAGTATATGATATTCCTCCACCAGGTGTAGCCACTGGTCTTTCATATTCATCTTCTGGAAATGGTGATGCACTTTATATCGAGTCGATTTTGACTAACTCAATTGGTTCGGGGACTGGTCATGCAGGTGTCAATGTGACAGGTAGTTTGAAGGATGTCATGAAAGAATCCTCCTCGATTGCTTATTCGTTTGCTAAACTGTACATGGTCAAAAAATTCCCTGAAAACAGATTCTTCGAGTCTGCAGACATCCATCTTCATTGTCCAGATGGTGCTATTCCTAAGGATGGGCCATCTGCAGGTATTGCATTTACGTCATCGTTAATCTCGTTAGCATTAAACCAGTCCTTACCTCCATCAATCGCAATGACTGGTGAAATCACTGTTACCGGTAGAGTATTGGCAGTTGGAGGACTTAGAGAAAAAACGCTCGGTGCCAAAAGATATGGATGTGACACCATCATCTTCCCTAAGGATATCGAGAACGAATTGGAGGAAATTCCAGAGGAAGTCAAAGAAGGAATCAGATTTATTCCTGTTGAATGGTATGACGACGTCTTTAACGTGATATTCCCTCTGATTTCGAAGGAACAAGGCAACTCTGTATGGAAAGACGAGTTTGCTAAGTTGGACTCCAAAAAGAAGGAAAAGAAAAAGTGAGGTGCCTTCCAACAATTGGACACTTTTTATAGATAGTTTGCACCCACCAACGTCTCTGTAACTATCGTCATTAAATTTGTATATATACTGATAAAAAAAACTACGTAATCAAGGTTCTTTCTTGATTGAACCAAAAAAGTCTCTCACTTCTTTCTCCGTAACAATCTTTCCCTGCTCTGCAAATGGCTTGAAGAAATCTTTGAGCTTCAGCCTGATTTTATCGTACGCTTGAAGTCCCTCGATTGCTTGTTCTCGGGGCAAAGACAGGAGGGCGTCTACTCCCAAGTCTAGCAATGAGTTGGTGGTGGACGTGTCATCGTCGTCCTCAGGTGGTTCGTACACCGGGTCGTCTTTAAATATGTATTGATGGTTTGTGAGAAACTGGCCAAGTTTGGAGGATTTGGGTATCTCATTTTCCAACCTAAGCAACTTGTCTCGGAAGTTGTTGGCGAGCAATATTGAGTAAGGAGTAGAGTTTTCTAATTTAACTCTTTTGACTCTAGCTTCATCGTCATTGGAGTCAGGCTTGGCACCGCCAGAGATAAACTCGTTATTTTTCGATTTCCACTCGTCTGCAGAAGCCACATCCTCGAAATGAGGTAGCCTTTCATAAACCACGTCCGCATCATTTTCTATCTCACCAAAGACGTCTTTGAAATCTGCTACACACTTCCAGCATATGAACAGATCGAAATCGTCTAGTTCGGGGAAATGAGGGACTTTATCGCTGTCGTTTTCGTCGTCTTCATTTTCGATTTCTTGTTGTGGTTCACTTTTGACCTTGTTACCTGTACTCAAGTCCGATACTGCATCTTCCCCTGGCGGAGGTAACGAATCAAGTAAGTTCTCTCCACCACCATTAGCTCCTTTCTTGAATAAACCTTTGCGATAACCCATTATGCAATCTTCGTGGAACCAGTCCTCGCCACAACTGAATCCAAAGTAGCATTGAATCATATTTCTGGTCTCTTCCAAAGGATTATAAAGCTCCTCACACGAACAAAATCTGCCTTCGAAGTTTTGGTTATAGTTATTGGACAGCGAAGCAATATCCTCAGCACCCAACTCAAGCTCCAGTCTCAAGCCCCTCACCAAACCTGAATCTGAACCTGTCCGGGGGCGCAAGCTAGGCTCTGGCTCGTTCCTGTTGCGGACTCGTAATTTACAGGCTCCGTTCGGGACCCCTGCCATCCTGCTGGTGCCACAGTCACAAACAAAGTTTCGCTTGCTGAAAAGTTCAACTATATCATGAGTGGAGTGGCATTGGATAGAGCATGAGTAGCATACCCCTATGGGTACATTCTTGTTAGCTCTGGAACATGACAAACACGCAAAGACTGGTTGTCGCAATTCGCCTTTAGTGTATGTGCATTCGTCGAAGTTGTATGGCATTATACGGCGAGCTTCCTGCTCGGTGTCTAGCTGCGACTGGATATAGTCCTGGGCAGTGACCGCCTCATCATTGTTGTCTGTGGAGCTCATACTGTTGGTCCTGACTTCACAAGTAATCTCTTATATATTTGGATTTAGATTATCGCGCACCTGAAAAACGCGAATTAGTGGGGGAAATAACTATTAAGAAATGAGAAGAGGGCTCAAGCAACGTCTATAGTGAGAGATAGGAGAGGTGTACGGATAGAGACTACATGAATCATTAAATCACTGATATCGATATATTAAAGTACAAGAAAGATGAAGGGAAGAGAAAACAGTAACGTGCCCGTTGGGCCCAGTACTTATATCTATATGTTAATATGCCATAAACCACACGCCATGCCAACAAATAGTCATAATTATTGATTTATTGGATTCATGACCTAAATATTATACACTTGGGTACAGTAGTTGGAGGATATATGAAAATGCAATGAAAATTGGACATCTTTTATTCTCTGTTGGAAAGTCCGGTTTATGATGGTTGGTGGGTAATTTATTCCAAGGCTGGAATTTCCTTGACAATTTCATCGTAGGTCTCTCTGTATTCATCAGTTTTGTCGGCGTTCTTCTTGGATTTTCCTCCGCCTGGGACAACCATGACACAAGAGGTTGGTCTTTTGGTGGCACCAGCAGATCCCAAGTCTTCTTTGGATGGGATGAAGACAAATGGAACAGCCAGGTCTTCACATAAAACAGGAATGTGGGAAATGACATCTGGTGGAGAGATGTCACCGGCAATGATAACCAATCCCTTTTCTCCCTTTCTTAAAGCCTTGACAACTTCCTTGACACCTCTCTTTACATGCTTGGCTTTAGATGCCTTCTTGACAGTCTTTAAAACCTTCTTGTTTAATTTCTTTGGGGCAAGTGGCTTGGCAAATGGCAAAACAGCACTCAATCTTTTTTCGTAGTTGTCTTCGCCGGTGGCTTCCTCGCTCTTACTGACCTTATCTTTCTTTCCCATCTTGTCTATCTTTGTTTGTAACTAAGTATTCTACAAAAGGCTTTTTTGCTGAAAAATTTCTGGCGATGGGCTTCGGGGAATATCGTGCGCGCGCACGACCTATGTTGGTCTGCTCAAAGGCTGCACCAAGTGAAAGTATGTAGACCAGGTGACATGAGTGCTTACGAATCTAAAGCAGGCTTTAGAGGTGCTGGTCGGAAAAGGAAGCGCGAAGTTCACTCCTCGTCCACCTTTGCTTATCCTCTGGATTCGGAAATCCAATTGGAGAGCCCTTCTGTATCCACTCACTACGAAAGTGTTCCGGAAAATGCCAAAGTGAGTAACTACTTGAACAAGTTAAAAAGTTCCAATGGCAACCAGAACTCTTTTCTTAAGATTAGAGTATCTACATCTGAAGCAGAGTACTTTCTGAAGGAGATAATACAGTATCTCAAAGATCTGTTTAACATCCATGAACTTACCAAATCTGACCCAGTTCCTGGGGTAGTAGAAAGGTATCTCACACTTATCGGTAAATCTGAAGATATACTGAAGGCTGCATTATTCATTGCATTCACCACCACTGCTCGTCTTAACAACTTTACCAAAAGCGAAGTTTTCACTTTGAAATCTAGCAATTACCATTTGGAAGTCGTGATTCCTCTGTCTATTCGAGTCCCTTCCTCTCCCAACATTTCTGCTACCCCCACTTTGAACTCCTATCAAAACTCTGTATTGAGCATCGCTAGTTTAAGAGGTGACTTTACTTCGAGTTTTCATGTCTTGGTATCTTTAGCTGTTGATTTACTGAGAATCCAGTATATTGAAGACACTCGCATTGTACAGCAAAGATTACTAGGTAACGTAATTGATCCCAACTTGCTTGAAAGAACTGACGCACAACAACTGTTACTTGTCGCCAATAGAAACCGAGTACTATCGTACATAAAGGACCAATCTATAAAAAGCTAGCTTACGAAGAATACGAACAAATCTTTACGTGTATATGTATATGCTCACTATAAAACAATACTATTTTGCTAGTGTTAGAATAAAAACAAGTATTTTTAGGAATAATTATTATCTTTAAACCTTTTTGATGTCCCCACTTTTAAACTTTTTGGAGATAGAGGCCACTCTATCACCTAACGATAATGCCAAGCCTTGTCCCTTGGATCTGATTCTAACATGACCAATTATAGGACCGTCAGTTTGCTTTTCAATACACAAGTTGGCCAAAGCATCTTCTCCAAATGAGGATCTTGAGTATAAGTTTGCTGACAAGAATTGACATTCCTCACCAATTACTGCACCAGGAGTCAAACAGTTCATGTTGGTGCCCTTCATTAATTCATCCAAGTATTCTTTCAAAGAGGAAATTTGTGATTTGATGGTGATCTTATTTTCCCATTCAAATTCATTCCACATCTTACGGAACTGGCTCTCAGAACAAGTAGCTGGTTTGATATAGTCCATGATATCAACATGAACATCGTTCAAAATGACAATTGTGGAGTCGTCAGAGTGTTGACCATCGTATACAATGTTACCGAAAATAACACCAGTGTCGGCAGAAGTGACTTTAATGGTAGTTTGAATTTTGTGGAATCCATGAGGACCAATGTTTGCAGTAGCCGGCTTATCGACAACCTTCAAGTCTCCGAGAGTGGCAAACTCAACGGACAAGTTTCTCAAAGTAGTTGTAGTTTGGTTAACCAACAAAACGTCTAACACAACATCGTACTGGTGAACCTTGACAAAGGCTTCGGCATAAATAGGATCGGAGAAACCAGTCAACTGCAAGATCTTGTTTAATCTAGACGACAAATCTTCCTTCTTCAAACCACTACCCGATGCCAAAGTGACATCATCTACGTTTGCAGTTTGAGATCCAGAAACACCGTCTTTGTCGAATTGCCTAAACACTATCGAATCATCGATTTGTTCTGCATTATCATGGAAATCCTTAGCTTCAAGTTCGGCTTTCTTAGCTTCAGATGATTCGATTTGGGCTTTGAATGCTTCCTTGGTGTCATCCAAGAAACCACTTTGAATCAACTCAGCGTCTTCATCATCATCCAAGTATTTAATGTATGACAAGATCCTATCAGCAGAATCTTCATCAATCTTTTTAGAAACATATGAGGATTCACCGACTCTTAATATAGATACCATGATCAACAAAGCTTCGGCTTTCAAAGCGTTCAAAACCTTCTCTTGGGTCTTGAGACGCTCTAATCTCAATACAAGCTTAACCAAAGTAGACGATAAAACGGAACCAAGGTAAAAGTCACCAGCCAATATCAATTTACGGATTGGTGGCTTCGATTCGTCATCTTCAGAATTTTCTGTGGTATCAGCAGTCAAAGCATTTTCGGTGGCGTAAGTACCATCAGGTAAAACAACTGGACCTTTCTTGCCTGAAGAAGATTTTTCTGATCCATTTGCTTCCTCAGACTGTCCCTGAGGGTTTTTTCCTTCCTTCAACTTCTTTTCGCTAGCCAAAATTGGCACCTCACCAATACTGGATCTAATGTATTTCCAGGCATCTTGAATTAATTTTTCTTCCAAAGTGTATTCACCAATGATCCACAATGAGCCTCTAAAAATCTTACCACTTTTGACAGATGGTAAAGACTGGATCAATTTACTTATTATAGACTCTCTCAAGTTAGGGAACTTCTCAACCACTTCCTTGACGAACGTGATCACTTCATAAGCAGCCGAGGTGTTCAAATCTCCAATGGAGTCCAACAATAAATCAACGACATTGACCGCAACTTCGACAAATTTAATAGCCAATTGATGTATAGCGTTGATGAGCAATTGACGGTACTCGCTGTTTTTGTCTTCATTAACACTTGTAGTTCTTTCAAGTTCCTTCTTTAATAACTTGACCACATCTTCTACGTTTCTACTGGTGATGAACTTCAAGGTTACTTCAAGTGCCTTTTTACGTACATCAATATCTTGGGAAGACAATACTCTCAAAATGTCCAAAGACAAGTCTTGCAAAATACCAGGATGGTTTTTGTGAAGTTCGCTGATTCTTTCAAGGGTGATTGTTTTGACGTTGTTGTCCGATTCTTTGGTGGCTAATTCAACAAATTTACTACCTGCCAATAAGATAGATTGTTGTGAGTTTGTGAGGGTTACTAAGGTGTTAGCTGCCTCGTAAGTCACGACATTGGATGTCACTCCCTCAAGGATATCGGTGACCAAGTAGGTGTATTGTTGCTTCAAGTTAGGGTTGACTATTGAGTCCTTACGAATGAACTCGAGGAATGCTAATTGTAACAAAGGATCCAATGTTTCGATAAGGGTGATATTATCCTGAATGTACTGCAATGCAGCAGTTCTGTTAAGGTCTCCCAAGCAAATGAAAGCATTTCTTTTACAGACCGAGTCTGATTCATCGTACAAGAACCTGTAGATCAATTCATCGGCGTCAGGAGCCAAATGTTCACTGACTTTGTGAATCGAGTATAAGGCAAATACGGCATTCTTTCTCACGTATGCATGTCTGTGCTCAAGACATTGACGAACATTTGGTACCAAAGTTTCCAACAATTCGGGTTCTTTCAATTTGGTTAAATATTTCAAGGTGCTGCCTCTAATGTATTCGTTAGGATGTTGTAAGTCCCTTTGGATGGCATTACACACCAAGATCATTTCGTGTCTCATTTTGCCTTGATCATCCATTTTTGGACACACTTCCCAGTAGAAATACAATAATCTTTTCAATTCCTTGTTCTTGGACGGCATGATGAATCGAATTATATGCATTAGCAAATCTGGCATAGGCTCCCCATTGAGTATAGTGATCAAGATCTTCTTCATGGCATCGATCTTGATTTCATCTTTACCTTTTTCGAGCAAAGTTTTGAATTCATTGACCGACGTCTTACTGGCCGTGTTTGGCTCGTAAATTAAAGTATAACCGTCTACCATGGTGAATTGTGGGTCGATTTGATTATACCTTGTCGCTTTATAAGTTAGTTGCCTATCCAATTGGGAAGATTGAGTATGGGTAACTTTCTTTTTCGCGATGATACGACTGTTTTCACCGTGGATCTCACTAGGTGTGTTTTGAAGAATGGACGTGTTGGCTGTCATTTTTCGATCAACGATTTGGCAGACACGACTGTGTCACGTGATCGTGATATATTTCCTAATAGAATCCACTTCAGATGATTTCACTGGTTTGGTATTCTCTGGGTAAGGGTATCTCTTTACTGCATTATTGTTCATTACTAATTATTTACATATCAGCACATCTGCACATAGGCATTATTTATTTTCCTTTTCTTTCGAGTTGATTCGTGATATTTCTCAGTCACTATCTGAAAAGTCTGGATTGGCCAACACCAATCTGGGTCTCTCGTAATCGTCGTAGTTTTCTTGAGTGTTGATAACAACCATTCTCGTAGATTCGCCTTCAACATCTGTATTCTGTTCGTCGTTGTCGTCATCCTTGCTATCCAAATCGTCATTTTTATAGCCCGGATGTTGGTAGTATCCGCTTCCAACCACGCCGTCTGAAATACTACCAGAGGAAGAAGACGAGGTCGAACCTAGACCTCTGCTCTTTGTAGAGTCTGTCACCACGCTATCTGTAGTAAGCACCGACGTTCCTGTTGTGGTTCTGTTAAGCGAGTTGTTTCTGGACATGTTTATCAAGGACGTTGTTGGAGCAGCAATACTGGAACTAGACGATTTGGTGTTGTCGCTAAAAGGACTACGAGTGATGCTGCTGCTCGGCATAGTCTTGGCTCCAAGTCTTATGGAAGCAACGTCACCGTCATCTATCTCAGATGCCAATAAACGAGGTTGTAAGTGACCGTGTTTTAATTCGACACCACTGGTCTTTTTGGATCTATTATTTTGTATTTGTCCAAGTCTCCTGTTGTACTTGGCATTGGCGTTACTTTGGCTGGCACTTTTGTCCATAGGTGCTATACCTGTTGGAAGCTTCCACTTACCGGGGCCTGAGTCATTATAGGCTGTTCCGGCATTTCTTCGGTTGCTCAAAACATAGTTAGACCTTTCACCTTCTCCTGGTTTGAGATTAATGCTCTTTTTAAGAATAGCCAAGTTGACGTTTCTGTACGAATTGGAGCTTCTGATGGAACTTATGGAGCTCGACTGCCTGTGGGAAGTTTTATTATTGAAAGTTGAGATTGAAGATCCCGTCATTACGCTGGGCATGGTGTTGGAGGTTTTTGTTCGTGATATTAAGTCGTAAGAATACGTGGAGGACGCATCCATGTTGGTATTAGTTGTTTTGATGGGGTTTCTGGTAGGCGTTTGTGATAATGAGGTGGATGACGCTGGTTTGACTATTGCCTTGTTCGTGTAGCCATTGCTTCCACCAGAGCCAACATAGTTGTTTCCCACTGAGCCTACATAGCTCCCATTACTATTGATAGCATTTAGTTGCAATATCTGAGACAGACCGGCACTTGACCTTACGTCAGCATTGGACTCGAAAGTATCGGAACTTTGACGAGACTCACCAATTTTATCCAAGTTTGAAGACGACGATGAGATTATGGAGCTCACTCTTTGCTGAAAGCCGTCCGATCTCTGGCTAGACCTTGGCCCGAGCTCATTGGCGAAGTTATCGTAGGATATATCTGAGTTGAAGTTTCCCATATGTGGAGACTGGAAAGGGTCATCTAGTGGATAGGGAGTATTGATACTATCGTGGGTGGCAGTCGAAACAGGTCCTGTAGAGCTACTACTGTCTAGTTCTTCACTGACAATAGCACTACCGTTGCCTGATTTCAACGACGAGGTGTAGTCGTAGTGTTCTGGGGTGTTGTACTCCGCCAACTCCATCATGGGTGGAGACCGCGAAAGCCTCAAGCTTCTGGTCAAGTCAGGCGAGTTCAACCTAGAGTCTTGAGTCTGAGTCTCGGAATCGCCGCTCCCATGATACAAATGAGGACTTTGTTCGGCTATGCTTTCAGTCAAGGATTTGCTTGGACTTGGATTAGTGTCGACTTTCAAGTACTGGTCAATTTCTTGCTCCAAAGTGCCTATTATATCACTCATATTTTGTTTGGTCTCGATTGAGTCAGGGCCACTAAAAAACTCACCTGATGATCCCAGGCTTTCTATGGCCGATGGCGGTGGTTTCCTGCGAGGTTTGTGGACAGTAGTGGAAGGGTTGTTCGAAGGTGGTGGTGGGGTTCTTTCTATTCTGGTGTGCTTGACTAATGGGTCACTGGAGGCTGGACGGGAAAGTGTGGATGTGCTGCTGCCATCGAAGTTGTTCCGTACATGAGGCTTGGGCTGAAAGCTGCTTTGGCGGCTTGAGCTCAGTTTTAATGATGCGTTTGACGATTTAGTCACAAGCGGTGCTTTCAATGATGACTTCAGTGACGTACTGGATCCGGTACTGGGCTTGACATTCAGAGAGCCAACTCTTCCTCCATGCGGCACGGTTTTCTCGTGATTAAACATGGACGATATCCTGGATCCAAAGATCAGTCTTCGATCTTTTTCTCCCGACATATCTACTCCTCTGACTTCTTAGTTCTGTTTCAAAAGGTTCAATAAAAACGACCGTGGCTGTGTAGCAGTGATTCTTTTTTCAATGCGGTATTGCAGAATGATTTCGACTCGAATCCTTGGTGCTCCTCTATGCTTTTGATGTTGCCTGCTGGTGTCACTGACTTGTTTTGATTCATCAAGAGTGTCCTTCAAATCATTCTAGACAATTTTTAAACGAGTTCGCATGGGAAACTGAATTACCAAATCCGGTCGAAATCGGCCTCAACCCGTGCAGCACGACTAATTCCGGTCAGTCTGGCTCGCA
Organism: Suhomyces xylopsoci; assembly: GCA_030568675.1. Classification (NCBI taxonomy): domain Eukaryota; kingdom Fungi; phylum Ascomycota; class Pichiomycetes; order Serinales; family Debaryomycetaceae; genus Suhomyces; species Suhomyces xylopsoci. The sequence continues at coordinate 942,934 of JAJMGM010000003.1, forward strand.
CCCGCGAGGCTCTGGCGATGTAGCTGCTATCAAACAAATAGACACTATCACTGCACAATTACGACACTATCAGAACATTGCTACTGAAACAAACACTCAAAGTGAATCTACTGATCCTTTAGACCCATACAGTTAAATTATTTGAAACGCCTAACAGGTCAATTCTACTTTTCAGATGTATAATGATGGAAAGATCCAAAATGTCAAGTCGATCTCGTTACGAAACCTATACCTAAATACGCCATTGCCGGAACTCGATGAGCCCAAGGGACCATCCGAGGGAAATGTGCGCAGGCATAGTATTATAGAACCCGCAATAGAAAGCCACGAATCCCACCTTGAGTTGATGGAATTAAATAATCGCAAGTTGCTCGATACGTTTTTCAGTCTACACTTGATAGGTAAAAGCAAAAGAGAAGAACTTTTATACATTAGTGAAGTACGAAAATGCAACATGAATCCCAATTTCGGTGAGATTTCCTTGCCGTACATACCCAATCTACCTGGCAGAACCCATCGCATTATACTAAAGATATGGTGTCGTCAAAGCTTGCAACACCCCACGGATCTGGATTCGGACTGGGTGTTGTTATCGACTAACAAGATAGATTTGAGAAAGTTGGAATCTTATGGGGTAGACGGGGACATTCCCGAAGACTTCTTCAAGCCCAACTCAATTCTAATCAACTTGAAGGGAAATTTGTACACCTTACCACATTCATTAAAGCACAGCCCTGAAGTAATACGATCAATGCATAAATCTAACATCGACCATAGGCGTGTGAAATCAGAAAAGCTTTTCAAATCTTATTCGTTTGATACACTAAGATCTATCACCAATTTATCGCGTTCACTTCAAGAATTGACTACTAGCAAATACAAGTTAACCCATCTCATATCAAAAAACATATCAGTTCTCCACGACACCTCTAATATAGCAAATATCACCATGAGTTTAAAGAAACTTGAGGAATCAATCAAGGTTTTGGATAAATCCATGAAGAGCCAAAAGTCAAAAAACGATACCCTTTCTTCAGAGATATTAAACAGTCGAATTCGCATTGATCAGATCAGAACACTTACAAATGAAAAGTTGAACTCAATTGTAGAAATGGGACTTACACAGAGTGAACTTACCCAAGCTCGAGTAGACCCCATTAAGGAGTCTCTAGTCACATCCATATATCCTAAAATTCTAGACCAATTAAAGAATCTTACCAAGGTGGTTCAACAAGTGTTTACCATAGTGAATGTTGACAATTCGGTACGTTTTAGCATATTGGGTATTCGTTTTCCTTCGTCGATCGAAGAATTGTTGGAAACATGCTATTACGAACAGCCCAATTCAAATGACTCCGATCACCATCAACAGAACATTCAGGAAATCAATTCGGGCCTATCGTATATTGTGCAGTTGATGAATGCTCTTGCAGACATTACAAACGCCAATTTAAAGTACAAGATGATTAACAACGGTAGCTACAGCAAAATCATCGATCCTATATTTGCTGAAAAGTTGACGGCCACATCGAATTTTTTCAATGCTAGAAAGCAGAATGGCGGTAATCCTGAAGAGCACAACAATTCTGCTATTTCGTATCCGTTACACTATGATCCCTCAGTCACCGAACGGTTATCGGTTGATCCGGATATATCATCTTCGGGACGCAACTTTATACTCAAAAATATTCCTTTTGAGAAGGGCTTAAGCATGTTGAATAAGAACTTGATAATATTGATCAATTGTGTTACCGAAATCTACTCTGAATTTAAGTCCGAAATTGACAGTGAGCTGCACCAGACGGGCCAGAAATTCAATATTACAAGCAGTATCCCCATTGATTGCCTTGATAACTTCTTATGGAATTTACAGTATTTGATCTTGTACCTTACTGCGCTGTCATCTTAAAAAACGTTTTATAATAATTAATTCCAGTTAATAAATTCAGGCTTAGAGAAAACCAAATTCGGGTATATTTTACAGATTTTTGTAAAAATTGAGAAAAAATCGAACATCTTAGATCTGTTTCAACAGAAACGCAATTAGGTTTTTAGAATGACCTAGCTCGAGCAAAGCGCTTTAAAGGTGGTCTGAAACTGTCTCACTTTTTCTTCTTCTCTAAGCCCGATATTTATACCCGGTGGCTATGGTTGCATGATGGCTGTACGGTCCAGCGGAGCCTTTACCTGTAACGGCCCTTCGATGTTCTAGAGCTCGTCTCCTGTAACGTTCCTTCTCCTACAAGAGCTCATCGCCTACAAAAGTCATCGCCTGTAACGGCCTTCTGGTTCTTCGGTCTATAAATAGTGGCTTAATTCTCTCTCCTAAATAGAACTCAGCAAGTAGCTTAGCTTTATTTAACTAACTAATGAGTATAGAACCTAACAACACAGGATACAAGTAGACTAAGTACTCAGAAAATCACTCACTACAGAATTACATAGGAAATCACTTTCACTAATACTCTGCAGTTAAAAAAATTACTCTCAAAAACCACTCAAATTCGCATTAACATTTTCTATTACTGGTAGTGAAGATCTGATAAGATTGGGTACTCTCACGTGACTTCGGAGCTAGGATACGCACCATATACGCTAATCAATATGTCAGCTGGAGAAGCAAAACAGTAATGTCGATAGTTAAGCCCATTGGAAAGGCCGAAGTGACGAAGCCATACTCGATTGTCAATCTTCCACCACTTATTATTGGTGGGGCGGTTTTCAACACGCAATACTCGTCCGACCCCGCCCAGTTGCCTATCTATGAAATCTTGAACAAAGCATTCAGCTATGGGTTGAATGCGATAGATACCTCGCCGTACTACGGACCTTCTGAAGAACTTTTGGGTCAAGCATTGAAAAAAGTGTCGTTCTCCAGAGACCAATACTATATATGTACGAAAGCAGGTAGAATCAGGCTCAACGAGTTTGACTATTCGCCTGATTCTGTGCGGAAGTCGGTGATGCGGTCGATGCAGAGACTCGGAACTGAGTATCTCGATTTGGTGTATATGCACGACATTGAGTTTGTTGAGAAAGATCAAATCTACGAGGCATTGAAAGAGTTGAGAAAACTTAAAGATGAGGGGCATATCCGGGCATTTGGAGCGTCGGGGTACCCGGTCGATCTTCTCTACGAAATAGCCCAAGGCTGTCAACATAACCCGGAAATAGGAAGTCTTGATGCCGTCATGTCCTATTGTAATGGGTGCATCCAAAACACTAGATTCTTTGAGTACTACGATAAGTTTCTCGAGTGTGGGGTGAAGAAGTTGATGAACGGATCAATCTTAAGTATGTCGCTTTTGCGGTCAGGGCCAACACATTCGTTCCATCCTGCACAACCGGAACTCAAAGAAAAAGTGTACGAGATTGGGCAAGAGTTGCGTGCGCGCCACGGGCTCGAGTTGGCGGATGTGGCCACGCGGTTTGCGCTCAAGAAGTGGATGTTCGACACCAACGACGCTAACGACGCCAATGGCAGTGAACACCAGTGGAACCAGAAGACTTCCACGGTGTTGGGAGTGTCCAATGTATACGAATTAGATGTAGCAATCTCTAGTTACTGGCAAGTCAAGACCAACCAAGACAACATCAATGGTCGCGACAGTGAGATTTTTAGGGAAGTGGAGAAGTTGCTTGGAAAATACCACAATATGGTGTGGGAGAGCGGGATAAACCAAAAGTAAATATATACATTTTTTTTTTTAGCACAACGATGAGCGGCAGTAGAAAAAGAGCAGGCGCAGACAAGGAGGAGACGCGGGACGAGCCGTTGTTGACCATTGATCTCGATGACAAGAAGCGAGTGTCTGTGAGCAAGTTCAAGTCGTACAAGATGGTGGATATACGCGAGTACTACGTGAGTAATGGCGAGAAAAAACCAGGCAAGAAGGGTATTGCTTTGAGCCAGGAGGTGTGGGAGAAGTTGATGGAGTCGCGCGAGGCCATCACCGCCGCATTGAAGGAGTTGGACATGGATAAGGGGCCCAAGGAGGCCAAAAACGCTAAGAAAGTAAAGAGCGAAGAAAAGGTTACCGAGAGTGACGACGAGTAGAAATTGATTTGTACTTATCGCTATTAATTATTCGCTATCTTTATTGCTACTCTCGCTACTAACCATGAAATTACTGAAATTTCCGTCAATTACATCTCTCTGATTATACGATATATTGAATATCCCAGCACTCTATCTATACGCATATAGCACTATACATGAGTCATACGCTCACTATACACAAGCAATAACCCCAGTAGTTCATATAAGCCCAGTAGACCACACATGTCAGGTGCTTTAGTCATGCCCCTGGTCCGATGGCTCATCCCCAGAGAGGCTTCAAGTAATTCGCACCGGGATACCGAGAATTGCGCGTCAGCAATCTCCCGCCGTGCCCCGCCCGCCGCAACCATACTAAGGAGCCAGGTGATGAGCCAGATCAAAACAATTTGCCCTTTGTTTCAGTTGAATGTTGTGCTAAATCATTACCAAAAGAATCTTGCCACCATAAGAATCGTTGTACCACGTCAGCTCGGATTATGCAAACGAAAGTATGACTCACAATGATAATCAAAACGGCCATCGCCACCACCGCCACTCGGGCTCGAGTGCTCTGCAAGACAATCCCACCACCTTTGGAACTCCATCGACTAGTCACAGCAGACAGAACTCGTTGGACGATTTCCTCACATCGGGAGCTTTCGTCGACCACCGTACTAAGCAGGATTTGGCCCACGAACGAACGGCTCCTGGAAGAACCCGCAAGCGGGCCTCACATCAGCAGAAACACCGTGATAGCAATGGTCTAAACGAGCTCAACGGCACTAATATAAACACTACTGCCTCTCGCCGTGGCTCAACCCAGCCTATCTTACCACTCACCAACCAGAATCTCCAGAACTTGTATCATGCCGGCAGAACTGAGCCCAAGATGCGCAGAAACACCCATTATGGCTCTGTGGCTTTGGACATGGACAAATATGCCCAGGAACAGTCGAGTTTGATGGAAAACAGGGCCTTTTCGAACCCTTTCAATGTTCTTGATCGTGATGCAAACTTGTCTCGCTACAACGATGAACATGATAATGACGATCATGACAATGATGACGACGACGACGGACAGTATTCGATGAACTCGTACGAGTTTGGAGGCTCTAATCCTTCGTCAGAACACTCCAGCGACTCCACTTCTCTCGACGATGTCTGTTTCCCTGACTACTACGATCAGAACGGGAACCACAGTCGCGACAGCTACCAGTGGCCCGATTTGAAGGTGTTGGAGGAGTTTGTCAGAGAAGAATTGGAAGAGGTTTTGGAAGAATCACATGAAGAAGAACAGGTCAAGTTTAAGCTTGATTTCGAACGCAAAAACTCCGGAACCCACCGCCCTGATAATGTGGCTCAACTGCCTACGGCCAAACTGCCACACGAAGCTGACGACGTCAAGACACCATTACTTAACAACTGCCATGTCAATGAAGTTGAATCGTTGAGTCTGTTACAAGAGTCGTTCAGGGTTAGACCCACGCCTATCCAACCATGGGAAAAGTCTCGTGAAGAAATTCCTACTATATTGGTTGACCAAAAGGGCCAGTCACAGCATCAGAAAAAGGGTCCTCGATCAGACGGAAAACTTTGTAGATTCACTTATTTTAGAGACGACCTCAACACCACCATCCATTCTCCAACCATCAGTGGCTTGATCTCAGAAACCACTGGCCGCAACGACGCTGTGGGCACCCCAGACCCTGAAGACGAAGAAGATATTATGCACAAACTCGAAAAGCTATTCCAGGTCACACCACCACCATTTTCCAAGTCTCCTTCAAATGTCAGTATACCTAATATGGTGGCAAGTCCACCACCCCAAATTGACCATAGCGCTTCTTCTGTCAACTTAAATGTGCAGCCACTCACCAAGATCATCAAGTCGTCTAAAGGAACAGAATCTCCTAAGCCTGATCCACCTAGTCACTCCGGTGCCCCTGGGTCCGTTGGGACTCCAGCAGTAACATCGCCTGCAATTCCATATTGGTTAGATGTATTGGATCCTACAGAAGAAGAAATGAAGGTCTTATCCAAAACCTTTGGTATTCATCCATTGACCACCGAAGATATCTTTTTAGGAGAAGCCCGTGAAAAAGTCGAATTGTTCAAGTCGTACTACTTTATATGTTTCACCTCGTTCGATATTATTTACGAGAGAAGAAAGCAACGGGCCAAAGAACAGGAGAAAAAGTTGAACAAGCTCCAGGAAATGTACGAAGCCAGTGGCGGCAACTTTGATGGGAAGAGTGACAACGACAGCATATTTGGGTCTCCCGAACGCAAAAAGAGTTTGTGGGGTTTCTTTAGCGGCTTGGTGAGACAAAAGTCTACTGATGGCCGGAAATTCAATACCCCAACTAAAGAATCTGTTTCGGTCAAGTCAAAGCAGAAAAAGATTAGAGAAGGTGAATTGCTGCCTCTTAACATGTACATGATTGTGTTTAAAGATGCGGTGATCACATTCCACTTCTCAGCTACTCCACATCCTATTAATGTCAGAAGAAGAGCAAGATTGCTCAAAGACTATCTTACTGTAACTTCAGATTGGATCTGCTACGCATTAGTGGATGATATCACCGATTCGTTCGCCCCTATGATCGACAGCATTGAAGAAGAAGTCAATTCTATTGAAGACGCTATCTTGAAGATGCACTCAGGCGACTCGGATTCCGATGATTCGGACGATTCAGACGACGATCTGGAGTCAGAAGCCAGTTTTAGACCGCCTTTGAAGGGAAGAAAGAGAAGCAACGAGCACCACAAAGCCAACTCCGAAAACGTCTTTTTCAGACGTAAACGTACCAAATCGACGGTCGACCATGGGTCTAGAGGCAACAGAATCCAAGGACTTGTACATAAAGCGCAGTCCATGACGTCCAAAAGCTCCTCCAAAAAGAGCAGCCGTAGTTCCAAGGGCACTGCATCGAAGATCATTGGATGGAAGCGCAAGGGTGATATGTTGAGAAGAATCGGAGAGTGTCGTAAGAGAGTAATGTCGGTACTTCGGTTGTTGGGATCCAAAGCCGATGTCATCAAGGGCTTTAGTAAACGGTTCAGTGAGTCAATTCACGAAGATAGAAACGGCACCAAGTCGGAAATCGGAATGTACTTGGGCGATATTCAGGATCATATCGTGACCATGATCCAATCTTTGAACCACTACGAGAAGTTGCTCGCAAGATTTCATTCCAACTACTTGGCTCAAATTAATATAGATATGACCAAAGTCAATAATGATACCAACGATGTGTTGGGAAAAATCACCATCTTAGGTACTATAGTGTTGCCTATCAACGTGGTGACTGGTTTATGGGGTATGAACTGTGTTGTTCCTGGTCAGGACTACCCTGGGCTTGCCTGGTTCTGGTGTATTGTAGCCAGTATGATTATATTTAGCACCATCGGGTACAATTATGCCAAGCGGGTGACAGGTTTATAAAAGTTCAGAGAAGGTTAGATAAGATTTATTAATAATAATCTATATAGTTGTAATTAATGAATTTTAATCCGGTTACTTCAATTTGATGTAAAGATTTGTAGTACCCCAGAAAAACCGAGGCGCATCGCGCTGCTGTCATATTCTGGCAGACGTCGCGCGCGGCTCCTCGCTACGCTCACCAGGTCTCACTAGCTCTCCCTAAAACGTCGCTGCGCCTCTGAGTTGAACACATCAACCTTTTCATTACGACTTAGGGTATACTCAATTAGCAACAATCAACATGACTATTCAAATGTCTTTGGTGTTCGGCACCCTAGTGTTACAAATGCTGGTTTTGGTGATCTTACTCCTGCCATTGCCCCATGTGCTTCGTCTAAGACTAGTTCGCATCAGCGAAGGGTTGGATAGATCGCCCAACTTCAAGGTGGGATTGGTGTTTACCATCTTGCTTCTAGGCATGCAGTTCTTTGACTGCTTGAATCGCTTGAAAAGATACCGCGGACCAATCGACGACCCCGCCTTCGCCACCAACTACCGTGGTAACAATCCGCCATTGACCCACGATCAATTGGCCAGTAAATTCTACGCACAACGTAACCTTTATTTGACGGGCGCCGTCATCTACTTGAACTTGGCCATTTATATTGTGGTGCAGGCCATCAAGAAGTTGGTGGCCAAAGAATCCGAGTACAGAAAGATCAGCTCCGAAGCCAAGAAAAGAACCAGTGGGTTTGCTGGCGAAGATGAAGAGGTGGCAAAGTACCAGGAGCTCATCAAGAAAAAGGACCAAGATATCGCCACTTTGAAAAAGCAAATCGAAGGGTTGCAGGCTGCATACGACAACTTGACCCCCTCCAACGCCACCAAGAAATCAGATTAAATCACATCACCACTTACTTAGCTAGCTAAACAGTCACGTTACCAGTACTGTATAACTTAATGCAAGTCAGATATGAATCGGATCGTATATTGCTAGCTCTACTTCTTAGTATTTTACATATCAAACATTTATTTAAACAATCGTAGAATCAAAGGCGTATAAAAATAATCTAAGCATGGGCACTGTAGTTACCACTAATCAAGTTTCTGGCCACAGGAATTTCATTAAATCCTTCAGCGTCATATATGGTGGCATTACGAAGGTAAGGGTCTTGGATCTGGAACTTGAGTTGCACTCCCGATTCGTGTTCTGAAGCCGTGCCTTCGGTCAAGAACCGAGCAATTAATTTCTCTTCCGATACCCCTTCGCCGAGCACAAGAGGCGAGGAGTACCGCCAGGTGATTCTATTCTTTTCTTTGTTGAACGAACCCAATGGTTTGGATGATACCGAGCTGGTTTGCACGTTCAAGTTCAAGGCCACCGATACCACCAAGTTATTCAATACCAAGGGTGTGTTTTTGATGGCGGGGTTGAGTTTCAAGTTGATCATCAAACTGGACTGGTGTGGTTCGTATTTCCATACATGGTGGATCAATACCGGAATGGTAGAGTCGTTGAGTTTTTGAATGTATTTGATTCCTCCTAAGGTTTTAGACAAGATCTGCGCTGGAGAGATTTTGAAGAGTTCGTCTCCCACCTTTTCAACAAACGTGTTGTTCAAAATGGTCTTGTCGAAATTATTGGCGATTTTGATCAAAACAGGGTCGAGGTTTTGGTCACCTTCGGTAGGCTTGAAGTTGAACGCAATTTCTCCAATGATCTGAGCCGTGCTTGCCTTACCATCTCTAAAACTTACGTTAATAACTTCGGCAACCGAAGAATTCAAACCGTTGGATTCGGCTGATTTGGAGTCAAAATGCTTGAAGAATTCGCTCTGTTTCAAAAGAGAGTTTCCAGTGTCCTGACTGATCAAAGAACCAGGAGGTTTAATGCCATTCGGAGGCTGGATGATCGAGTCTCTAGGATTGCCTGCTGGTTGGATATACGATTCTCGAGCCAGTGGTAAGTTATGGAAGATCTGCGACTGCACATCCTTTCTGTCCCTGGTAGGCTGAGGACCAGAAGTCAAGCTGGAAAGAGTATCTTCATGGTGCACCACTTTTCTGGAAGGTGGAGGAGGTGGAGGAGCAACAGATCCAGCAGTGGAGGGACCAGTACTTGAGCTTGCTGGAGGCTGTTCATAGTTTCCAGCAGAGCCGAAAGGCGAGTTGGATTTGCTATAATACGAAGGTTCACGTGGCTTGGCTGTGTCAAGTGTCTTCGAAGGCGAAGTGTAGCTGACATTAGGGTCTGGAAGATCCAGGTTGGGCTCGAATCCGTTTTGCTTGGCTTTTGGACTGGTCTCAATAGATTTCTGGTCGTCGCCAGCTTCAAAACTGTACATTCCCGAGCTTCTTTGCCTTGCTCTTTCGACCGATAACTGGCCATCAGAAGAAGGAGCTTGTGCTGGGTTCTTAGTAGGCGTAACCACTTCATTCTGCTGAAGTTGAGATTGATACTGAGACTGAGACTTGGAGTTCGAAGGTTGACGGCCCGCTGGGCTTTCTTCTGCCAAATCGTGTCTTTGAAGCATCGATAATCTGCGGCCATTGGCACCCACATCTTCTGGACCTTCTTCATCTGAAGATGAGTCTGTTCCATTATATGGCACTACATTTGGAGAATCAAATGGTTGTTGTACTGGAGCCTGCTTCTTGCTCTTTTCTGCCACCAAAGGTACCGTAGATCCGGAAATCAGAGCATTATCGGCATGACCTGAAGAGCCGAATACGGGAGTGGTTGGTTGAGCAGGTGCAGGATTGGTATAGTATCTTGGGGAATTTCTTTCATTCAGACTACCTTGTTTTGGTAAAGGTGCTGGTTTGTCTTTTTGAGGAAGTTCTGGTTGACTTCTTTGTTGCTGAGCACCGTAAAGGTCAGAGGATTGTCTTCTTATGGAGTTTCCTCTTGACAAAGAACCACGAGTCAGTGACCTTCCTGCTTGGTTATTGCCTCCAATTGCGTTCAATTGCTGGTTGGAGCTGACGGTATTGACAGACTCGGTTTCGGGAATGGCGTCGCCGAATCCACTCGCCTTTTCAGCCTTGGACTTTCTTCCAAAAATCGAGCCTACTTTTGACTTAATTTTGGATGTAGACGACTTTTTGCCGCTAGATGATCCAGATACAATCGACTGATTGTCAGGCTTGTGGAAGGTGGAGAACCTCTTCAGTGGTTTTGGAGGAGAGTTGTAGCTCTGGTGCTGTTTCTTTTGCAACTGCTGCTGTTGGCTGACAAAACCATTAGTCTGCGATGGCTTAAAGTCTGTTTTCACCAAGTACTCGGCGTAGTGGTTAAGTTCATTGTCAAGCTTGAAGTTGTTCAAGAGATAATTGGTGGAATTGACGTTGTTTTCTGAGTCTTTGTGGAGACGAGAGCTGTGGAATTGGAAGTAATTGAGAACCACATCAAAGAGCAATTGGATTTCAAACGCCTTGAAGTTTTCCAAGTTGGTAAACGATTGTGGCGCCTTGTAATTCCACTCGATTTCGGCCTGGTTGTCGTTGTGGGCAAGCTTGGCGCTGATTTCCTTCAATTCCTGACTGTTGATCATCAATTCCGATAATCTAACGTCTTTGTCAAACACATCCTTGAGCGGCCCAAGTGCATCAAGCTTCAAGTTCTTGTAAAGAATCTCGTTATTTTGATGTTCCACCTGAAGAGAGCTCAACAAGCAGTTCCAAATACGGGGGAAATTGCCGTACTCGCCAAAGTATTGGTCTTCAGTGAAAAACTTGGAGCCCTCGTCGTAAAGCTTCTGGAGGTTTTGGTTGTGCGCTCTGATAGATGCCGTATAGTGGTTGAACCAGCTGATCAATTTTTCATCAATCAACTTGGTGGTGGAGTCCAAACTATTGGGCAAAATCAACGCAGCCTGTTGCGGTGTTTTTGAGGTGAGGATAGTGGTGGCAAATGCACCGCTTCCTCCATTACCAGAAGATTCAGCCATTTTGGTATAGTGCTAAGTAGTGGCGATTGACTTAATGTAAGCTGGTGGGGCCCTCTTGGTTGCCGATACAATCCGTAGTGCTGTCACGTGGGCGCGGGTATTGTGGGGCAGCAGCTGATAGGGTGAGGGCAAGAGGGCAAGAAAGAGACAGGTGGGCCAGGATGAGGGTCGGTCTTTGGTGGATGAGTTGGTGATGAGAGGAAGCTACAGATGGAGTGGGTACTTGGATTTTTGCAGCTATGATTTCTTAGTGTTGTGGAGTTCACTTCAAGCCATGGCGGCGTCTAGATTTTAGTGCGCTTCTCTTGACCTTATTGCGCCCCGGAAAAGAATACTATGAGAAGTCTGGAACAATAAAGAATAGGGCTTATACAGAATGGGGTAGAGTAAATAAATAGCACCCACAATGATTGACTTCTACAGCTTTCACTACATCTTATGCTGCTATTTACTTCTAAAAATCGTCACTATTCTTTCTCTACACTTCTATTGTTGCTCCCGACTCAATGAATGCTTTATAGGTGGGTTAATAATTACTATGAGAGGATCAGGCAACTAATGCGTGTCATGATTGCAGTGCGAGAACTTAGCGAGGCAGATGAAAAATTGAAGAGAGGTGACTGGAATGCGAAGCACCGTGTAGTAGTGGAGTAGTGTAGATGCAACAATGGTGCGGGATGCACCACTATCGGCAATTTCAATCGGGAATTTGCACCCATGTGAAGAGGCTCCTATGCATTATCAATAATATATCTCTATATCTAATTAAACAAGGCAAACGCAGAGAGAAGTGCTCCAATGGTGGCCAATTGGGGTGCCAAGGTGTTGGCAAATCCCTGACTTGGCTGAGGAACAATACTTGGCTGGGCACCAGTTGAAGAAGTGGATTGAGCTGCAGGCTTGTGGCCAGCGCCAGTTGCAGTGGCAGTCTCGGCTGTAGCAGCACCTTTAGTGGTGGCAGTAGTCTGGTCAGTCAATGGGCAATAGGTGGTGTAGACGGTGTGCTCTTCGCTAATAACAGTCCATCCCGTGGTAACCGGATGAGCAGTACATTTGTTATCGGAGCATGAGGTGATAGTAACAACAGTAGTACCATAGTTGGTCTTTGTCTCAGCTGCTTGACCAGCAGAGGTGATAGGAGCAGCAGTTGAAAAGTTGCCAAAGTTGGAGCTCGACACGGAGATTGGTGTTGCAGAACTTTCTGGTACTAAAAATGAAGCAGTAGTGGTACTAAAAGCAGGAACAGAACCATAAGAGGCAGGCACAGCAGAGTTAGTTGCAGAACTTGGAGCGTCAGTGGAAGAAGGTGCGATTGATGATGAATTTGCGGCAGCAGACGAAACTTCAGCCGCAACTGACGAAGTCACGGACGATGCTGATGCCGAAATCGAAGCAGGTGTAGAGGCGGTAGCACTTGAAGAAGCGCTAGTAGAAGCAGAAACAGAAGAAGCACTGGAGGTAGCGGCAGCAGCAGCTTCCAAAAGTGGGGTGTAAGAAGCTGGGATGTTCCAGTAAATACCAGCTGAAGTACAGATGGACTTGGCGAGTGAGGTTGCACTTGCAACATCTCTTCCTTTGCACTGATCAGCGATACACTGGGCAATAGGACCCTCAAATTGGGGCATTATACACAAACACCCTGTATCCCAGTATGGGCATGGAGTGTTGGAGGTGCTTCTTGTAACGCACGACTGGGCACAAGCTGGTAAATCATCGTAGATTGGGTCAGCAAACCCGTTGATTGAGGCAGTCTTTGATACTGGTGGATAAGTACCGAAGGGGTTGCTTGAGCTAGGAGCTTTGGTTACTTGAGGTGCCTCAGTGCTCGATGGCTGCGAACTTGGTGCGGCAGTGCTCAATGGTTGGGAACTTGGTGCATCAGTACTTGCTGGCTGCGAACTTGGGGGTTGCGAACTCGTTGGAGCTGGCGAAGAACTGGGTGCTGCAGAAGTGCTTACGACAGCAGTGGCTGCTGCGTCTAAAAAGGTGCTTGCTGAAGCGGGAATATTCCAATAAATACCGGCAGAAGTACAGATAGACTTTGCCAAAGATGTAGCAACCACCACGTCTTGTCCCTTACATTGATCAGCAATACATTGGGCAATAGGAATTTCAAACTGTGGCATGATACATAAACATCCAGTGTCCCAGTATGGGCATGGCGTGTTAGAAGTGCTTCTTTTAACACACGATTGGGCACATGTTGGCAATTTGTCGTAGATTGGATCTGCGAAGCCATTGATCGAGGCAGACTTTGGAACTGGTGGGTAGGTACCGTACGGATTATCATCTGCTAATACTACAGAGGCCGAGATTAATGCGGCTGCAACAATTGTGAATACCATTAGAGCGAGTGTGATGTGGATACTACAACACTAGAGCCAGAGAATTATGTATTGTATTTATTCTAGTTTTTCAAGCTACCTTGCAATTTGGTCAAATTTTTTGTGAGTCCAATATCGGATTATCGGTCTACGAAAGCCATACAGTGTTTGGTTGGTTTCAATACAATTACCGATATCACCGGCATAATATGGATTTGTTCGTGCATATGCAACTCTGTTAGTAAATACCGAAGTACGAATTCATCATGTACGCTCTTTTTGATTCGCTTAGTACAAAGCCCAACGTAAGCGAAATATCCTCGGTGGGCGATCGACAATTTTTCTCGTATAAAAACATTTAAGTTAAGGTCTAGACGCGCTCAATTAGGGTGTGGCATGATATCTGTGAAGTGAGTATATGTAAAGTAGCTAATTGTTGATCTACTTCACTGCACTGGGGGCCCGTATTGCACCCAAAAAAAAAAAAAAATAGATCGTTTAGATAACTATGATGTGCTTGATGCGCGACATTTTTCACGAAAAATCTTGGTATTTAAGCAATACGAAAAAAATAATATGCAGCCACTAAGAGCACTCAAATTCTAAATGGAACGGACATCGATCGGTTATTCTTGTGAGAACAATAGATTAGCGGCCGCTTGAATTTTTTCCTTTATTTCAATTCTTCCCTTCGCGTAAACTCAATGTTCGTTAGTACATTATCAAGTAAACGCTCGCGGACGAATGCATCAAGTATTGTCTAGGTTTTCATTGCTCACAACTTAGTTCGCATTTCTTTCGTTTAAAATCATATTCGCTACATTGAAAACTGGGGTAAAATTTAATTTATATTTGTAAAAAGAGAATTAGTTAAGTTGAAAACTACCGAAAACTAAACTGGATAATCTGAACTTTGATGTATCCTGACTGTAGAACAAACTAGCTATAGAAATATACTTTTGCGCTCAAGTGTCTTAGAAAATGACAGCGAGTCCACCAACTAAACCAGCGGCACCTGCAGCCCATGCTGGAAGCTTGGCATTACCAGCGTTGACTTGGCTGACAGAGGCTACTGAGGTAATCGAAGATTCAGAAGCAGAAGTTTCAGCAGTGGTTTCTTCGCTCTTGGTTTGTTCCTCCGAGGATTCAGCAGTAGAAGTAGGCTTTGGAGCTTCTTCTGAAGTGGTACCTTCAGTAGTTGAGGTAGGCTTTGGTGCTTCCTCGGATGTAGTAGCTTCAGCACTAGAAGTTGGCTTTGGTGCTTCCTCGGAAGTAGTAGCATCGGCAGTGGTTTTTGGAGCAACGGATGTAGCTTTAGCTTCAGCAGCCTTGTCCAAAACGGCAGATAACGAAGCTGGAATCATCCAGTATGGTTCCCAGACACCAGCTGCAGAACAGGCTGAGTTAGCGAGAGAAGTAGCGACAGAAACGTCATTTCCTTGACATTGCTTGGCAATACATTCGGCGATTGGGCCATCAAATTGTGGCATGACACACAAACATCCAGTGTCCCAGTATGGACATGGTGTGTTCGAGGTGCTTTGCTTAACACACGATTGAGCACAAGATGGTAATTTGTCGAAAATAGGATCAGCGAAACCATTGATTGAAGCACTATGAGGAACCGATGGAAAAGTAGCGTATGGATTATCAGCACCCAAAACAACTGAAGAAAGAGCGAGTGTAGCAGCGAGTGTAGTAAGTTGCATTTTGGTATTAATGACCTTTGGTGTTATACTAAAGCAAATTTGAGTAAATGAACCGAATTATAGAGGTATTTATCTGATTTAATCTTCGAAAATTATTTTGCAGTCTTTTGAAGTACTCCATGTTCGGACCTGAAAAATTATTAAAAAATACCATATTCGTCAGGGTGAATTTCCGATATCCCCGTACCATCAAGCAAATAGACCAATGGAGTACCGGAACGGAATTGAATTATCTTTTCGATCAGTAAATAGTTAAGTTCAGTAACTTATTTTTAAGAAATGAGGCTCATAACATAGCGAATTACTACGGAAAATAGATGCAACACTTTCACAATTGCCTTTTTCAGTGTGAGCGGCCCCATGATTTGCGCCTTCCCTGTTGGGATGCTAAACGGTATGCTTCTACTCTTGCGATGTTCTTAATGCCGTTTATATGATCAAGGCTTCTAACTGCCAAGACCAAACAATTCGTAAACTCCACTATTCGAAGAAAGATGAGTAGAAACAGTATGCGATCTGAATCAGTATACGAGACTGGATGGAGACTACAGGGCGTCCCCAATTGTTCTCTGGAAGTAGCAAATAAATTTCATCCTATACAAGTATAGGATGCCCTGTTTTTGAGTAGGTCCAGCTCACCAACTTTCTTCCCTACAGATGTTTTAGATAACTTCCTCTTTTTAGTCGCGCATAAAAAATAACTACATATTTTTTTAATCATGCTGATTTATTGTACATTTTCAATTTATCGTATGAGACATCTTCCAGTAAAGTTAGTTACCCAATCATTTATTTTTTCAAAAGCACTAAACTAGAAGAAAAGCGAAACCAAGGTTCCAATAAAAACTACCAAGACACCGGTTCTAGATTTGGAAATAGCATCATTTGCAGTCGAAGAACCTGTGGCCGATTCGGTTTTAGAAGAAGATGATGTGCCAGGCGACGTAGATCTCGAAGAGTCGGCTGATGACTTTGTAGATGATACCCCCGAGGTCGGAGACACTGATGAAGCTGAACTAGTAGTACGGGCAGTTGAACTGTCTTGGGCAGAAGACCCTGAACTGGCAGAAGAACCCTCTGAAGTAAATGTAGCGGAAGCAGCCTTGGCGTTTGCAGCCTGCGATAGCTTAGTAGAGATAGAGGCTGGCATCATCCAAGTGTTGGCACCAACTGAAGCACATAATGAAGTAGCTAAAGAAGTAGCACTCGAAACATCTTCACCGGCGCAATTCTTTGCGACACACTGTCCTACCAAACCAGACCATTGAGGCATAACACAGAAACATCCTGTATCCCAGTATGGACAAGGTGTATTGGAGGTACTAAATTTCACGCACTCTCTGGCACATGAAGGTAGCTTTCCGTAAATTGGGTCGGCAAACCCATTGATACTGGCAGTTTTAGGGACTTGAGGGTATGTTGCCCAGTCGTTCGCGGATGCCAAGCTCACTAGGGTAAGTAAGGCTATCAAAATTTGCATCTCTGTGTCTAAAATATGTAAGTATTATAATCCGGGATCAGACAAGTATTAAATAAAGGTTCATGCTCGGGTCTGGCGATTCAGGGATCATTGTCCCTTTCCCGAGATGTCGGAATCAGCGGATTTTTGCGCTATATGAGGTTTAGTAATATCAGAATCACAATTTTCCAAGACCGATATCTCCTCAGAGTCAACCTGGAGTATTTTTCTCTAA
This sequence comes from Suhomyces xylopsoci, assembly GCA_030568675.1. Classification (NCBI taxonomy): domain Eukaryota; kingdom Fungi; phylum Ascomycota; class Pichiomycetes; order Serinales; family Debaryomycetaceae; genus Suhomyces; species Suhomyces xylopsoci. The sequence continues at coordinate 960,074 of JAJMGM010000003.1, forward strand.
CCTGTCTATGTGCAAAGGAGAAAGTCTGGAGTCATGGTTTGATACTTTTTCAACTAGCCTGACCGATTAAAAAAATATTTTTTATGCGCGAGGTGCCATAAAACTTTGCAGCCGCGACATTTTTGCAGTACTCTACCTTCTGCGATCGGACTTTCTGAAATTATGAACAGAATAAAGGAATGAAACTTGTGGATAAGCCGCAAGTCCAAACTATAAATTTTTATGGTAAGGAGCAGAATGCAAGTCAAGCGTGATGAGGTGGAAACTTTAACGAAATGCTTTCGTTAATCACAGACAACAGAGCTATAATCCTGTTCTTACTCTCAAATCTCGACAATTGCCAAGAGATTTCCATTGTATTTCTACTAACCTTTACCGATTGAGTAATTACGATGCAACCTCAAATTATCTAAAGCATCACTAGGTAATAAACTTTGAGTGTAATTTCAGCCAATGGCGAAAAATCCCAGAACCCCTTAGCCTCCTCGATACTGCACTCCTGGTACTTTGCCTTTCTCTACTGGGAGTGAAGATTAATTCCCCGATATCTCCATAAAGCTGCTTCTTGAATTACTTGGCTAATTTGACTTTTAGATTTGTTACTTATATTACCAGAAATAAGTATATTTAATTTGGATGCAATAAAAGCGTATTATTGATTCAGCGACAATGCCTTCGAGTATACCATTTGACCAACAATACTTCGTTGAGAAACACAGAAACGAGAAGTTTGAAGGACTTGTTGTAGTACTCGTTTTCCTTGTCTTAGCACTTCATGGGCTTTTCTTTCATTGGATTCCTAGATACTTGAGAAGTAAAAGGTTTGAGTCCTCGCTTAAATTTAAGCCATATTTCAAGTTTATTAAGTACTGGGACATTTGGACAAGCTGTGTTGGTGTCAAGCTTCCCTTTAAACAGAACAAGGTATACTTTCAGCCAAGTTTAGCCTTATTGGGGTTAGTTCATCTTGGTATATCAGCGGCATTTTGTGTAGTGGAGACAATTGATCTTGACTACCAGCCGCGGCAATATGTCATAGCCAAAAGGCTCCTGAGGATCGCCATGGGTAATTTGCCGGCACTTATGTTAGCGATCATGAAACACGATTTGATAACAGCCATTTCGGGACTTCAGCATGATAGAATAGTCTTTTTACATTTGTGGTTAGGAAGAATTATGTGGCTCTTGGTGACAGTACATGTTGGATTATCCATTCAATACTGGCTTGATTTGAATTTTCCCGTGATGATTTTAATTCCACCCCAGATATTTGGAATCATTGCCTACAGCTGCTTTTTTATGCTAACATGGGCCAGTAACAGGTGGATACGAAGATGGTCTTATGAATTCTTTTTGCTTCAACATAGAGTATTTGCCTTCATTATGTTGCTATTGGCATACTTTCATAATCCTGCTAACCACGCTGTTGTGTTAGTTTCGGTTCACTTGTTGGTCGCCGACAGAATATTAACCCGTATCTTGAGTTTTATTCACAAGAAGTGCTCTCCTAACAAGGGATTGTGTGAATTTGAACTATTGGACGCTGATACAATCTTGATTTCGATTCCCGTAACCAAAACTTGGATGGCCAAAGATACCTGGTACACCAAAATCTTGCCCAAGTTCAGTACTTGGAATGCTGGCCAGCATGTTTTAATCAATGTAAGAAAGGTCAGTCTTTTCCAGTATCACCCGTTTACCATTGCCAGTTTGAATGACAGTGGAGAAATCAAAGTCGTGATGAGAGTTCAAAATGGGTTCACCAAGAAGTTATATCAAAAACTAGTAAAAATGCAAGTTGAGCAAGACAAGTCCAATATCGATCCAGAATCCTTGGAAGTCATAGGCGAATCCAAAGAGAGTATTGAAATTACACAACTGGTGGACTCTTCAGATATCAGCTCAAATCGCACTGGCTGCAAAATTGGAAATTCGCAGACTATTGAAGTGAACTCTATCAATGCTGAAAGCTCTTCGCAGTCAATAACAGAGCCATCAGGTACCAATAAGAACACTGTCAAGCTCAAGCTCATGTTCGCTGGTCCATATGGTGCCAAGCATCAACCACTCTTGCCCTTCGATACCTCCATCTTTTTTGGAGCTGGTTCTGGTGGCTCATTTATTTTTCCATTGGCTCTTGATCTTTTGAATCAGATAAAGGAACGCGATGAAGCACAGGACTACTTGTTCCGCCCGGCCAATTCTGATGTTCATATTTATTGGACCATTAAGAAGCGAGCCAACGAAATATGGTTCCGTCACATAATTGATCTTTTAAAGCCTCATATCAGTGCAGGTAGACTATCACTTACCATCTTTATTACACAAGAAGAGAAACCCCAATTATCCAGCTTGAGCAGTAGTGATTCTAGCGAGTCTACCAATAAGCTAGTGAAACAAGAACAAGTTAAAGAAGCTGGATACAGCTCGTCCTTTAGCTTGGAAGAAAATGATGAAGTAGAGAGAGTTTTGGGACGCCCTGATATCGAGCACTTAGTTAGATACCACTCGACTCGGCTTATACTGCAGGGTAAAGACCTCAAGTCTCTAGCTGTCTGCTGTTGTGGACCAGAAGGATTTACCAATATCATTAAAGAGCAATGTCAAGTCAATCGAAAAGTTACAAACTCCCCGGATATTTATTGTTATAGCGAATCGTATTAGGTGTATATAGACTAGCAAAGTTAAATAGTGCAACAAATTGGTTTGCGTAGTCTTTTTCGCACCCTACACTGTTCACTGTAGCATAACAATGTAAAAGTCTCTGCAGTGAAGAACCTTTTTTGAAGAAGTTTTAATTTATTTTACAATTGTATATAAGATTGAAATTACTATTAGTTTTGTTAAATACGACTAACCCAAATTAGGAACTAAATGTCATGAATAAACACGAATTAAAGGAAGTGAAGACTGTACAGAGATAAATAGAAAGACAAGAGCTTGAAAGATTAAACCTTGTTAGAACTTTCGCTTCCTTCTTCATTAAGTGAGCTTGAACCTTCGTTGTTGGCCTCAGGTTCCTTTTTGTAATCTGGGTTGCTTACAGCAGCCTTCAATTTGGCAATGTTGGCATCAGTAGATCTGATTGGCTCAATGACATATGGGCTGTCGCCTTTGTCGTTGTCGATGTCTTCGACATAGTAGGCGTGCTCACCAATTTGAGCCAAGTCAGTACCCAAGATTTCTTCGTCTTCGTGCAATCTGATTCTCAACTTAGGAATTCTGTCCATAATCAATAACAAGATGGCGGTAATGACAAATGACCATAAGGCAACAGAACAAATGGCAGCGAGCTGGTATCCCAATTGTTTGTAGTGGTGGTTCATCCAACCACCGGCAATTTGCAAGGATGGATCATCTGCGACAGAACCGTCAGAAGCTGCAATGTAGTCGGCAGCAAACAAACCAGTCAAGATAGAACCACAAATACCACCAATACCGTGTAAGGAAAAGACATCCATACCGTCGTCGATTTGTAACAAGTTCTTGAGATCGACAGCAAAGTTACAAGCAATTGCTGGAACAACACCAAATACTACCGAGGTGTAGACAGGAACGAAACCAGCAGCTGGAGTGATACCAACCAAACCAGCAATGGCACCCATACATAAACCGACAGTAGACCACTTTCCACCGGTTCTGAAGTAGTCAACAAACATCCAAGTCAAACCACCAGAAGCAGCTGCAACGTTGGAATTGACACAGGCGTACCAAGATCTGATGGTCGCGTTACCGGTAGAACCACCGTTGAAACCGAACCAACCGAACCAAAGGAATACAGTACCAAGAACAATGGAAGAAACCGAATGAGGCTTGTATTTTGGAACCTTTCCAGAAGCGACTGGATCGTGTCTCTTACCCAAGACAAGCGAGTAGGCCAAGGCAGCAAAACCAGAGTTTTGGTGAACTGGACCACCACCAGCGAAATCAAGAGCACCTAAGGAGACTAACCAACCGTTAGGGTTCCAGGTCCAGTAGGCAATTGGACAGTATACTACAGTCAACCAGCAGAACAAGAACACCATCATTGGTCCCAAACGCGCACGTTCACAACCGGCACCCACCATCAAAATAGCAGTGGTGGCTGCAAACATACCCTGATAAAAGCAGAACAAGATATCAGGCACAGAAGAGACAACACTTGGTGCACCAAACACCTTCATTAAAGCAAAGTTGTCCAAGGTTCCCAAAATCTTGGAACCAGTATGAGAAAAGGTCAAGGAGTAGCCCCAAAAGAACCATTGGAATGCAGTAAGACATGCTGCCATAATAGATGCCCACAAAAGAGAAAGGGCGTGGTTCTTTCTTGAAAGACCCGAGTACAAAAGACCGACACCGGGAATCATAATCCACACTAAGGCGGCAGAAACTCCGATCCATGTCATATCGGCCTTGTCGAATTGTTTGTTGAGATCGACCTTGAGGATGTCACCTCCGGTCCCTGTTCCAGTAAATCCGTCTGACATAATTGCAATTGGTTTTAGTTACAGTGTAAACATCCTGGCGAAGCGGCCCTACTGTTCCTTTTATATTGATGCAAATATACGATATTTTTTTGCATCTATCAATTCTAGATCGACCAATCAGGAATAAGTCGACAAGAAAAAACCAAACATTAGATGCAAAAATTAGAGATAAGCACTATGCAGGCATCGTAATTTCATACGAGACACCAGAAGTCGGGGAAAGGGCGACCTGATACACATGGCAGATGTATCACAGGCTAGTCATACAATAGGCTGTCACTACAGTCATGCAAGTCATGAAAATGCTGGTTTGGTTCATGCTATTCCAGTATTAAGTGGTTCGCAATTATTGTGCGCAGAGGTGAGGGATGAGAATTGATAGTGCTCAAAAGCCGCATGGAAATTATTCGCTAAGTCGGGGTCTGCGGAAATACAGAACGCCAGGATTCATGCTTCCACCAGCTCAATTAACATGATTTAAAACAATAGGCCGTTCTCCATTAGACGAGATTTCGAGGCGCCGGTTCCGGGGATTCCAGTTGGTCTTAGGTCAATTAATTACTTTGTCGTTTTCTTATCTCGCACTAATTGGTTAATACACTAACAAGGCAATTTCTTATCAGCTCGTAAATTGAGATTGAGATATGCGTCTGATACATAAATGCCTTCCCTGAACCAATGAATATTCAACTCGGTCTCAATTAGTCATATATAAGTGGTGCGATACAAGCGGTATGTTACAGGAAGAACGTCAGTGCTTGTCAAATGTAATTATATATTGCAAACACTGTAAAGAAATACGTAGATCCAAGTGTTGGCAATGCTCGATGGATCTTTCTAAGCCATAAAAACAATACCATCACATTGTAAGATGTCCTTGGCATTCGGGGGACTCTATTTACACGTAAGTTGAAACTGACTTATTGAACCAAACAGATTATGTGCCTGGTTCAAGATACTAAAGACCTACTCTAGACATTAAATGGTAACTAAGAAAACTATGAGCCGTGTTTTTTTCTTGGTGATTGCCTAAAATTTGGTTCTGTATATGACACCTCTAATTAAAAAGCAGCTCGATTAGTCACATGCAAGCAGATTTGGGCTGACATAAACCCACATGTGGCAGAGTTAGCATAAATCGAAGTAAAGGTGATAGTGCAAAGAGCACCCTGGATTAAAATCAGAGCGACACTTAGGGCATTTGGAATCGGCCACATACTCTCCGAAAGTGAGTTCACAGTAGCAATTCCCGCAGAAAATCACCTTTTCTTGATTTTCGTACAAATCGTGCCTATTCCACCGCGAGGCTTTATGGTCGCCTTTTTCGCTCTTCTTTATACTATCGTCAAGTCGTTTCTCTGAACTACTTCTCACGTCCTCACATTGCGTACTCGCATCATGGCACTGATAACACGGATAATACGTATTGCAGCACTTGAACTTGATTGCAATAATATCTAGTTGCGAATGATAATGAACACATCTTGTATGCTGGTCTGTCAACGGCCCTTTCACAACAACTCCACACCCCTCTTCTATAAGTTTAGTCCACTCGCTCATACTTATCTTGAAATATTAGTAACACCACCTGACTACCAACAACCCGGTGCGGAACGTTGCATTTTAGTGCGAAATTGGGTCTGTCTGCAGTACACTATTTTATCCATACTTCGAGATAAATACATTAGTCCAAGGACATGTGGAAAGTTGTAGGAGTTCGAGACTAGCCTCTAATTGAGATACCCTTACGGTTAATGTTTCACTTCCGTTTTACTTTTTCCAGTTGGATATGATTATGCTCCATGAATTGGGCTCATATACGTTAGGAGGGGAACATAAGCCTTGATTATTAAGGTATAGTCGGAACAATCTAAGATCTCGGGTTTTCCGGTTTTCCATTGTTTATTGATTACGATTCAACTTTTATTATAGAGATTGCGTTGAAGACCATGTTTAATTTTTTTGGTATTGTAGTTGTAGATCCAGCTTCTCTATTCACTATCAACACGGGTGTATACTGTGGCTGCTGACCCGCTAACGATCGAAGGATTAGAAATGCCAATGCGCGCTCATACACACTAACCTTGACCCTTTAGGTACGAAATGCGTTGCTCAGATGCACTAACCCAGAATAAGATCAATGCAACAACGTGCAACTTTGACGTACAATATATGCACAATTGTGGCTGTCAAAAAAATCTGTTGAGCTCAAGTACGGAGAAATTTTTTAGGTAGGAGCGGTAAGAAGTATTAATACATCGATCAGAGTGTAAGGAGCCAGAGGTACTGGGAATGCTTGAGACCCTATTCTAAAATCCCTATCACTATCGTTATCATTTAAATTACAATCAATGACCTTTATCGAAGTTTTTCAAGGTTGAGTGATTTTGCAACCAACAAGCTTATTGCCGCAACAGAACTTATGGATGTCAATGACCTTCTGGTTGGAATGTGAATGGCTTTTTGCAACCAGCTAAGTAATTATCCATAAGCCTGCTAGCAAGCGATAAGACTTACTCATATAATTGATAAGAAACCTATATGGAACCTTTCTAATCTCTTTCACGGTTCCACAGGGAATATAAATATGCCCACATTTCTCTTCTAGCTAGATTTTACTTTAAGCAGACTAGCTAACCAATTTGTCTTATTAAGTAAAGAGTATAAACCCTAACATGGAGGTCTTACCCGGATTATACTTATTTCTACCCCGCGTAAAGTTACCTCTTCAACCTTCTTTTTCCCACAAATTCCGAGAGTTTGGACGCTACCTAGACCTTGATTTGTGTGGAAGGTGTATTTTGTGGTTATTAAACTAAGATGCTGCTAAATGCAACAATAAACTTTCCACCTAAGGGTCTGGAATGTTACATCAATTAACTTTTGGCTCAAACTTGATGAGATAAAATCTCACATGGTCGCAGCATTAGAAAATAGAGTAAGTTTACCTCATGAAGGTGATCAATGCCACTTACTTTTAATTATTTGCTCCAGATATTGTAATGATCTGAATAAGATGCATAAATGCAGACTAGAGTTTCCACTAGAGATATCGTGTACACGTTGAAGCTGTCGCAAGCATCGTGCACACCGTTATCTCTTTAACCGTATTTTCTTGAACTCTATTTTTTGATGCATAAGAAAAGGAAAGGATTATCGCGAAAAGTTGACGAGTCTTCGATCTGTGCGCATTTATCGGTAAAATAAGGTTTCTTTGGCATCTATCCTCAGTTATAGAAAGGGGGTGCTTAGTCTGCTTGCTCAGTTTCGTAGTTTGGCTTTTCTATTCATCAAAGTAATTTTGGTCAAGGAAGTACATCTCGCTTTGAAACTCACCCAGGCGTGTGTTTGGCTTACATGTATAGTAACATTTGGATCGATCATGGCCATAGTCCTATTGTCTCCAAGATCCGATAAAGCACGAAGATCGTCTTTTCTGCATATCGTTCTACGCCTCGTGCAAAAATCTAACTTAATATTCTGATAACATTGCGAGAGCGAAGTTGTAGTCTAGTCACGACAAAACCGAGAAGGAAACGCCTATCGAATTCCTTCTTGGGGGGATGAGCCGTTGGGCTATCTGGCACTGACGGGGGTAGTTTTCACCCCCTTGAAGTATTTATATGAGCAGCAACCCTACAAGATTAATTCGAATCAGCAATAAAATCATATAATATAATGGCCTTTCAATTATTTTCAACTCAAATCTTGGTAATCCTCGCTTATGCCTTGTCTGTTAGGGGACTTACAATTCCTGCTGATAGTAGCTCTTTGGAAAGAAGAAGTGATGGGTTTTTAAAGTTGGATTTCGTTGTTACCAGGAACGAAACTAACAATGCAACTCTCACCAAGAGGTTTCCAACAGCGCCATTGGTTCATCTTACTTCAGAGTATGACATCACTCTCAATTTCGGAACTCCACCCCAGCCCGTTACTGTATCTCTTGACACTGGAAGTTCTGATTTGTGGGTCCCTGCAGATGACGGTTGGAACCATGGCTTTGACAGTTCGAGATCAAGCACTTTCCAAGATATTGGAGAGCCCTTCCTTATACAATACGTTAAAGGTTCTGCTTTTGGATCATTTGTTACTGATACTGTGTCAATTCCTGGGGGACCCTCGCTTCAAAACTTCCAATTTGCCGAAGCGACTCAATTAGTAATTGTAGAAAAAGGGATCCTTGGAATTTCTTATACTGGTCAAGAAGCACTCCATAGAGGTGAGCCTCAATACCCAAACTTTCCACTCGCTTTAAAGAATGCCGGTCTCATCAACAAGAATGCTTATTCTCTCTACTTGAATGATGAAGATGCGACTACGGGAGCTATTATTTTTGGTGGATATGACACTGAAAAATATCTGGGAGAGTTGGTAAGTCTTCCTGTTGATGAGCCAAATAGATCTTTAGGGGTCACCCTCAAATCTTTAACAACCACTGATGGTAATGAGCACGCCGCTGACTTCACCGTTGTTCTTGATAGCGGTACTACTCTTGCCTACTTGCCACCTGATCTTGTTTCTGCAATTGCCGATGCTGCAGGGTTAGAGTACGATGCTAATCAACAAATAATTTACATTGACTGCAATGCAGAACTTAATGGAGATCTCGGGTTTAATTTTGATGGCCAAACTATCAACGTTCCTTTACTGAAACTTGTTTGGCGTAAAAATGATGGTTCTTGCGAACTCAGTATTCAGGGATCTGGGAACACAAAGAACTACATTCTCTTGGGTGACAGTTTCTTGAGAAGCGCATATATTGTATACAACCTTGAGGATAATATCATTCAAATTGCTCAAGCAGTTTACACCTCAGCATCGAAAATTGTTGCCATCAATTAATGAAGGTGCCAGAATATTGAGATTTTCTGTTTCGCAGCCAAAATTTTCGCAACAATGCATTGTGTGCCGTACTTTGGAACCATCCCCAATCTGGCACGCGATCCTGCGAGTTTTCGTGAGTAATACGTATTTAGTACATTTTTCAATCCCTAAATTGATGAAGACTCGAACAGCTGTATCTGTATATTAATTAGCCTGGAAAAATAATGGAGTCACCGAATTTTCGAAAACTAGGTAAAAATTCGAGCTCAACGTCTCGGGTGACAGTAAATGCAACTTGACATAAATAGTGAACTGCACATTGAGAGGTATTAAAGCGAAGAGCACCAATTATTTGGTAGGCGCAACTTCTCTCCCTTTGACCTTGGTGGCAACTTTAGCTTTCAAGAAACAGTCATGCACAATCACATAGATTTTCTTCTTTTTTGTGTTTTTGTTGCAAAATATCTTCAAATTATTGGAGGTATTTGAATTTCAGATAAGTAATAGTAAGGCCATCTTAATTCAACATTTACCAAAGTTTCTACGAAGGCTATGTTCTGAAGAGAATTTGGGTTGGTACTGTTGTTGTACTTCGCCAGCGCAAGAGAAATATATTGGCTCCGAGATCGTAGAGAGCATGAACAGATCATAGAAAAAAATCATCCAATACAAGACCATTATCGTCTACAGCTAAAAAGGCAACCAAACCGTAATACCGATTCTTTCCCAGGTGGTTAATTACTAGCGCGACCAAACTTGACCAAAGAAGAGTAATTGCTATCGAAGTCAAAAGTTTATACATTGTCCGGTTCGTCACAGGCATAATTGCCTTTGCTTCTTCTCAATCCTGAAGTGACAGTATCAACCACATATTGTGGGTCGAATATGACGGTGCTACCCGAGTCTAATATAGCAGCATTGAAACTGGTATATTATTGTAACTTGCAACGTCTTGACTGCGTCTCCATGGTTTATGCCATGCATAATCAAGATCTGAGCCGTTCGGCACCGACATAACAAAAATTATTGCGAAACTTCGGAATAATTACACTGCATGTTAGTACCATGCACTGATAAGTGCATGAATTATTTTATTTGAATTTTATGATCAGCCATAATAAGGATTTTTGAGCTCTGTACAAGGCACCAAAGTTTATTTTGGCTAACTTGTTAAAACTTATTACCGAGACAGTTGACCGTCAACTTTCTAAGGAAATTCAGGGTTGCGGACTATTTCGGTACTACTACTTTATTTTTGATGTTTTTGATTTTTCGCGAGTTTTATTTTCGATCGCAAAAGTCAACCCAGAGATTGCAAAAGGTTAAGTTCGCAGAAATGGGTCCCAGATAGCTCTAGGTTTAACACCATATGCCATTGGCCATTGGCTCTCTTATTCTCACAACAAACCAAGCACATTCAAAGTGATATCAGTAGCCTGGTCTTTCAAGTGCTTTTTGCAACCTCTTAATGGACCAGATCTTGAGAGGACGCGAAAAAGTAACCTAAACGAGCCGTGTGTTACCGGTTTCTTTTCGGTAACGTGCCAGGAGGTGTATATCAATTGATTAAGAGTAATATTTTTCTTAACTTGACTAACTTTCTAAGCCTTATTCACCAAATAAATATTGCGAGAGAGCGATTTTTGCGAAATTTCTGCTTGGTTACGAAAGGAAAGACAAAAGTAACAACTGATAAATACTTTCATTGTAGGTGCTGGGCCGCGTGGCAAACGGCTACGAGAACAGAGTGTAGAGTGGAACGCTTGATGTATAAAAATGGGCAGTAAACCTACAGATTTTATATTCAATTTACAATTATATCAAAGAGCCAAATGGTCCTTCAATTATTTTCAGTCCAAATATTGGCACTTCTCGCTTACGCCTTGTCTGCTAACGGACTTGCAATACCCGCGGATGAAACCGCTTTGAGAAAAAGAGATGAAAAGTTCTTGAAGTTAGATTTTGTTGTTAACAGAGATTCTAGTGCTACCAATGAAGTTCTTTCTAAGAGGTATTCAAATATTCCATTGACTAATACCGGATTAGAGTATGTTCTCACTCTTAATTTCGGGACAGATTTCCAGCCGATTGATGTTGTTATCGATACAGGAAGTTCTGATTTATGGGTCGGTTCAGCTGAACTTACGCCGGGTGGCTACAACAGCTCAAAATCGAGCGATTACAAGGATCTTGGAGAATATTTTACTATTAATTACTATAGTGGAAGTGCCCTGGGAGATTGGGGCACTGACCTTGTGACAATTCCTAATGGTCCGTCTCTTCAGAACTTTCAATTTGCCGATGTCACATCCACTGTAGTTAATGTTCCCAAAAGCGGTATCCTTGGTGTTGGTTATGTTGGTCTAGAACAAACTGTTGACGGTGGTTTATCATATCCAAAATATTCAAACTTTCCAGTCGCCTTAAAAAATGCCGGTCTTATAAACAAGGTTGCTTACTCTCTCCATTTGGACAAAGATGCAACCAATGGTGCCATTATTTTTGGTGGTTATGATACTGAACAATTCCTGGGAAGTTTGGCAAGACTTCCTATTCTTGAGTCAACCAATCGAATAGAAGTTCCCATTAATTCCGTAACAGCTTCTAATGGTACTATAATACCTTTTAATGACACTGTTGTTCTCGATAGTGGTAGCACCATTTCCTACTTGCCAAATGACGTTCTAGAAAACAGAGCTAGTGCTGCTGGGTTAGTCTTCGGAGACTTTTTGGATGTTATTGAGATTGACTGCGACGCTAAAATTGATGCAAGTATCGGGTTCAATTTTGCTGGCAAAACAATCGAAGTTCCATTACAGTCAACTATCAGACACCTACTTAATGACACTTGTGTTCTTGGATTTATGGGAAATTTTGTGTCAAGTGGACAGAATACTTTGGGTGCCGATTTCTTGAGATATGCCTACGTTGTGTACAACCTTGAAGATAATGTCGTTGATATTGCGCAAGCAGCTTATACGTCAAACTCCAACATCGTAACTATCAGTTGAGTTAGGTGATTTTGTTTTTGCAGCCAATGTCTGACAAGTATTGGTTTGTATGCAGTACATTGGTAGTTATCGAAGTATGTTTCTTGACTACATCTGACGAGGAATCTTGTGTTTTCTGAAAGCTAGGTCTATATGCAATGTTAGTGTGAATATTCCAATCAAGGATTTTTGAATAATTATGACTGATTGTAGCTTTCCTCTATTGTCGTAGAATCTTGTAGCTTTTTCATCGACTTATATGCAGTGATCGTAAAGCCCAAATGTTGCACAACGCTTTTTCTCAAGTGCCTGGAGTTGGGTGCGAAATTTGCAGCTTCTCGCACCTTGTGTGTAGGACACTTCTTGAACCCCACGTCAAGTTGCAATTTTCAAGCAGTCATGGCCAAGTTTACGAATAGTGCCAGTTTGTTATTTCTTTAGCTCGTGGACAAGAAAACGTGGACTTAGATCATCTCCAGGGAAATTTTAACTCAATAATTTTGTCCTCCAATAGTCTCCCTTATCTATTTCAATACTCTTGGGAGCTTTAGTTCATCCTCCTAGTTTACGTATAACATCTCTCCCCGATTTAGCTTCTTTTTTGTTTCACTAACCTACACATTATTCCATATTCAGATTGACAGAACTGGAAAATATGGGAGAAAGTTAAAGTTGAAACCCAAAATTCGATTATTCACATATATCAGTTAGCTCGAGCAGTGCATACCGCTTCAAGTCAAATTCACAAACATAACTAACTAACACCTGTAGGATCGTTTGAAAGACTGAAGCGAGCCCAAATCTTCGAAAGAGTACAAGCCTAAACAAAATAAAAAAACAACAGGCTCACTCCTAACTATCGATCGCAACTATGTTGGAGTCTGACGAGTAAGCTGCCGGTGCAAGCAGAAGAGTATTATCGTCAAGATTGTATACAGCATACACAAATCTCAAAAACCTCTCACCCAAGTAGTTTACGTGGTCTTGATTTACATTTCCTGCAACACCGAATCCACAATTGCTGTTAAATTCATTTTTCTCGATGAGTTTCTGCAATGGAATTTCGATTGTTTGGTTCTTGAAATTGAAACCAATGTTTCCACTGATTTGCTCGCTGCAATCAACGTCAATTATTTGGGTACTCTGGTTGTATTTGAGCCCAGCAGCATCAGCAATATTTTGAACAAGATGTGATGGCAAATATACTATATTGGTACCAGTATCCAAATATATACTGAAATTTGCGAAGTGCTTGTTACCATCAGACGTGGTTATGGAATCAAGAATTATGGCCATCTCATAATTTGGTATAGCGAAAGGATGACTCACTAAACTTCCCTGATATTTTTCAGTGTCAATACCACCAAAGATAATCGATCCAGTAGTTGCATCTTCATCATTCAAGAAAATTGAAAAGGCACTTTTCTTGATATATCCAGCGTTCTTCAAGGCGGCTGGAAAGTTAGGGTAATGAGGTCCATGACCTTTAAGCGATTCTTGTCTAGTATGAGAGAGTCCAAGAATACCGTCACCTGAACCATTATAAACATCACCAAATTGAAAGTTTTCGAGTGTAGGTCCTTCAGGCATTGACGCAGTGTCAGTAACATACTCTCCGACGGCATAACCATCAATGTAGTCTATGGTGAATATTTCGTGAAGTCTTTTCTTAGTGCTTGAGTTGGAACTATCGTAATCATCACTAAAGACCCAGGTATCTGAACTTCCAGTGTCGATTTGAACTTGAATTGGCTGCAAATTCGATCCGAAATTAAGGGTAACGAAATATCTCGAATAATCATGAACTAATGGAAATGATGGATATCCTCTCTTGGAGAGAGTTCCGTGATTGGCAGAATAATTTCTATCTACGACGATATCCAACTTCAAGAACCCAGCTCCTTCGCCAGACGAACTGTCACCAAAAGGGATTGCGAGTCCACTTGCACACAAAGAGTAAGCGAAAAGCACGAAAATTGTTGAAATTAACCGAAAAACCATTCTGCTATATGATTCTGTTACTGAACTGATATTAAATCAGTAGGATTTCTACTCATGTAAATACTTCAAGGGTCTATGTATGAACCGTCTCATTATGCTTCACCGCAAGCCACGTTCATCCAAGATAGCATTCTTTCAGTTCTTGCGTAACTAGGCAAACAATTCGCAATTTCGCTCCAGTATTCATCTCGCAATATTTCTTTAGCTTGGCATGTGCTTATGAAATTATGACAAGGGGCTCTTCACTTACTGCCTTGCGGAAGAGAGAATCCAATTACGATATTTTGTATGTATGGAATGCAGGTGACTTACTCGAAGCGCGCCAAGGGTGTGATCTGAATACAAGTCTGCTTCTACCAAGAACTGGGTGCAGTAAAAAGAATCTCTTAGAAAGAATTACTATACTACATGCAAATGATCTCATAGTTTCCGAGCAGCTTCACCTACCCCGGATTTTTCGTTTCATGTAATGTTTTGTCAGGTCAACTTATTGATGGTTCTAGACATATGCACAAAATCAAGAATAACTGCGTGAATGGGGGGGTGTACAAAAGGTTAAAGAAGGTTTCGAATGTGGATTATTCGGGGATTTTGCCGACATCATTATGGAGCTTAAGGCTGTCTAAAATTATTCTTTCGGCCGAGGCTATTGAAATTATTCTTTATCACATGAAACAGAATGCTGGTGCCATTGCAATGTCTTGAGTAAGTCTCGATGGCTCATCTGGGTTTTGCGCCATTGAGCACCTTAAGAATGGATTACTTATGCAAAACTTCGGAATAACTTGACATGTTCCGTGGCCCCGACATATACATGCAGGTACGATGGACTCACAAGTGCTTGAATTATTTTAGTTGATTTTTACTATTGGATATAATGGAGGGCTTCGAGTTCCAGACAGGATACAAGCTTCAAGTTTGGTGGTGGAGGCTGTCCGCAAAGATGCTCGAATGCTTGGAGGCTTATTGCGAAGCTATTTATAATATTGACAGGTTTTAAATGCGTGCGTCAATGGCCCCGCCGGCTAAGGATGCGTGCTATCAACGAACAGCTTAAATATCTTTTTGATTAGTTGGGTTTTATTGCGAGATTTTGTCTTGCTTGTTTGCAATTTCTAGCGGATCGTATTTTATGCCCAATCAATCGAATAGATGACAAGGACATTGCGTACCTTTGAATGTAGTATCTATTAAACTATGTAGTAATGCGCTATCTAAACATTTCGAGTTCAAGCCTTGATTCTCCATCTTGAATATGTCCCGTTGCCAATCTTGACTCGAAATAGCCACAATTAGACCTGCTACATCTATTTATGCTTCACTCTCTGGTTTGCTATAAGGTTAGTTTCGTGTGAACACAAGCGTGTGTGATTCGGGCATGTGATTAATTTTTGAAAAGTTCGATTCTTTAAAACTAAAGGCACATTGGCAGCTGTAGAAAAGTAGAATGCGATTGGAAGAGAATTTTGTGTGTCAATGGCTATTTCAAAGATTACCTTGAAATGACAAGTTAAAAAAAGTGTAGTTATGAGCCAAAGTGTCATTTTGGCTGCTAAATATCATCTCCTATTTGTCTTTGTGTAATAATATATCAGTGCGAGGTAATTGATGGCAAGTGCTACGAACATCACTTAAAAGGGAAATCGGCTGCATTGAAAGGGTCATCGTCCCCGAGCCAGGAAATCACGAGGTCCCCTAGGATCCCTAAATAGGCAAGCCTGTTCTCCTATAATAATCTGCTCTCCTATTGACACATAGTAGACCCTTACGAGTAGACAATATAAATGACAAACATACGAGTCGAGAACAGGAACGCGGTTCAGTTCTTCGGCCCTACTCACTGATCTCGACACGTCAACTAAGCGAAAAAGACTCGCCGTCGGTCTTCATTGCCGAGCGTTCGCATGAAGACCTCGGACCATCCCGAAATCCGTACCACCACTCTTTGTACAGCACGGCTTGTGTCCGCTGTACGCCGCGAGATGGAAAAAAAGAAGAATTTAAGGTCGCGAGATGATCTGAAATTCGCACGCGATGATCAAAATACTAGACAAAAATGACATAAGGTCTTGCAACAATAAGTACAACGGGTTAGTAACCTCACTATGTAGCTCCATATAAGTTTCTCTGGACAAACTCGGCTTGCTACTGCCGGTGCCCCAAAAATACCCCTATAGTTTTTTAGCACCCGCATCCACGCTAGGAAACAAGAAGATGGAGCAGATAACTCTAGCGGACAGAAAATAGGGGTTTGAACAACAAAATCTGTGTTTTATTTATGCAGAAACAGTAGAAAGTATATAGTCTATAGGACTCGCATTGATGCAGTTTTGAACAGAGTTGAAAAGGGATAATGTCGAATAGAGATATAGAAGTTAACAGCCCGTCGATAGTGAATGAGTCGGGCAATGATTACCACTCAATGGAAGAAGAGAATGGAAATCCGTTCAAGGAAAGTGATGCTGGTGATGGTACCAAGAGAGAAGACCAGTATCTTCATGGTATGCAATTAGTCGTGTGCTTCATCTCTGTTTGTCTTTGTATGTTCTTGTTCGCCTTGGATCAGACTATCATTACCACAATCGTATCACCTGTAGGTAACAAGTTCCATGCTTATGACAAGATTGGTTGGTTATCTGCGGGATTCCTTTTGGCTGTGGCCGTTTTCATCCAGCCTTTTGGAAAATTTTCCATCATCTTTGGCAGAAAGTACACCATGTTAGCAGCAATTGTGCTCTTTGAAGCCGGTTCTTTGATGTGTGCTCTTTCACAAAGCATGAATGTGCTAATTGGAGGCAGAGTTTTGGCTGGTGTAGGAGGTGCCGGAATCCAAGGTATGGCTTTTGTGATTGTCACCGAGATCTTGCCAATCGATAAGAGACCTTTGGGATTGGCTGGAATGGCTGTTGTTTTTGCAGTTGCTTCTGTGTTGGGTCCGGTTATTGGAGGTGCCTTTGCATCCCACGTCTCATGGAGGTGGTGTTTTTACATCAACCTTCCTATTGGGGGATGTGCTGCTGCTCTTTTCCTTTATACCTTCAGACCTCCTTTCCCTACTGGAAGCATTAAGGAGAAGTTGAAGACTTATGACTACATAGGCACTTTCTTGATGGTTGCCGGTATAGTTGTCTTTTTGCTTGCCTTGACTTTCGGTGGTACTGACTACAGATGGGACTCTGCAGCAGTTATCCTTTGTTTTGTCCTTGGTGGGGTCACTTTTGGAGTATTTTTAGTATGGAACTTCAAGTTTGCCAAGAACCCTTTAATTCCATGGGACATTATTTCAGTTCCTCAAGTTGTGGCAGGTCTCGTTTGTGCATCTGCTAATTTTGCATTTCTCATTGCCGCCTTGATTTACTTGGCTATTTATTTCCTGGTAATTTGGAACGCCAGTCCTTTAGGTTCCGGCCTTCGTTTACTCCCAGTTCTTATTTCCGTTGTATTATCATCTGCTCTTTCTGGTGTATTAGTCGAGAGAACCAAGTTTGTTAAACCTTTTGCTGTTGTGGCCGGTACAATTGCTCCAATTGGTGCAGGCTTACTTACCTTGCTTGAAATCGATTCCACTTCAAGTTCTAGGATCGGTTTATTGATTCTTTCTGGTGTTGGAATAGGTATGTTGATGCAGCTTACTATCATTGCTTCTCAGCTCAGTGCTCCTAAAACTCCTGGTTCTACCATCTTAACCACCACCTTGGTTACATTTTTTAGATCCTTGGCAAGTGCTATTTTTGCTGACTTGGCCGATGCCGTATATGCTTCCTCATTGCTGAACAAGTTCGCTACCAACCTCAAGCATGCAAGTGAAGTAATTCAAAATGAGTTGACAGGAATTAGTGGAAGTCAACTCTCTAGCAATAATGAGCTTATTTCCAAGTTGTCACCAGCAGCACAATTGTTTGTAAAAAGACAAATTATGAACTCCATTAGAAACGTGTTCTACATGTGTATTGGATTATCGGCCGTATCGTTCATTGCAAGTGTATTTTTGACCAACCAAAGACTTCCAAATATGAAAATTGAACAACCTCCATCCGTTGCAAAAAATTATGAAGTTGCTGCTGACGAGAAGGAGCAATCAGAGAAAGTCACTGCTGCTGGCAAGCAATCTAATACCAAACCGCATATCAATGAAGAAGCAGACGTAATCGAAGAAAACATAAACGCATAGCTTCTGAAGAAAAAAAATTCCAACTAATTTCTAATCGAACTAATTCAACCTAATAATCACTACAATTTAATATTTAATAACAATTCAAATCATCCTACACAAACATAATATGCACTATAATTTAATACTTAATAATTCAAATCATTCTACCCAAACAGCACTATAATCTAATAACTAATAATAATTCAAATCGTTCTACCCAAAAATAATGTGCAAATGCGACATAACCTAATAATTAATCAAATCAATCTACCCAAACATAGTATTTAATAAACTCTAATAATTAATAATAATTTAAATCGTTCCACCCAAATATAATGTGATTTGAACATTCAAATGACATACACGCGGGTCATAATACTTGGGCGGTATCAAACTTTTTTGTATTGTATGTAAAGTGAAGATATCATATAATCAATTGAAATTACATAGCTGTCAAGCAAAGAAGTTGCAGTTGTTATACTAGTGAAGGATTTCACTTCAACATACTAGTGAAGTAGAGATTATTATAGCATAGGGGTAAAGTAGATCCTAAAAACAATCGGTTGGTGAAAGTTCTTAGATGAGTACTAGAATGGTAATATGATGTGACCTGGAAGCACATCTTTGTCAGACTCCTCGAGTGTATGGCGGTAAAGTTGTATTTCATAGGTATTCAAGTCATATATATTGACAATTTTGAATCATCAGTAAAAGTGGCTTAAGCGATACCTTTAGCACTTTGCTAAGGCCCTAAATAAAGTGCTGGCTTTGAGGGAGCTGTAATGCATTCGCTGAAAGCAATAACTATGGTGATTTTGTGGAAGACGAAATCAATAGTCTTGTTGCCTTGTTCGCAAGAAATAAAGTAGTGAGCATCATCCCAACTGAAAATAATTTCCTAGAAACTAGTAGTTTATTTTGTCCTAGAGTAGCGTTTGGAAGATAAAAATCTGGCGAGCGGGTATCAACGAATCGTCACTTTTGTATAGGTGGTGCAGCAACCATATTCCCTTCGCACTTTGCTCGGTCTAAGTCACCAAACAGGAAACTTCCAATTTTATCAAAACCGGTGCCAGTACGAGCATAATGGTTTGGTACTATTACTTTGATCTGTTAATTCAGCAGGCAAGTAGTTGGGATCGGAGTGGTGTATACCCTTCTCTTTAAACACCTCTTTCTTTTGCATGGTTTGTCACACCATATTCAACATCCTGGCCAGTGGCTGCCTCTCGTATTTGAAGCGATCATTCAAAAAAGGCTATCTTTTGCTTGTAGGTGATCATCTCTAGGGTCTTCGCGCAATAATTCGCGATTCAGGTGTGCAGCCCTGCCATACAACAATTTTATAAAGGGGTCACTACATGAGCTTGCTTCTTCCTCATGTTCCCCAATTGCTCGTGACGTTCAGGAAGCAGACAGGAGATTACGAGCCGAGCCGGCTGCGCCGTGGCACTAGGGGGTATTTAGATCTATCGAAGTTTTGGTTATGTACCAAGAAGAAAGAATTTGACTGCCGCATTAAAAAATATTTCTGAGGTTGCATATATTGTTACTATTTATGGCAATTGCGCGTGCAATGTGGCTGTCTATCTACAAGTCTTATCGTAGTGCTTTGCTTTAATTAAACCATCTACATGCCTTCACATACCCTTCAAATGCTAAAATTGAGCCTTACAAAGAATGGAACGTGTCATACGAGAATGTCATGTCACTAATAATAGGGAGTCTGAACCGCTTATTGGGAGCTAGTTTGGTTAGTGCTAATTTTTGTAGTATAAATGAGAGCCACTTTCACCCAAAGCTGCATATTCGTCAATATTCATAGCGATATTTCAACAGCTAATTCAAATTACTCAAAATGCAAAGAAAATTAATGGTTTTTATGATGGTACTTTCCTTCGCTTTGTCCCTTGCGATAAACGATGCTTACATGAAGAGACTTATTCAACGGGATAATTGCGTTGATGACGGTGGGGATCCTGACGATTGCAAAGATGAGTACAAATTTCGTGCAATGATGATCAGGGACAATTGCAAATTTATAAGGTTCACTCAATGGATAAGTATTGACACACCCCGGTGGAGCCAGAATCTATATATAGGCTTGTTAAGATTGTCTCGAGTTAACGTGTCCATTTTCTCTGTATCCCAAGACAATATTATTTTGCTGACTACACTATTAATAGTAATTCGCCTTGTAAGATCTCTACAAAAGCGAGCGAGCGCATGATAATGACATTCTCTATTAACATGAAACCTCCTGTTGACGAACTTAGCATAGTAAATTCATGCTTATTCAATTTAATTCAACTTACTTTTTTACTCCATATCTGGAAACGGTCTTACCGTCAGGAATCGTGAATAACACAGCTTTTCCTTTGGAGTATGGTTGGTCAACTATATAATAACCTTTTCTTTCAAACTGAATGATATCGCCTGCTTTCAAGTCCTTGATATTCAAGTCAGCATATGCCTGAGCATGAAATTCAGTCTGTGGCGTAATAAAATCCTCGAAATTGTCGCCTTCCTCTAACTTGTCTTTGGTGATCAAATGGTCAAAATCTACCAAATCGACCGTCACCTTATCAGAAGTATTGGCCAACCAAGTAATCTTCTTTGAAGTCTTACGGAAATCACCGTCCAAATGAAGTTCTGCGTCTATAGACTTGACAATTTCACCTTCCCTATAAATCGTTTTGATGATAGCATTGCCCCAGTCCATAAGAGTGATCTCTTCATGGTCATCAAAGCTATTGGCATCCGCTTGGTCAATCAAGATTTTGTTAGTGAAGATAACTTTTTTTGCACCCAAATCTGAATTCTTTTTGTGTTTCGGCTTTTCTTCAGTTTTGATCTCGGATGAACAGTTGATCAAGTTGATCTCGACACAATTGTCCAAATCAATAGCAGTGAACCTGGGAGCTACAGGATCAATGACCTTTTTGTTCAAAGCCCAAATGGTAGACCAATCTAAATTAATAATGTTTTTAGAAGGACCCTGCGACATGATGAAGTTTCTCAAGCCTTCGACTGTCATACCTCTTCTTCTTACACCTCTTATAGTAGGGAATCGTGGGTCGTCCCAATTAGAAACGTACTTCTTGTCTACAAACCACTGAAGTTTTCTCTTCGAGAGTAAGGTTCTAACAAAATTAATCCTGCCAAAATCCCAAATATCTACGTGCCTCAAGTCTAGTGCTTTCAAGATCCACTCGTATTGGGCATTGCGGTCGCGGTACTCGTTGGTTCTTAAAGAGTGAGTAATACCTTCAATAGAATCAACTACAGGCACGCAGAAATCGTAGGTGGGGTACATTTTCCAAGTTGTTCCTGTTCTGTGATGAGGAGTCAAGTTGGTTCTGTAAAGCACCGGATCTCTCAAAGTTTTGTTGAGAGCTTCGTAGTCAATTTTGGCTCTGAGACAATTCTTGAGACCTTCTTCAGTGCCGTTCTTCATATCTACAGTAAAGATCTTCAAGTTTTCTTCAACGCTTCTGTCTCTTCTGGCGGACTTTTCACCTACCATTCTTCCTTCTCTCATTTTCTCTAACGGAGTATCGTCGCAGTACGCTTTTCCCAACTTAATTAATTTTACGGCCAATTCATACATCTGGTCGAAATAGTCCGAAGAATAAGTGACCATATCTCCTTTGACTCCCAAGAGTGCCAAATCTTCAATAATGGCATCTTGAAACTCGACTTTCTCCTTGGTCGGATTAGTATCATCGAACCTAATAATCAACTTTCCCTTGTAGGCGTGAGCAAAGTATTCGTTAAGAATCGCAGCCTTGACATGCCCTATGTGCAAGTATCCTGACGGTTCTGGTGGAAAACGGGTGACAACCTCGCCAACTTTGGCATTTGGTAAGTTGATTTCAAAGCTAGCACGATGTGTTTCTTTCTTGGACCCTTTTGAGCTTTTACTTGACTTTCTAGATTCTACAATAGACTTGCCTACATCTTCCAAGATAGTTTCGATCTGCTTATCGGAAGCCAAGAATTGGTACCATCTCGATACATTTACGTAGGTTCCACTCTTGAGAACAGATCCCATTACGGGATTGGCCCTCAAAACGCCAAAAGTGACGATATCAGCTAAGCTTACATGGAAATCAACTAAAAATGTTCGGAAGTTGAGATACAAATCCAACTTTTCCAAACTTTCGGCAATTTCTTTGAAATTTGTATTAGCCAATTTTTCGAATGCAAAACTTGTCCATTCCTCAGATTCACTCATTTTTGGTAAAGTTTCTGGATACGTAGCAGCTAAATAATTTAAAGCGTCTAATTGGTCATAATAGGTGCGGTCTTCAGTCACTAATTTAATACTGACACTTTTGGCATCAATTGTTTTATCATCAACTAATTCAACGGCTATAGACACCCCTTTTTCATTGTTGTTGACGAGTCCCACAGCAATCAAGCTTGGGTATGCGATAAAAGTCGCTTTTGTAGCTACAATTAACCTTGACATGGACGATAAGGAGCTGTCATTTCAGTGCGAGCAAGCATTTTATATGAGGCGAGAGTAGTGCGAGGGAGAACTGGTTTCTTCATGAGCGATAGGATGTTGGTTAGGGCGATGGTCTAGACGACATAGTAGTGGTTTAGTGAGAGGATAAATTACTGCTTGGCAAGTGCGTATACTCTACCATTGCGATACCTTGAGTAATTTGCTGGCTAATCTTTATCGTTAGGCACACTCAGTTAATTAGGTTTAACTGTTATCGCTCAAAAATCTTGCAATTTTTAGGCTCGTGAAATCTCCACATGGAATTTAAATACAGGTTAAGTATTAGGACGATATAAGTGCCAGAAAAATAATACACTGAGCCTATTAGCGCACTCTGATTCTTCGTTTATATGGGGTTAAAGCTTGATTTGTACATTTGTCTTGTAGAATAATAAATTGACAATTTCAGAAGCGTTAATGAACGTGGGTTCAGCGAAACTTATAGTTTGCTCGTCGTTATCAAAAACCCAATAGGCGTCTTTTTGAACTGGGACCACAAGGAGAAAGTGCTTCACTCTCCCAATGTATAACTCACATAAGCCGTCTGGTTCTTCCCCAACAGGTCCAAATAATCACTGAGTGGAATGGCTATGCTTGTATTGCCAATGGATCCATATACTGGCATGTAGTATCTTATTATTAGTAGAACTTAATATTGATGTGATCTGATCGCATCCACGCGCATTACTTAACAAGACTATCAGAGGCTATTTCCATGTGAGTGCTTAGATGCTGGTGTTGGGGCGCAGATATAGAAAATATACTGGTCTAGTAGAATCGTACAAGGTGGAACAGGTAGGCTGTATCCCTATCCGAATCGCAATCAGCCTTCAGCGCTCTCATTTATAGATATCGATGGAATCAGGTTTTCCGATGGCACGTACTACCCAATCAACTATATAGCGGTAATTGACACTGGTACCGACACCATAGGTTTGCCACAGTCATTGGCCAATTCGGTGCAGGCTGAATTCGGGCCTTTTTATCCCAACGGAACTGTTATAGACTTTCAGGAGTCTTGGAAGACCACCTTGTTTTCATTTGTGTTTGATAACCTGACTATAACCGTTCCTTACTTTGATTTTCTTGTTCCTGACGGGGCGGGAGGCTACGCCATCCAGCAAATTTGGATAAACGATGTAATCATGTTGGGTGATATTTTTATTAAGAACGCTTATGTTGTAATCAACTTCGATGCTGAGATCCTTCAGCTTGCTCAGGTCAACTATGAGCCCAGTGGCGCTTCCAACATCACTGTTATTTAGCTAGTAAGATTAACAAATCTCATATTTGCAGCTTTTAAGCAATAACATTGCATCCGCAATAATGCCTCGCCAATCTCTATTAAGTCGAGTAATATAATAGTATTTGAAATTAATGGCCTACAAAATCAGCTCAATTATACCTTTCATAGAGCACAGAGAGCGATCTCCCAATAAGCTACGATACTTCTAACCTAGCTAGTATGGCAGATCGTCTATATACTCCAATTCATATCGCTCCTTTGCTTTCGCACATCGTTTTTCGGTACCAATTTTTAGCATTCTGGAACTTGATTCAACCCAATTAAACACTCTGATAGACACTTGTTGATGAAAATTATTAAATAGGCGCTAAGATAATATTACTCTACTCTTTCAAACTCTTGGTATCTACGGCGGTCAAATACTTAAACTATATCCTATAAAAATATTAGAAGCTGACAATTTTTGAATCAGTACTGAAAGTAGCCTGAGCGATACTAATTGAATCTTTATCCTGATCATAAACCCAATAGGCGTATTTTTGAGCTGTAACTCCGATTAAATAATAGTCTTCGGACCAGATATTAACGGGACATAATCCACCAGCTTGATCCGAAGGAGATCCAATAATTCCACTAAGTGGAATCTTGACGGTTGCGCCCTCCTCGCCAAAGACAAGATCAAGCGTCTTATCGGCTTGATAATCACAAGGGACGAAAAAGTGATTACCATCCCAACTGTCTTCACTGCCTCCTAACGTTTTAGTTATATTTGCGACAGCCTCCTTAGGAATATTCAAGCCTGGAGCACCGGTATCAACGGTTGCAAAAGCATTTTGAGTGAAGGGAACGCCATCAATAACAATGGTTTTGAGGTCGATCTTCATACCACCTTGGTCTTTTAATCGAGGTACAGCAATCAAATCTCCTTCGTACTTTGCTTCGTCCAAACCACCAAGGAGGAAGCTTCCAGTATTACTCAGTGGAGAATCGTGCCAGTAAGAGAAGGCGGCTCTGTTAATGTACCCTTGGGCTTTTAATCTATTGGGTAAGTAGTTTGGATGGGAGCTGTTGCTCAAAGCCATTCCTAAAATACCGTGGAAGCTTCCTTTGTTTGCTACGCCAAATACGTAATCCTTAACGGTTGCCACTTCACCGTTTGAGTCACCAATGCTTACTTGATCGGTGCCAAACACACCATTGTTGTCTTCGCCTGCAAGATAATTCATATCCCAAGTCGCGTGCAAGTCTACCCAAGTAGTGGAGTCGTCTGGATTGAATGTTCCCCACGATCTACAACTATCTGTGCCGTCATCACACGTCATATTCTGAGCAGGAACCCAAGTAAGGTAACTACCGGTATCCCAAATGATATGCACAGGGCTTTTCTGAGAACCGGCAAGAAGTTCAACATAGAGATATCCATCGCTTGCTTGTTGCCAGGTTACCCGAATTGGAGTTTTACCATCTCTGGCCAGCAAGTTGTTTTCCAAATTGATGGGACTTGCAGACACTTTTGGGATAAGAACCATTGCCAACGCACTAATCAAGCTCTTCGAAGAGACCATTCTGTCGCTTGTGCTTTGAGTGCCTGGTATTCAAAAAAGTAAACATGATTCGCAGCACTATTTGTAGTTTTGAAATCTGAACTTAGAGAACCCTGCCAGTTGGTGAAATTGCTGATATGACGCCAATTTCATGATTAATCAGCAATCATTATCTTGAAATTTCTCACAAAATCGTAAGTTCAGAGTCAAATGCGCATCAGAATAGAAATCGCCGTTTAAATCAGAAATACGCAAGTGTTTTGCCGGTACAAAAGCTACTTCACCATGTACTCCAGTAGTTCGCGAGGTTCTGGTAGCAGACAAGAGGTGATTGGCGGAGCCAACGCATCTTTGGTTTGCTCCATGGCGATTTTAGATTCCATGGAAGTTTTCGTGTCTTGGTGTCCCACCGAGGAATGATTTGACAGCCGCGTTAAAAAATATCTGTCACTATCTGAGGTTGCAATCAAGAAATTTATGGGCTATGCGCATTCAAAGTCACTATCTATTTACATATCTCATTATCTTCTTTTAAGTGCCACTGCAACCTCTTACTGTCCTAGTTCTTGCGTATGATTCTCGCATCCGAATTATATAATCTTTAAGCTTACATCATGTGGCAGAAGACAGGAAATCAAATAGTTACTTAAGCGAGCCATGCGTCAAATTATCGTTTTATTTTTTTCGGTTATGCACTGATCGGTCGTGAAGAAGGTAAAATGCTTCGAGGAATAATCTTCTTTCACTGATGCCGGCCCATCGAAAATTAACATTTTTTGGCTCATTTTGAGAGTTTGTCATTCTCTTGGGAAAAATAGTCTTGCTTGAGCAAGATAATCGCTGTCATGCCAAATGGGGCATATCAGATACTTACCTCCTTGATGGCCTTGCTTGGTATAACGCAGACCGCTTTGTTTTAATTATTTGTTGTCTGAAGACTACTACATCGTCTTTATCTCCTGACAAATAGTTAGTAGCGTGGACTTCTGCATTTTTCTACATTAATTGCAAATATTTTCAAATTTTAGCCTCTACACAGCATTTCAAGAAAGTGGTGAAGTGATGCCACGATTATAGTAGTTAGCAGAGCCATTTACGAGGCAGCCAATTCTATTGAATATTTACCAAAGTTTCTTGACTAAGAAGAGCTACTCTATTTTTTCGAAGAGAAACGAGGATGTTTCCATATGATTGAGTGCTAGGATGTTTCCATATGAGTGCTAGGATGTTTCCATATGAGTGCTAGGATGTTTCCATATGAGTGCTAGGATGTTTCCATATGAGTGCTAGGATGTTT
The DNA here is from genome assembly GCA_030568675.1 of Suhomyces xylopsoci. Classification (NCBI taxonomy): domain Eukaryota; kingdom Fungi; phylum Ascomycota; class Pichiomycetes; order Serinales; family Debaryomycetaceae; genus Suhomyces; species Suhomyces xylopsoci. The sequence goes on from JAJMGM010000003.1 coordinate 987,108, forward strand.
CCATATGAGTGCTAGGATGTTTCCATATGAGTGCTAGGATGTTTCCATATGAGTGCTAGGATGTTTCCATATGAGTGCTAGGATGTTTCCATAT